>CM022874.1:41024462-41040437 GCA_012654025.1 Pachypsylla venusta
AGAATTGTGAGATTTTTAAAATTAGTGAAATTAATGTAAAAAAGGAAGGTGTAAAAAGGGAGAAAAAGATATACAATTGAGGCGGGCACTGTTTTGATTTCAGTGCCTTTTGTGACTAATGACTTGGCGGGAACTTTTTACCGCGAAGTGTTTTTTTGGGGGGATTAACAGTTATAGCAAAACAAACAGAACGAAGGATTAGTAACTAGCTTAATTAAACATATGCGACAGAGTGACGGTGAAACTATAGCGCTCATATAAATATAGAGAGGTTTGCAGTCGGGTGTATTGGTATCGGATATCAGCTGATTGAGTGTGCACACCAATTTGCAGATATCACCAAAAATTGTCATTCTCTACTAACTGCATACTCTACCAACTCTAACCTTGGATAATAATAATTATTAATTATGTCGTTGGTTCGAGTGTTCAGTCTGTGACGTGGTCCATTCTAGCGTCTGTCAACATGAAACTGCATGAGTTTCCACACTTTCTGTACTATTCGTTATGGTTGTATTCGTTATAAAGGATTTTTATAACGTTATAAAGGATTGTAGAAACTCATACAATTACATGTGGACAGCCGCTAGATTGCGCCACATTAAAACGAGAGACATAAATAAATCTTTATAAATTCATACTGAGAAAAATTACACAAGTTACTATGGATAAATCAATCAGCATGCCGATAACAAACTCTCAACAGATCCACGGGGGGAATAGTTCCCCCCTCTCTGAACGGTAGAATTGATGGGAGAGATTTTCTAAAATGGGAAAATATCGCATTGATTTTAATGTCTAAAATTGGCGTTTATAGTTGCATTGAGAATAAAATCATTCCTCATCGACATAATAAATAATCATAAATTTAAGTATTTCATTTTCCTGGTCCCCTTCCACCAAAATCTTTCCTCTGGATCCGCCCCTGCTTGGGCTTGAGTGTCACCTGCTCTCCACCGCATGGGTTAAATTAACCAATGTTTTTTTTTCACTTTCTGTTCTATGCGTTATGATTGAAGTTTAGATAAAAAAGAAGACTTTAACGTATCAAAAGAAACCATTAAAAATGGAAGATCAGCTCAATCGGAAATCAATTCAACACAATCCTGTAATATGAACGAAGACTTAGTTTTTAGACAACGATTGGATAACAAAAACAATGATCATATCCAATATAATAAATTTACAGCAAACAATAACAACATGTACCAACTGAAAGAATGTGAGCTTGTCTACAAAGTAGGTTTGGATAAACAATATTTAATTAAAATTAGTGAACTTCCAACAAATAACTCTCAACGAGATACACTGAACAATAGTTATAGAAAATCTTGCACAAGTCCACGTGAAAAATACAGAAATATTACTCACAATGATGAGACTGGAGGTATTGCCAAGTCTGCAAACAAGCATTTAGTTTGTGATGATATTGACACATGTAATTATGAAGATGAGTACGAAAGAAATGCAAGTAGTTTTGATGATGTAGAAGATAATAGTCCAACTGATATATATGAAGAAAATGACAGGAAATACAAATGTACTTGCAGAAAGAATAGCAGGAACGACGGTGTCGATGATAATATAGAAACCGACGCATCGGACAATGCAATGATGAATGACAATGAAGAATTGCTCAACACGAGAACAGATTGCTCTACACAAAATAGTTCCAATTTAATTGAAAATTGTTGTAAAGGGTTGGAAAATATTGTCAATCTATTTAAAACTGTTGGATTTAATAGAATTTCGGAAGTATTTAATAATTTATTCTTTAATAGAAATTGGACCATAGATTGTCGTAATAATGGAAAAGAAAGGAAGAAAGAAAGAAATGATTGTCGGAATCAAAAAGAAGATTGTGGTAACATTTGGTGTAATGATAGAACAGATGGTGATTGCAGTTATCAAGCTCAAGAAAATGTTGAACGGAATTTAAATCATTTTCCTAAACGGAAAAAATGTCGTAATAATTTTCCATGTACTTCTTTCAAAGAATCAAATGGACAGGATCATTTCAATCAAACAATTGATCTTAGTTCAAAAGATGTTAATAGATGTAATGGCCATCGTTCAAACTCTCGCAAACCTATAAATTGTTATGCGTTTAATAAAATTCAAGAAAATAATTTTTCCGGAAATAGTTCAACGAAAAGAAACAACGTCTGTCAATCAGGTCAGTATTGTTCGATGACGTTATTTCGTGAGTTGGTAGGAGGAAGGCGTTGGAAATTCTCGCAAGAATAACGTGACCAGATCGTTTCCAAAGGTTCACTAGGGACAATATTCTTTTTAAATGCTAACAGCAAGAAATTCTCAAAATATTCGGTGTGTTATATACGTAGCATCATATATTAAACAAGTAGAACGGGGAACTATAATTATTTGTCATTCGACAGTTCACTAATCGAAACCTTAAAATCTCAAACTTAAACAATATCGATTGTTGAGAGTACCTACGTAATAGCTATTGGATGACTCGAATAACATCAGCCAACAGAAAACCCAAATTCACATTGAAAATATTAGACGTTAAGTAAAAAAAAGGCCGTGGCAGAGTGCGCATCACACTTGGCTTACACCAAGGAGGTTCCACGTTCGATTTCTGGACGGGTTGAAAATTAGATAAAGGTTTTTCAAATTTTCTACTTGGTCTGATTGTAATTGAGAGTAACTCAGCCTCCTGAGGATTGAGTAGCTATGGTAATAGCGACAAGTGGTAACATTATAAGGAAATTGTTAAAGTGTAGCTTGGGTTTAGTGATAATGGAGTGATTGTTGGGAATACCTTGTAATGCTATGATGTCCACAAAAATTGTGACACAATAACACAAAGAAATATACATTTTAAGAAAGAAAAAAAATCCGAAATTCGAGTGCAGAATTTCAGTGAAGACCAATTTCGTATATTCTCATTGTCGGAAATTTTCAACATTAATATTTTGTTGTTCTTATTTCTATTGTAGTTTTCTATCTCAGTTTGGAGTCTATCTTAAAAAGGAGTTTATACTAAAGCTGAAATGGATGACCACAACCTTTACCTTAGGAAAACCTCCTTCCTATACCAAATAACTCAAAACCCCAACATAAATCATTATCTATCTCATTATTCTACAGATAATGTGAGACCTTTGTGTGATTACCCAGAGACGCCGTCATTCAGTAAAGATACAAGACAAGTGTTTATTGAACGATTTTTACAATTTTTGCGCGACAATCAAGAGGATTTGCGCAGACAGTATTATGATTATGTTCAAAAATATGGCGACAAAGCTCATGGAGATTACTGACGAATTTTGATTGAATTTAATTTGACCAAGTTTTATTATCTAAATAATATATAAATCAGAAATCTGAGTGTACCTATGAGCTAAGGGTTGTCTGTTCTAATACCGAAGCCCAGACGGTAGCAGATAGCGAAAAATTCAAGGGAATGACCCAAACCTCTAGTACCCAGGAAAATCGTCAGAACTAAAAAATGTCATACCTCTTATGAATTACGGCCAAGTTACGACGCGACGGTCCAATATCTTCGCCAGATCAACTCGAAATGAGAATTTTTTTGTTGGCTGTTAAGGTTCATAATTTGGGGAATTCAGTTCAGTCATTCCAGAGTTACACGAATTCGAAACTGAGATTGGGAAAAATGACATTAAGAAAATAATAACCACCCAGAATGTCCATGCTTCTAAGGCCCCTGGCAAAACATAGAAACGACAAATGAGCGTTTTGAAAGGATACACATTTACAGGGTGGACACGACTCCCCTCAATTGGGGTCTCGCTCCCACCTGATCTCCTTTTGTCCTATGAAAATCGTATGGGTTGGTGGTAAGATGCTTTGACTGGTAAATTGTAGGGCGTGGGTTCAAACCCATGGAATTTTTCTCATGAATTTGTGATATTTAGCACGTAATAATGCAACCCAAAGAATTTCCGTTGTAAAGGTATTGAGGATTGTTTCTAATTCTATTTAAATAGTGTTTAGTCTAGCACCTAAAAGCCGGTCTGTGCCAGATATTTATCCAAATGGCTGGGATGGAAATAAATCACGTTTGGTGCATAGGCACGGTAAAAATAAAAACGGTAGATTTTTTTGAAGGAGTCATATCAGATCCGCTCCGGCACTATTTGCTCAATTCTCCTTCGGGTAATTTATTGACACACCTTGTATGTTTTGTGTTCTCTATAGTTTAGACTTACTTTTTACACCAACTCTTCCTCTCATCAGCAATTTGACGAGTAACCCAATCCATTTCCTGGAAATGAACATTGAAATGACTGATGTAATCCCGTCGCTCGGAATAACCGCAGTCCACAATATGGGATATGTGTTTGAGGCTGTCCCATATTTCAATAGAGTCGGTTGCTAGAATGATCACACTTTTGTCTGAAACGGCAACATAAACATTATTATATGTGGAGGCCGAAGCTTTCTTCTAGCAAAATCATGATATGGTACTTAAGCTCGAGTTGCCTAATGGCTGGTGTAGGCGGGCAGGCATTTTCATAATATCTATGCTGTTAAGTTACTCAAGTTTAACCAGTTTTCCGAGTGAAAGCCCAATAAAATTCGGCCACCTTTCATGACCGAAAAATTGTCTTAAAGAGAACGATTTTTCGACGAATGAAAATGGAGAAAAGAGAGCTGTGAATACTTGAAATTTGAACTAGTTAAAATTTTAATTTTAGGCAAGAGTCCAATGTTGGTATTTTGAGTAAATTTTTGTTTGAATTACTCAAGACTGTAGTTTACTTAAAATGTTCCATATCTCCGTAAGGTAGCATAGCACGCTGGTTTTGTTTTTCTTGGCGTTGCAAAACTAGCGTTTTGCTTGATATGCTTAGAGAGTATTAAAATCGAGGAAGTCATTCAGGAAGTCAAAAGACTTCCTAAAAAGCAAACAAAAATCAGAGACCCTGCAGATGTCAGTAAAAGTCTGGAGGACCTCCCACCCCAGAATAAGTCTATTTTAAAGATATTTCCGCTACAGATTGAAGAAAGAGCTTTACCTTGTTGCAAATACTTCTTATATGTTTGATTTTTCTTAACAAGTTTGGAATGAAATTTCAAAATCACGACATCGTCTGAAAAATTAATTCAAATGAATGAATCATTTATTTTGTACTTTTCAAAAATATAATACAGGAGTGGTGTAAATGTTGATGTCCAGGAGGTTTCCCCCGAAAGTGCTGAAATTAATACTGACGAAAATTGCCAATTTGACTCCAACACTTGTTGAAATCAACGGCTGGTGCAAAAAGCTCAACTCTTACAATCACAAAATCAATAGCGATGTGGAGGCCAAATGTCCCGATTGCAACCAAAGTTCGCACGACGTGACTCATATTTTCAACTGTCCTGCCAATCTAACTGTTTTACCTCTAACTGATCTGTGGTTCGTTCCAAAGAGGTGGCACAATTTCTCCAACTGCCAATTATGAATCTGGAGGAACAATGACTGGAAGCCCCTACCGCTAATACCACAAGAACAACTCCAACTCTTTTTTTAAAGAAAATAAATAAATGCTGTTTCTTTGTGTTATTATATCACAACCTTGGTTCTCACTGCAGCATTGTACATTTTTTCCCAATATCAATCCTTTTCCAATTACTTTGAATTAACCGGGTCGCTATGCACATTTAACTTCCATGGCTACTAATTTTTCTCACAACATCCTAACCACAATGACAAATTATTACCCTTGCCAGGATTCAAAACCGGGTCTTCCGAGTGCATTGACCACTGAACCAGGGAAGCTGGTCTTTTTTAGGAAAATAAGGACAATCCCCTCGGGACCGCAAGTCAATATTTTAAGGTGGTAATCTCTCGCAAGTCAATATTTTAAGGTGGTAATCTCTCTACCACAGAAGACTGACGAGCACCACCAAGTTGAATACAAATCACTCACTCACCTGCAACGTCACATGATTCTACAATTGTTTGATATGCTTCAACTAAAGTCTCATTGTTTGGTAAAAACACAACAATATACGCTGGTGTAGAACTTGTTCCACCGCTACATATATGTTGCAGAAGACTGACGAGCACGGCTAAGTTGACTCCTTCAATGGCTGGATTTAGAATGTTGCTGATGACGTCAGCCCGATAAGCACCTTTTAATTTTAGTAGACTGAAAAAATAAATAAACAAAGGACAAACATTTCTCAAATCAAATTTGGGATTCTCATGAAAAAATATTTATAAAAAGTAATGCCAGCTCAGTTGATTGATGCGGTGGATTCGTAACTAGGAGGCTGTTAGTTCGAACCTCACTCCATCCCCGCATATTTGAAAACTGGTCAAAATAGATCTGAATAAAGCTCGCAGTGATAATTCTAGGACCTGCAACCAGTTTAATTATAATAATCCCATCCATAATGCAACAAAAAATATCTTATCTCTTTTTTTTAAAAAAATAATGCAAAATCTCAGAGATATTAAGGTCAAAAGTCATGTTTGCATACATAAACTGATTTCATAGAGCGCGACGTACATATGATTTTAACTAAATGATCAAATATGATTCCAGTAACAAAAATACTTTTAAACATTACTATTTGAGTTTATTTAAAACATTTAAGTGAGCTCCAATAATAAGATTCACTTAAAAATAGAAAATGAATAATATGAAGCTAAACCAGACGATATGAATCGTGTTGCCACATCATCAACGGTTGTGAGTACAGCGCTTAATATCCGGATCATCTCAGAGGTCGTGTTCTGGACTCTCTTATTGTGGAAATATTTATTATTTTAAGTGCATTTTTTCGATTTAAAAAACAAAAACAAAAACAACAACATAAAATTGCCTCTTCTTTGACATAAACGTCCTAAGTAATACCTCGCTAAACACTCCTTAAGAAGGTCTCGCGTACAGGCGTACACTTTGTGGGCGCCATATACTTACAAAGTATTTTACCAATCAATCACTCCAATATCACCAAACTATAAGCAATACTTATCAATAATTCCATAATGCTACTTTTCATGGGTAATCAATTGTATTTAGGATGTTAGCTACCTCCAAACACAACCAGGCCAAGTAGAAAAATCGGAAAAATATTTTTCAATTTTTCGATCCAACCAACATTTGAACTCGATACTCCGTAGTGCGACTGTGATGTACATGTACTCTCTGTGTCATGAAGGCATCATTATCATCGTCGGGTAGGTTTATTCGGTTTGACGTGATGTCCACAGCTGTTATTAGTGTAGACATTTCGAATGATCAGTTGCGTTTAAGTATCGAATGAAATCACATTTTTTTTTTAAAAAAAAAAGAACACCCCAAAACCACAAGAACCTGTGTTCTACTGTGTCTTCCAGTCGACTGTAGCCGATCGGTACGTCCACAATTTCAATTAGGTTTGGCTTTCTTCGATCCGAACAGACTTGCTTCGGGTTGGATTCGACTGTCGGCTCGTCGGGAAGGTCGGACAACGCGCCCAAAGACGTATTTCGCATTTGCTGATCGGCTTAATTCGAAGGATGCCAATTGGTATTGTGTAGAAGCGCCTTCAATATTTATGAAAACTCCTTACTTGGTGTGTTTCTCCAACATGTCATGGTAGTCCTTACAAAAATTATTTTCTATTATCTTCACATTGCTGGACAATACATTTGGACACAATCTGAAAATTATATCAAAAATATTATTTTCTTCTTTGTTCCACCTACGGCGCGACGAGAATGCAGAATAAGAAATATCACTCTGAGAGAAAAAAAAAAAACGTTTTTTTTTTCGTGTAAAAGCGAAGGGTTGTCTGGATTAAATTACTTGATACAAATTTTGATGTAAATAACAGAATAGCCAAAAAAACAGGTATCCCTTCCTGATAAAATTTAAACAAGATTTTATTATTTTCTTGAATATTCAGAGGTGTTTACTGCTAAAGGCACCATTGTTAAGTGTCTAGAAAATTTTCTCAATTTTTGGATCAGTCCAATCAGATCTATGATACAATATTTCATTACATAGAAAAAACAGCCATGTTTGTTTTCTTATGATAAACTCTCAACGGTACAGCTAGAAAAGGATTATTTCCTTTTCGTTTTATTCCATCCATTTTATAGTAAAACAAGAAATAATGCTTAAAAAATAGACTCTTCAGTGAAAAGTTACCAGCTGAGTCATTTTCTACCACCTAACCCTTAGAGTTCTATTTATATGTGGTCAAATAGTCAAATTAATGAAAAAAAAATCAAGCTTCACCTTGGGATTGAGCCCACACCTTTCTACGAGCGTTTAACCACTCTTCTACCAAAACAGTAAAAGGCTGAAATTAATTCATTGAAAAAGGTTAAAACTAGCCCTTCGCGTATTATTAATGTGTAGATTAATCTGTCGCATCTGTGCTCAATAGGTGAACGTTGTTCCTCTCAAGAAATAGAAATGGTATTCAATTTGTTCATTGATAGAAATAGGGTAGGTTAAGTTCATATGGTCATGTCTCGCTAACAAGAATACGGATCCATGTATTGTGTATTTGTAACCATACAATACAACTATACATTGATAAACTTGTTAGCGAAGCAAGGTCCCATGTCCAATAGTTTCAATATATATATATATATATACCTTTCTAAATCCTACCCTTTTTCTTTACGCTCTAGAGGCGAATTCCTAGTCCCTCAGACGGGTGATGAAGTTCAAATGAAAAATATACTCACGTTATTTTTTTTAAAATATCTTCTAAATAAATGACTGGATTTTTCTTTTTAAATTTTCCGGATAAATTTATAGCAGGAACTTTCAAATGTCTGGAAATGATGTTCATGAACATAGGAGATGCTAGAATGATTAGTTTTAGATCAGGTCTCTGAGAAAGTAAAAAATAATGTGGAATTTCAATTCAATAAGTAAAATCAGCAGAAATTATTATTTGTTGGTCCCATCGGCACTCAGACTATTTGGGCAATCCTTTTTGAATGGGACATCTGATTAGATAAAAATATCAATGAATCTGTGACAGTGGGGAATTAAAATCTAAGGAATGATCTTCTGAAATCAGCTGTGCACAGAATAGAAGACCTGCCAGCTGGTCCGACATTTGAAAGTTCCTGCTATATCTTATAGCATATCAAACATTTTTTATATAAGCAAGGAAAAAATAAATGTACTGGTTCTTATGGGAGTGTGCTAATTGCTCGATCTGAGGACTCCCTTAAGAACATGTGTAAATCTTTTTTCCTTTGCTTATAAAAAAAATGTGAGATACGCTTTGATATAACTAAGTAAGCGGCTGTCTGAGAGCATCCTTATACAGTCTCACGAAGGATATTTTTGGTCAATCAGAAAGTTCATTTTAATAAACTAATAAAATCATTTGCTGTTATAAAGGCATCAATCTGTGAAATGAAATTTCTCTTATAACAATAATCTCCGCCAATTATTTTAATACCTAAAAAAATATTACCAGGCTCCTACCTATCCTCCCCAAAACTTTATAATTAAAGGTACGAAAAATCCAAAAATCGAATGAAAAAATGAGTTTTGCCTTGGTTTGGACACCGAACATCGTCCAAACGAAGGCAAAAAAAGGGCCATCAACACCTTTTCGGTTACCCCATATCAATTTATTTTGTATTTATACAAACCTGAATCCAAGAAGTGGGGGAACCGTTGATTTTAAGTTGAAGATTTAAAAAAATCTTCAACAAAGAAAATAAGAAAAGAGATTAAAAAGCCTCTTAAATTGTGTCAATATTTTCAACACATAGTCACTCTACCGTGACTACTTACAAGTTACAATCTAGCTTAGCCATTCCAGAATTACATGTTCGAATCTAGGATTGGGCAAAATAAAATTTAGAACATACTAGCTGTTTAACCAAAACGATAAGAGATATCGAAAAATTTATGAGAATGAACCCCCAAAACCATAGCAAGTAAAAATGGAAAACAATTCCTCATTCCAATTTATGGAGGTGAGAACAGTCCCTAGTATGGTCTTACCTTGGGAAGAAGCAATTTCGTTAGGTAGAGAAGAATAACATCGAAGAGGTCATCCTTGTGATGCGCCCTATCGAGAATGACGTAGGATACCGTTTGAAGTGCGAGATCATTTAGAATATAAAACACTAATTGAAGATTGGTACAGACAAGGAGCGGAGAAGAGCCGTGAGATTTTCTGAAAAAACAAAACAACAAGTGTAATCCTGAAATGACTTTCATTTCATTTACGTTAATTTTATAATTACACAAAATATTATTATTGACTTCTATTATTGAAGGCTCCGTCTTGAGCCATGATGTGAATATGATTAGTCTTCACCAGACCGAGACCGAACCGTGACCGGCAATATAGTGTAAATTGGTCCTTAATCTCTAACAATAAATTTATTGAACATATCACATGAAGAAAAACTTTTTGTGAAAGTTTTAGATTGCGTAAATTAATTACCCCTTATCTCGGTGAATTATTTCAAAAAGTCGGGAAATAGAAATGTTCCCACCAGCAACCATGCATGACCGATTTTCCCTACTACTCTCACAAACGACTTACTTTTTAAATCCAATATCTAAGGAGACATCAAGTTTTAAATTTTTAGAAATCTGTTTCGAAGCTATTTTAGCAGTTACAAAATGGGGTGTACTACAAATAATTTTATAACGAGAATGATGAGAAATATTTCTTGATATAAGATTATGACAGAGAATAGAACATACTTCTGAGATACCGTCAACATCCTCTGAAACAGAATAAATTTAAAAAATCTTGTGTAAGAATCACATGAATTTCTTTATCTATTAAAAATTTGGTGAAAACATCACAAGACTTTAATTATCCACAAAAAAAATCTGGTGTGAGCATCATACGACTTATCTCAACTATAAAAATCTTGCGTGGACGTCGCACGACTTTCTTTATCTATAAAGAAGAAGAAAGAATTGTAATGGGCTGAAATTTTCGATGTCGATTTTTCAATATCAAAACATGATTTGAGATCTCGCGAATCCAAATCTTGTGAACAATATGACTGATAAACGGTATTATTTGCCGTGTTCTATGTATATACTTGACATAACACTGTAATGAAATTTAATATCTTTATTTGATACATAATATAATTAATTAATTACCTACTAAGGAAATTTTACCTCAGCTAATATAAATTTGAGCTTTTAAATTTCAAGTTTCTGGCACTTGCCGTTCTTTTTCTAAGCAGAATTTATGAAAGCCGCCAATAGTACATTCCATTTTAATTAAATTTTGGTCCTATTTTGGAGGACAGCTTTTGACTAGTTTTTTTAATGAATCAATCAATTAATAATTATTATTATCCAAGGTTAGAGTTGGTAGAGTATGCAGTTAGTAGAGAATGACAATTTTTGGTGATATCTGCAAATTGGTGTGCACACTCAATCAGCTGATATCCGATACCAATACACCCGACTGCAAACCTCTCTATATTTATATGAGCGCTATAGTTTCACCGTCACTCTGTCGCATATGTTTAATTAAGCTAGTTACTAATCCTTCGTTCTGTTTGTTTTGCTATAACTGTTAATTCCCCCAAAAAAACACTTCGCGGTAAAAAGTTCCCGCCAAGTCATTAGTCACAAAAAGCACTGAAATCAAAACAGTGCCCGCCACAATTGTATATCATTTTCACCCTTTTTACACCTTCCTTTTTTACATTAATTTCACTAATTTTAAAAATCTCACAATTCTTGGATAATAATATTGTTTCTATAATTATATCATCTTCCGACTCTGTAGGTCAACTTACCTCTGGACGCCCCAGCAACTATGATTTGGTTTTGTTCAAGAAGCGTCAATAGCGTCTTCTGTTTCTGAGAAGGTAGACTACTTGGTAGATTATTTACAATGCAAACGTTGTCCTCATTCAAGTGATTGTCATCTTGCTAAAAAATCGAAATGATCTTTTAAGGATTGAACATACGAACTGTAAATACTGAAACCCTATTACTATGATGAATACAATGTGCCATCTACCTGGCACAAGGTTATCTCTCAGAAATGGTACTAGTAGTTCCGCGATCTGTAGATCTCACTTTAAATGGCCACTGTTCTGTAGATCTCACTTTAAATGGCAGGAGAGGTCAAAAAAACTAATAACCTAATTAGTTTTTTTGACCCTTTTTACACCTTCCTTACTTCTTCTTGATTAGAATCACTATACTTCTTGATTAGTGGCAAAGTGGGTTCGCGCCTCGTGAGGTTGGATCTTCCTGGCCCAATCTAGGTTAGGTGAGGTCAATTTGAGTAGATGGTTTGTATGTTTCCAGCAAATGGAGGGTAAAATCCCCGATTCGAATGACTACAGATGTTAAAGTTAAGATAAAAATCATTTAGTTTCAAGTTCATTGTTGTTAAAGATGAATCTAATGATACTCGTATGCCTCTAAAGGGGTCATTTGTGATTTTTTTAAAAAAAAAAAAGTTANTTTGTGATTTTTTTTTTTTAAAAAAAAAGTTAACTAAACACCATTGTTATGTGGCTTTTACTTACTCAACAAAGTTGACCCCCATCTGTCTTCTATAAAGGGGTATAAAGGACATTTGGAGTTTTTCCCTTGACTAAACAAAGCTTGATTCCTTTGTAACAGAAACACAAGTTATTGAGCATTCACTCCCCGTTATACTTACAGTACAATGCGTCAGTTCCTTATCTATCAGGTCAGTCAGTGATAGTGAAAGATAAGTTTGAAAGTCTAATTTGCACTTGGGTTCTAAGAGGGAAATAGTTTGCTCTATCTTCTCACAGGTTATAGATTGACAAAGTCTGTCTATATGAAAACACATCGCATTCTCATCTGGCAAATACCTGGACCAAAAAAATATAGTTATGTCAAATGAAAAAGATCACTAGTCTTCACTTCTTGGATTAATAATTTCAATAAAGAACCTTTGCAATCGACCACAAAAAATACCACTCCTCCAAAATTGAATATTTTTACTTTCAATCCTTGATCGGTTTTAATGAAATTTGGTATGCAGTTCCCGTTTTGGGGTCTAAATGGTTGTTGTGGCGGTGTTCCTCTTAAAATCAAGGGTTCTCCCATTTTTTGATTCAGGTTTAAAAAATGGTAGAAATAGGTTGACTTTAGGTAACCGAAAAGGTTTTGATAGCTCTTGGCTTGTACAGTGATGGTATGCGTTCCAGGTCGTCCTGGTACGTAGAACTGGCCATCGTAAGGACGGGCCCAAATTGTCCCAGAAGATTGGTGTTTCTCTCAGTCACTTTCTTATTTTCAATGAAATTGAAAATAAGAAAGCAAAACAATGAAACTTTTGCATCTGACTAAAACAGATTCATCTTCAAAAAGTTTGAAGTTCGCTAGAAGGTATATACTGTTCGAGTGGAGCTTGGCTCCCTCAACGAAACTTGATCCCAAATATCAGTAGAGCAAAGACACCCAGCCACTGCCGAGCTAACTTCCCAAATGTTGTGCGACGTCATTTCGAACATAGTTAAAAGTCGACAGCATTATAAAGAAAGAAGTCCTTGACAATTATAAGACCAGTGCTTGTTTGCCACAATTACAAGATCTGATCAAGTTGTTACATCAAACTTCATACAATAGTCCTCTTCATCATTAAAAAAAACCTCTCACCAAACATTTGTGGTATCATCCGCATACTCATGCTTATCGTTTATGTAAGCAGGTGACTTCAAACTCGGAGGAGGTGCTTTACAAGGTTTTGGCTTTCGGGATTGTAAGAGAGAACTCCATTTTGAAATAAAGACATCTTTGATTGCAATTTTTTGATGGATCTGAAATTGTTAAATAAAAATCATTTGAAAATTTATACTAGTAGTTGTGTGAACGTAAGACTTCGCTCACATAAAATGACCTCTATTAGGCCTCATACACCAGTTCCCATCCCATCAGATTACAAAGTTAGGCGTGTTGAGTACTCTGATGAGAGCTCGCTCGAGGATACCAAATATCGTTGTACTTATTGGAATGCACCCAGTCTCGTGAGGACAACTAAGTAGTTGTTGATTACAGCAAAATAGCAGAGGAAGATATACTCTATCCACCCTAGGAGTGATTCTCAATGCTGCTTAGGGTACTTACTAAAGTTTTCTTCTGGTCAACGTATTTCGCTTTTTCTAATGTTTCGAAAGATTGTTCTATTTTCAATAAAGGTCTTTTATATCCAAGAGTATTTTTTTCAAAATGTCTGTCCTTTATAAGATCTCTTTCTTGTTGCTTTCTATTTATTTTCAAGATGGTTTTCCTGAGATACAAATAACAAGAGACAATAATTTATGATAAATTTACTAAATTTCATGTACGAATATATGAGCAGATTTGTATTTCTACAAATCTGTGTGTGGTATGGTTCGGTTACATTAATTTATACCTTGTCATGTGAACATCGATCTTATTAAAAACAATTCTATAGAACTTTGTGGAATTAGGATACTATATCAAGTAAAACCATAATAAGGCAGATAAAATACTATATCTTCACTTGACTATAAAATCGTCTAAGATAAAAAAAAAAAACCACAGGAAGAATTAGGGTGGAGTGTGGTCACACAGAATCATTCCGGATAATCTTCATTCCCTAGCATGAGACACCCAAACTTTTGAAAGAACGCATCATCTCATTTTGTATGTACCATAATCAATATGGATCATTAAGTTCAACCTATTATGCATTTTATAAATATGAGACGGAAGCACTACCATATACAGACTTCTCATATTAGTAAAAGTCATTGATGTAGAATAAATAGATTAATAANTTTTCAAACTGGTCCCGCTCTTCTCCCTGTATGCTGGCATGAGTACTTTATCTATTTGTTTACATCAGTGGTAAAAGTAATCTGAGCGATTCATCCTTTTTTAAATACGCCAGTTCTATGCGTTGCTCATATGTTCATGCTTATACTTACCTTTTTCGGTTTATTTCATTCCACCCCATGATAATTCATACAACTTATTAATAGAATTAGAAAACGACAAAAACTCAATGTACCTATTAATGGCAATTTAATAAAAATCGTAATCGTAAATGGCAAAATGGTTCGCAGAATAGACAGAAAACTAGAAAACAGAAAGATCCTTAATTAGCAGATTTCTAGAATATAAAAAAACATGATAAACTTATCAACTTCTTCAAAATTTTACCGCGAGTATTTCTGGGCAGAGTTGTCGCACTCATTGCATTTTAGATTAAAATAAAATAAAATTAAAACTGGTTTTTGTTATTGGCCGTCATAGGTCCATGTTGGACAATTGCATATACGCACTAGAGGCATGGTCAAATAAACGTTTCCTAACCTCTCTTAATTAGGTTAAAATTGGTTAAAAAATTCAAAGGCAGGCACTCCTCCCGGGTTTCAGAATCCTTGACGTGGGACACGACCCAAGGCCCGGATGGAGCAACATTTTCAAGAGTTTTTAGAGAACAACTTCTTTTTTAACTAGAAAAACAACTTCATCGTCCAGGCATGGAACGATCAAATCGTTTCCTATCCTCTCGGGGGGGGGGGGGGGAGCGTTCATCTTAACGTTTATATTGATAAAATAAACAAAATTGTTCTCACGAAGTTCGCTTAGTTCGCTGATCCCTAAAACTATTGCATCAATTCGGCTAAAATGTTGCTCCATTCGGGCCTTGTACCGAATTCCTATAATGGTATTCGTTAGTAGCAAGATTTAAGTTTTTGGAGATGCATATTTCCAATTCATTTCTAAGATAATTATTGAAGATAAATTTTGTCGAAAAAACAAACAAACATTAATTAATTTAAAATACTTATGATTAATGATAATACTAATAAATCTATATGTATAAAAGAGAAACACACTCACTTAACACTCATCGCGATTTCTCCGCACTGGTACGTCCTAGGAGGCTGAAATTTGGCATGTAGGTCGCACTTGGGCCTTAGATGCGCACTAAGAAAGGATTTTTAAATATTCGAATTGAGGCGCCCGCCGCGGGGGAAAATCACCTTTTCATCACTGTTTCTCCGTACCGGTA
>CM022874.1:41042220-41082844 GCA_012654025.1 Pachypsylla venusta
CCCCCCGAAGTATCCCCCCCCCGAAATTCCAATGTCCTTAAACAATAGCAATATAAGAATCGTAGCGAAGCACGGGCGAAACAGCTAGTCGGACATATACAAAAAATAGTTTCCATTGCAATTATTTAGGTACATATATGAAAGTTCATGTGTACCTGTTTCACAAGTATTTTACGCAAGTACTTATGGATGTATTTTTTTTTTTGAGAGAGACATTCGGATAATCGGGGTTTCGGATAATCGAAGTTCTACTGTATTTTGGATTTCCCATTTTTTAAAAAAATGAATGCATAAAAATACATACCTACATACATAACTTAATATTAGAATAAGTATTTTTTTTAAAAAAAAAGTTATCGTTTTTTTCTCCTGCTTAAATTTATGCTTCACCATTATTTCAAACTAATTCAAACATATTTTATATCCAGTTCCATAAAAATTCTTGTGAAATTTCAAATTGATTCTTGATAAGTAAAATCATGTATCATTTGTCTTTCTTAAGTTTATCTGTTATGATTTGGTTCATTTTCACTTGATAAAAACAATAATAGTGTTCTAACATTCTGATAAGTATTCAAGAAGTGTTTTCAATCAGTTTCAGAAATTCTTTAGTGTATCCAGAATATACAGATACAAATGTGAACCGGAAAAGGGGAGGGATCAACAGAGAAGATAAGCCACTTTCCTGTGATTTTATCAAAATAGAGATTCCGAAACCTACCTTACATTGATAGGGATAAGACTCAACCCAACGTGAACATCTTACTGTAGGTATACCATGATCAAGTTACTTCTCTGTCTGTTCTGTGTTCATCAGGCATTTTCATTGTACGAAGACCAAGTGGGAAAATTTGATTGGAAACAAAGTTTTATAGGTCAAATTAAGTTCTCTAATATTGATTCAAGGCCTCATGTAAAACGTATCTATGTAGCTACTGGTGAAAATGTTGTAGCGGCTTTGTCTCTAAATTCCGGAAACATTATCTGGAGGCAAGTATTAGAAAAAGGTCCTCAAGGGTCTATCATATTTTTTCATGCTGATGGAACAAGTGTTGTTACTTTATCAGAAAACAGTCTCGTCAGAGTTTGGAGTTTATCTGAAGGCAATTTAATATCTGAATGGAGTTTTCCATTTAATTTAAGAAATATGAGATTTATTGTTGACGGTGGGAATTTCTATGCCATTGAATCTGTTCCTAAAAATCAATTGATTATTGTTCGCACATACAAGTTGACCTCGGGACACCTGAATGATGTTGTTAAAAAGATACCATCCAATTGGTTAAAACACAATTCAAAGTGTGTAACAAATCAAAATTATTTGGCATGTCTCACTGATAATAAAGATTTCATCTTTATAACTCCAACTGAAAAAGATATTATCAAACGAGAATTTGCGTTTGTCGATCCAGTTCCTCATCCATTGACATCCTTGTCTAGTGTTGCAGGCCTTCCATCATTTAGATGCGGGGACACCGTTTTAACTACTAACGTTGGCGAACATAAACTTCTAAGTGTAACATTAGACCAGTTTTGCAGTTCGACTCATGTTGATAAAAATGCGGCTAGTGAAAAAATTTTCATTTGTGTGAAGGGTGTTGCTAAAACTAGTCTTGATGTGGAAATCTTTAGCAGTAAAAATGATCTTCTTTCTATTGTTAATTTACAATTGAGAACCCAAATATCGCCCAAGGCAATTGATATGCAATCTTGTTTCTGTAAAGGTCCCTCGCCAAGTTGTTTCTGTTTATTATCGACAGAAGATCACACAGCAATATTTGTTTCCACTCAAGGCAAAGTTGTTTGGACAAAAGAAGAATCACTGGCTAACATAATCTCTACA
The DNA here is from genome assembly GCA_012654025.1 of Pachypsylla venusta. Classification (NCBI taxonomy): domain Eukaryota; kingdom Metazoa; phylum Arthropoda; class Insecta; order Hemiptera; family Aphalaridae; genus Pachypsylla; species Pachypsylla venusta. The sequence continues at coordinate 41,044,064 of CM022874.1, forward strand.
GAGTTTCTGGATCTTCCCGTGTCGGATGTTGATGCTGCTATTGAAAAAGAATTTGATAATCAAGAGAATAGTTATCTGGGTATGTTTTTGAGAAGACTTGACTCGCAGATATATCAACTTCAGTCTATCCTTTCGTTAGATTCTCAATCATCTAAAAGCTCAAATTCACTTGTGAGAGACAAGTTTGGATTACACAAACTCATCCTCGTTGTATCATCCACAGGAAAACTTTTCGCCATTGACAATTTAAGTGGAAAGATACTTTGGTCTTTGTATGTACCTAACATCACACCCTATTCTATAAACGGAAAATTCTTTACACCAATACTTGTTCAAAGGTCAACACGATATGTGCCCTATCCAGCACAAATATCTCTCCTCTTCAAACACAAGATTACAAAGGAAGGTGTCTTGTATACAATAGACCCAATCAGTGGCTTACCAATAAATTCTGAAGAGGGTCAAAAATTAGGATATCAAGTGAGCCTAAGTTTCTTACTTCCAGGTGTAGACAAAAAACATTTGCGAACCATTCTAATTTTAGATTCAAATAACAAAGTCCATTTGGAACCTTCTTCATCTACTGTACCCAAAGATTTCTTTTTGTACAAAGTTGAATCTGAGCTTGGAGTTCTAAAAGGATATTTAATACAAGAAGATTTGAAACTGTCTAAACTTTGGGAATTGAACTTTAGAAATCCTATCATCAACGTGGCCAGTAAAAATCCTCTTGAAAAAGTGCATTCTCAGGGACGAGTTCTGCATGACAGAAGTGTTCTCTATAAATATTTAAACCCTAATCTGATAGCTGTTGCCACTTCTTCTCCTGACAATATTTTGTCCATCTACTTGGTGGATGTTGTCAGCGGCGCTGTCATAGATTCAATTGTACACAAACGAACATTGGGTCCTATCCATATGATTCACTCAGAAAATTGGTTGGTCTATGTTTACTTTAATGAGAAGACAAGGCGGAACGAAGTGTCCACTGTTGAGATGTACGAAGGCAAAGTGCAAAGCAATTCCTCTGCTTTCTCTTCACTGAGAAGATCCCCATTCAAACCCATGCTTGACAAACAGTCCTTCATTCTTCCTATTTCTCACATTGACGCCATCAAGGAAACAATTACAGAGAAAGGGATAACTAGTAAGCACATTTTGATTGCACTTGGAACGGGGGGCATTTTAGAAATGCCTTGGATGTTTTTAGATCCAAGGAGACCGCCAACCGTTACACCTGAAATGCGTGAAGAAGGTGGTCCACTTGTTCTTGAATATGCCCCAGAACTTCCAATCTTATCAGAAAGCATTATCAATTACAATCAAACTTTATATCGCATTCGAGACATTCATACGGCTCCCTCTGGTTTAGAATCTACCTGTTTTGTATTTGCTTATGGACTTGATCTTTTCTACACCAGAGTAGCGCCATCAAAAACTTTTGATATGTTGAAGGAAGATTTCGACTATGCCCTAATTTGTATTGTTTTGGCGGCTCTCATTGTTGGGGCTGTCGTTTCAAAAAAGCTAGCATCCAGAAAGACTTTGAAACAAGCTTGGAAGTAAAAATCCACTCAGACGGATTTGTATAGCAAACTTTTAAATGTAAAATATTATTTGGGTCACAGAAATACCAGTTGTTGCTATTGTACCGGGTTTCCCTTAAAATTAACTATTCTCCTCATTTTTGGATTCAGTGTAGGAAAAATGGTAGAAATGGGTGGATATAAGGTTACCGAAATGTTTCTTGGACCCTATGGGTTTTCCATGTCGTCCTGGTGCGTAGAAACCGCCATTGTAACGCCAGAATTTATATACTGCTAACTTAAAATAAACTGTATCTGAACATAACCCATTTTCGGATTCAGACTTGGAATAATAGTAGAAATAGGTTGCTGATATGAAATTACCGAAATGTTTCTTGGACCCTATGCGTTCCAGGTTGTCCTGGCGCGTAGAAATAGACATCGTGAGAACTGCTATAATTTTTGTAAACTGTAGACTTCACTCAGTTCCGTCATATATAATATCTTTTTGATGACCTAAATATCGAGACCTTCCGTTTGAAAAGAACACAAATAATACGAAATATTGGGAAGTTGAAAAATAACTTGGGTTTTATTGAGATTGGTGTTCATAATATCATCGAGGTATGGTCGAATAAACGTGTCACTTTACCACACATGGATTACAGTTCGAATTACGAGATTAAAAATGTATATTTCTTTGTGTTATTTGATCACAATATTGTGGGCATCATAGCATTACAACACACTTTTTTAACAATCACTGCAATACACCGGACTATACTTAACAATTATCTCATAATGCTACCTCTTGTCGCTATTACCTTAGCTTCTCAATTGTCCTCAGGAGGCTGGATTAACCCAAACACAACCAGACCAAGAAAAAGATTTGAAAAAATCTTTGATGATCAGGTGTTCACGTTAGTGTTGGAGTCATTTATACCAAAAAAAATATCTTAAAAAAATAATTTTCAAAAAACAAAATACTGGGCCCTCTGTGCCCCCAAATTTCTCAAAATCAAAAAGCCCTTAACACCAGCCATAATACCCGACCATGATTCGAACCCGGTACCTTCCTGGTGTAAGCCGAGTGTGATGCACACTCTGCCACGGAGACGTCTTTACGAGATTAAAAAATGTACAGGGAGAGAGGCAACGATGTCGCTGCTTCTTTGAATAGATGCATTTCATGCGAGGTCTATATCTACAAACGTTTTTTGGAAACAACGCTGTCTTAACTCTCATATTGTCAGAGAGGTATAGCTTCGCCTTATTGTGATCCGAATAATATTTTAACTATTAATAATTTGGTTTTGTATTCAGTTTCATAATCTAGGGTTTTAATTTGTAAAATATTTCTGTTTAAAAATTTGTATCCGTATTTTGATACATTCTGGACTGCACCCAGAATGAAGCTCAATATTTTTAAAATTACCTTTTTTTTATGAAGGCAGTGTTGGGTCGTGACGGAAGTTAGTTTCAGCTAAATATATCCTTTTATGCACATTCTCTGTACCTATTCGTATATATTTTTATTGAGTAATGTCATCACGGCGAATCTTTTATTTTCCCCACCAATGGAGAAACCACCAAGATCTGCACCAGCGGCTGCTCCAGGTGGGCTTACGCCACGGTCCCTTCTGCGCACACCGCCACGCCCTCCTACTCGACAGGTGTATAATGTTACGGAAAAAATGATTTTTTTAGCCATGATTCGCTCACAAGAACACTGAAGTTAGATTTCGTTCATACGGCCATGCCTCGCTGATAGAAATACCGATCCATGTGTAATCCTACTATACATGAATCAGTATTTGCACTTGCTTTACATTAAATACGCCACTGCTCCTGGTCTATATGTATATTATTTTGCATTTATTTTCTAAAAGGGTTAGTAGATATAGTTGGGGTAATATGCATTTTTTAAAAGTTTTTTTTTTAAAAAAAATGGAATATTGTTTCTGTATTTATAAGTGTGTATTATAAAATGTGTAAAATTTAATATAGAGAATTATACAAAACAAATTAGTGATTTCTACATTAGATTTATTGTTTTTTGTTTTGTTCCGAGGCGGAGATGAAAATTCTTACAGAAGCGTTTTGACGGTTATCATCTAGTTGCAAATTAAATAAATGGTACGGAANAAAAATGTTCGATTATTATAAAAGTTCTTTTCTTGTTTAACATCTATTGGTCATTCGGGACGGGGGTTTTACCCTCCATTCGCTGGAAACTTACAAACCACCTACACAGACAGATCACACCCAGAATGGGTTAGGCCGGGAATTGCAAGCATTACGAGGGCACGAAGCTACGTTCAATGTGGTTCAAAATCATCTTAAAACTGAAAATAAACAGTGTTGTATGAGGAATTCTGTTATAAGTAGAAGGTGTGGAAACTATATTGTCCCTCCCATGCGCGGATATAGCTCTCTTGTTTGGGGGGAATTTGAGAAACACCGCCCGCTTCACGTGCCCCCCGAGCCCTCCCTCCTCTTGGTCCCTCCACTTTATGGCTTCAATTTAGCAAGTTTCCTGTCTTTCTGGTCTATTCGTTACGGCTTCTTGAAGCTTGACTAATGTGAAATCCGGCTGCATCAATGTTGATTTTCCTAAGTAACAAATAGATGATGGGTAAAACACGCATAACGATCATTATATACATTTGAATAGCAAAATTAATTGATTATTGTACCCAAACACGACAAATGCTATCTATAAGTGTTTCTCTTTTTAATTAAATGTGTTCCATAAGCAACATCTATTTCTTACTTCCTCAGATCATTATATTCATTATAGTTTGGAATGTTTCCACCTATTTTAGTTGTTGTTAACGTTCCCAACGACTCTCACTGTGTTTCTAGGCCAAAGGAAGGCGCCCACTCCAACAGGAGCTGTCTGTCCATAATGGGTTTGATGGACAGCTGAATCAATGATTTACATCATGAGCAGCCAGCATACATAGTGGACAGCGATCAGATACGTCAGGGTTCAGCAAGGATTTATATACCAGCTCTTTGAAGAAGTATCTGGAGCTGCACGGCTGGGATGAACAGCTCCAACGGAAGAAAAACACAGTGAGTTGTCGTCGGAACGGTGTTGATGGCCTTTGGCCATGTCTGAGGGCACGGGTAACTCCGGTGCGAATAACCAACCATCTTGAGGGCCACCTATTTTAGTTCTCGGCTATTGGTTGTTTTCTTGTTGACATCTTACGAACAGGGGCGGATACAGGTCTCTAGTTCAAGGTAGCGATCGAGGTTCCATGTTAGTAGTATTTATAAACACCAAATTTGATTAAAATGTTTCAACGTTGAACATCTTCAGGTCAGTAGCGTATACAGGGGGGGCAATAGAGACGATCGCCCCCCCCCAATCTGAAGACAAGGAAAGTCGAAACACTTTTCTCAAATTTGTTGTTTATACAACTTGAGATTTGTATCCGCACCTGCTTCANCGAAACACTTTTCTCAAATTTGTTGTTTATACAACTTGAGATTTGTATCCGCACCTGCTTCAGGTCTCTCCCCGGGCGATCACCCCTATTGACCTTACTGCATCCACTTTTGGTTGCGAAAAAAAATAGCACGATTTTATTGTCCACAATCACGCAATTTCCTTACTCATATTACAATCGCAATTTTAGATGGTCCATTCATTGATAGTTTTGTTAGTTCCTCGATATGAATTTCCCCGTCAGTTCCATTTTCTATTCCCTCTTTGTTATCATATTCCTGAATCAAAATAGTAAGTAATGATTATATGATCTTTCACTAAGCAGTGGACTCATAGCGGGCTCACTAACGTCTGTAGATTAAATTTCATCCAATAAAAACAGAAAGGTTCTAGATCGATTTTCAAGTTCAATCCAGTCAGATTTCCTAGTTCGTATGTGTGGTCCCATCAGTTTTCGTTCGTCTTCGAGTTTTTGTTTGTCTTCGTATGTGTGGTCTATCAGTCTTTGTTCGTCTTCGTATGTATGTTCCACAGTGAAATTAATCTTAGAGGTGACCACTCAGACATTACTTCTTAGTTCGACAAAGAACCTTTAAAAGTTTTTGGAGAAAAAGTTCAGAATAGATTTTATAGCTTACAATATTTGTGGCTAAAATTTTGAAATTTGATATAGGTATTCTTTTTAAAATTTTCATGCACAGGTTTTGCGACAGAAACAAAATTTGGTTGTAAATATGAAAATGGGGAACAATTTACTCAGCGATTCAATCGAATTCGTATCTTTGGTGACTTTATTGAAGGAGTTCCAATAAATGATTGGGGTGAGGTACAAAATATTATGCGGCAACTTCAAACTGGTCTTCAATCCACCTTTTTTTCAAGTACATCCAACAGCATGGACAGTATAAGTAGGTAAGATGATTCCGTATGATTGGAATAGAAGAGGAGCCGTTAAGTTAGTGGATCAGAAACCATCAAGGTTCCAAACTGATTCATTTGTCGAATTCTGCCGAACTTTTGATGAAGATTTTTTTTAAAATGCGGAAAAAATGAGAGTCATCAAACACCTTTTTCGTCAACTTACCGTTAAGTAGGCGGTCCACCGCTTGGAGACCAGTATCTCCAGATAAAATTTTAGCAAAGTTCCGTTCTTCATCGGTTCTGTGCACTGAAAAAAAATTGAGAAAACATTCTTATTTTTTACTCCTTAGAACCGAAAGCATAATTATCAATTTGAATCAAAAGAATATTAATTATTTATGCCCTGATAATAAGTAACGTAGAGTAAAAGATAACGCAAAAAGATGCCGCGCCCAACCTGGTCACCTAAATTCTGTGTAATCTTTAGGTCCTGATATCATTTGACGTGATTTTATATCAATGACACATTCCTGATCCTGCAATCTTGACTTTATTTTAATATCCTTAAAAATAAACGAAAAATCCCTTGAAGAAGGCAGCAAAAATCGGCCCCCACGTTGAACGTTAGTGAACTCCACTTTGACTCCCATATACATTATGAAATGCACTTGTATATGTGTATTGTGTATGTTCGTTTGTTACACGATACAATCCCCAATTTTTATCCGATTTTAACGAAATTTGGTATACATGTTTAAGACAAGAAGGATTTTTGCTTTCTAGTTTTTGAGGGCCCTGGGCCACCCCCCCTGTGTCCAATATTGTGTTTTTTGAAAATGATTTTTATCTTTTTAGCGGTTTGTTGTAGAAACGTAAACTTTTGATATGTTATGGCTGGTGTTAAGGTCTTTTCGATTTAGAAAAAATTGGGGGCCCAATATTTTGTTTTTGAAAATGACTTTTTAAAATTTGATTAACATATTTTTTTCTATAAATGACTACAACACTAACGTGAGCAGCCGATCATTCTGATCCACTAGTTCAATAGCTCAATATTGAATTAATTTTCACATATTTTCCAGATATTACAAACAAATCAAAAGAAAGCTCACCAAAGATGGTTTGACTTGGTTCCGTGTCAATATTAACTATTTCAAAACGTTTTTTGACAAATACAAGGCCACCTTTATTGAAGACTCGTCAGTCTACGGACTAGTGATTAAAACGTTAACGTTCTTTCTAACGAGATTTCCTCAGTACGAGCCGTATGTTTATTTGATATCAGTGTATGCAGATGCACCTAACGAATTTACGTTTGCACAAGAGTCAATGATGGATATTATCGACGACACTTTTGTTAACAAGCATTTAGCAGGTGAGCCCAAACGGCATTTATCACAACAGGCTGTGCTTGGTTATTGTTTGCACGGTAAGCTGGATAAACCAAAAACAAAAATGTGTTGAAATAATGTAAAATGAAAAAGTTGGGACCTACGAGTACAAACCAAAAGTACAAACACGAAGTGGCGAAAGTCATGCTCACAGGGAACCATGGACGATATTCGGACCATGGGAAGGTTTTTTTTCTTTCAATTTTTGAATTCTTGAAATTTCATATATTACATTTTTGAGAAACATAATTTTAGACATTTTTTGCTACTCATAAGGACGCAATATGGCACGAAGGGTGTTAATTTTATATTAATTATTCTTTTTTTGTTATAGCTGTCTTTAAATTTAATTACTTCGATGTCGATGGCTACATGATGATTGATCCCAATCGTGGTATGGTGAGCCCCATTCTATTGCTGGCGAACCAAACTGATTATAATGTCAATAATATTCGAGGTAAGAATAAAAGCTCCAACAATAATGAGACTGAGCTGATACGTGGATCTGTAGGAGATCGGCTTTATCTAGTTACCTATGGGAGGAATATATTTTCGACACGTTCTGTGTCTATTTTCACATTATTCGTACCTAACAAAAGCGGAACTCTTGCGCATGCGTACCTATACAAAATTGTCTTTCACACCGAAAAATAACATTTAGGTGGTAGGTGTTCCCAGTCTCGTGATGGTACTCGAGGAGCAAGGAATGAAGTTGTCAAATTTGTGACAGAAAAAAATCAATCGAGACAAACTAGTTGGATTTTTTATACTCAGAAAATTAATAAACCGATGATTATAATGTCTCTAAAAACTCCTTGAAGTCCTTGAAGATAAAACTCCTTGAAGTCAACGTACAAAAATAATAAACCGATTATTATTAAGAGAAAACACCTTGAAATCAATGTACAAAAATAATAAACCGATGATTATTAATAGAAAACTCCTTGAAGTCAATATACAAGAACGTTAATTAATAATGCGGATAAGTCTTATAAGCGAGCGTCTATGGCTCATTGAAAACGGGAATTTCCCGTTCAAGCTCCTTCCAGAGAGGTTTTACTAAGTGGGTAACCACGTAGGGTTGCTCCGTCATGATGCTGGCTTTTCCGGCACAATCCAGGCTGGGTGAGGTCAATGTGTGTTTGTAAGATGCCTGGTTTGAAAGTTTCCAGCGAATGGAGGGTAAAACCCCGTCCCGAATGACCAATAGATGTTAAAAAATAGTCTTGTAAATAATGTATTGAGTGAGGATCCTTAAACTCATGTATGCTGTGGAACAATTTCAAATGTGATTCCCCTTAAAAAGTTATCAATTTTTTTTACAGGTATTGGCCATTTCAGAATGCTGCCTTCTTATACCAACAGTTTTCGTTATCTTATCACCCGTCCGTACATTATCCAGTGTAAAAATGTAGTGGGAGGGGTAACACGGGGACAACATCTATATTATGTGGGACGACCATTTTGTGCTATGATGTATACTACATTCAAGAGAGACCTCCTGAATCCAGTTCGGTACTTAGAAAGGAAGGACCAATCTGGAAACTATTTAGCAATCATTTACACCGATTTGCTACAAAACAGGACCGGTCCGGGTCCAACGTTTAAAATATGGACACGTTTACGTTCCGCTGAATATCTGTTTTCCCATTTACTTAATGAGGTTTGTATATATATTTTTTTTTATGTAAAATAAGCGTTGATAGTGGTAGCAGATATCCCATTCCTGGGCCTACCCACCTTTCCATAAGCATAATGTACCCCGTCTCTACTACTAGAAGCAGATTGTGAGACACCAACGACTCCTAGAAACATATATATATATATATATATAGATATCAAGAAACATATATATNAATATTATGCGAGTTTTGAATCCTTTTTTGAATTAATTTGAACGAATATTATCCGAGTTTTGAATTAATTTGAACGAATATTATGCGAGTTTTGAATCTTTTTTGAATTAATTTGAACGAATATTATCCGAATTCTGAATCCTTTCAGGTAGAATTACATTTAGATGTGCTCATGTAGGTCCATGTATATATGATGGGCCGCGAGTCGCAGCACAAATTTCCTTTCGAAGCAATGATCCTGATATTGCCTTATAAATTTGTTGAAACACAATTCATCCAAATACATTTGTATGAATGTGTGAATTGATTTTATAAGTTAACTGTTTTGTTTTCAGCGCGATCAAATGGATGCTCTACTGCAGGCCGCTAATGTACCAGGTATGCTGTATGCTGATAATTATATTTATAAAAAAAAATTAATTGATCTTAAACTAGTTATTGAAGATCAAGGATTTATTGAACTCTATAGGGCGTCCATCCCACAAATATTATAACTCATCAGCCATTTTGACGCTTAATCTTGGAACAGTTATTTGGTCAGTTGCATAGAATCAACACTACCCGAAGGAGAATCAAAGAGGAAGTATAACAAAGAATCCTGTGTCAGGCCCATCATATTTAAAAATATAAAATTAAATTTAAACAAAACAGAAAGTGGATGAAATTAGAATAGATCAACCGTCATATTGAAAGGACCTGTGAAGTTATTTGAATTTGTTCTTATGAGACGCTTAAAATATAAATAAGGGTTAGTTGTATTTCTGGAGTCTTTATTAGAGAGCAATTTACTTTCTAGGACTTCATAAGGACTAAATAAAGCAATGTGAAGGACAGATATCATTTGATTACTAATTGTTAAAATATTTTATCTTAAAAAAAGTCTTGTATAGCTACTCTGAAAGAAAAAATTTCGATTTGGAAATTTTCTTATAAAAAGGAAATTTTTGTATAATGGTATGAAAAAATTTCGATTTGGGGTCCCCAGAGCCCGAATCTTGAGTTTACCTATGTGCAAGTCGGTCAGTCTGTCTCTAAAAAGATATCTCAAAAACATTCATTGCCAAGGGCTTGAAATTTGGTATATTTGTTTGTCACTCTTATGCCAAGGAAACGCCTTGAAACTTTTGGTACAAACAGTGCCGGATTTATCAATAAGCAAAGTAGAAGTTGCTTAACTTCAGTGATCTGACGGGAACTGGTGTATTCAACGTGGTATGATCGTTGGCTAATCCAATTTTTTTTTCCTTAAAGATAAGGAAAGTTTACACCAGATTTATGTTACACCCTGTATATTTATAATTCGGATGAGATATTTTTAATATCTAACTGACAGGAGACAAGCTTATCACTTTCTAAATAATGATCCCTACACAAAACATGTGAAATAATATTCATTACATAAAAACAATAATAATTACAAAGCAATCACTATGCATGGATATTTGGGATGTTCAGAGTTAGTGCCGGTTTTAGCACTACCAGCGCCCTGGGCGAGATTTCTACGGCGCCCCCTAACTGGAATTCAAAACCATATGAAAAAAGGAAAAGGATATAATGAAATTACCATTTACTAAAAAAACTAATAAAATTTTACTTTTCTAGCCTTTCTATCGGCGGACTCTTTTTATTATGTTATCAAAGTTCAGGTTTTCAGCAATTTCATTTTCAAATTGATAAAGTTGGCAAATTGTCAATGTACTTAGATTGAGATATTGTCGATCGCAGATAGGTTTTTATCGGGTTAAACTTAGAAAAACTCCTCTCCCCACTAGCAACCGTTACAGGTAAGGTTAATAATATGCACAGTGCTATCCATACATTTGGATACAGTTCTTGTAAGTTGTGATCTTTGATAAAATTTAAAACATTCTGATCAAGCAAAAAATGTCGGGGATTCGCGACATAACGATTTTTTTGCTAAATTCAGGGAATTTACGAGTAAATAGCCCTCGCTCAATGAGAGAGGGGATCAAAGGGGCGACTGCGGCGCTCCTTATATCCGGCGCCCTGGGCAGTCGCCCAACCGCGCTCTACCCTAACAACGCTACTGTTCAGAGTGTCTCGAAAAATAACGAGAACTTAATATCGTGGAAACTTTTGGTTGTTTCGGACCAGCCTTGGCTTCGTTCAATGATGACTTTACAGTCATCGGATTTTGTCCATGTTTAGGTTTATTTTTAGAAAAAAATAAGAAGAAAGAAAAATGATATACATTCTAAACCTCCCTTGTTTCATTTGGCCGTAAAGGGCATACAATTTTAATAAAAACAAGTTAGGTTTATAACTCTGGGTCCTATTATCATACATGCTTTTACTTTATCTTTCCATATACGAAGTATAGGTAAATAAAGTATTGTATTGCTGAAAAATTTCAATGACGTTTTTTTTTTTGCTTTTCTGTACGAATTACCTATGACTAGATACCAAAAAACTTGTCTAGAAAAACTGTGTGTCTGTCCGCATATCGTTTTCGCGCATCTATACCGACTTTATTATTAGTCCGATTTTGATGAAATTTGCTAGGAAACATTTGAGATAGCACCTTCTGGGGTCCATTGATGGGTCAAAAGGGGTCATTTTGGGGTGACCCCCTAGAACCCAAACGGCACGCCCGATTTTGATAAAATTTGAAGCAAACACTCTTTGTAATCATATCATCGACAAACTTTGCGTCTCATGGGGCTATCTCCATCTGGGGGTCCTTTAGGCCACCAAATCTGAAATTCGGGTCACCTCTCTAAAACTGGCAATTCAACTCCAATTTTAATAATAATATAGTATATTTACGGGACAAGCCCTTTTTTAAATAAAAAAATTGATGAACTTTAAAACAGACACTCTTTGTAACATATCTACGACAATTTTAGGTCTCTTGAAGCTATGTCCATCTGAAGTCCATTTCGGACACCAAACCTCGAATTCGGGTCACTTATATAAGTGTCGATATCACTCCAAGCTTGATGAATTTTAAAATAAAATGCTGTCAAAAATATTATCGACAAATTTAGGGTCTCATGAGGCTGTGGCAACAGCCGAAGGTTGCAAAATCTAATCTAATTCAAATAATATTTTCTTCAGGGAGCTGCGACAACAGCCGAAGGTTGCCAAAAGTAATTCAATTATTTTTTTTTCATAATAATAGAGATGTGACTAATAGAGCTGTGACTACAGCCAAAGGCTGCAAATCCATTTCCTAAAATATTTTCACTGGAGAGCTGCGACAACAGTCGAAGGCTGCCGCTGATAAATAATTGATATAATATTTCCATCAAATACCTGCGACCACCGAAGGCTGTCAAAATCCTAGAATAAAGGAAAATATAGTTTAGTACGGTTTTCCGGACCATTCATTTTTTCAAGAAAATTTCCACGGACAATTTTATGGCCAATTTTCATCCGCTGCGAGAAATTTTGCGTTATTTAACATCACAGATAACATCAAGTTGTGCGATATTTTTTTGTGGGTTAATTCCAAAGGTTCATTATTGAATTGAAAGTAATGAATAAATATTAAACTAAAGAAACTCGATTCATGTTAGCTTCAAGCTGTCTCAAACAAACACAAATGTTTGACATTTCAGCCATAGTAACCGACCTTTGTGTCGTTTCCTCTGGGTTTCATGTGATCCTAGGTTGGTACCAGAACATAGCATCACCTCATATTCCAATATGAGCACACCATTTACTGTCACTCCTCAGTTCAGACAACATAATTATAACGGGATTATAATATTGGTACATCATCAGACACGGAGAGCACAATCTATGCCATCTGTGAGTAAGATACATGTGCCAATTATGAGGAAGATACATGTGTCAACTGTGAGTAAGATACATGTGCCAACTGTGAGTACGATACATGTGCCAACTATGAGTAAGATACATGTGCCTACTGTGAGTAAGATACATGTGCCAACTGTGAGTAAGATACATGTGCCAATTGTGAGTAAGATACATGTGCCTACTGTGAGTAAGATAGGAACATGTGCATTTTGACTGGGGCGATGGCAGATAATAAAACATCGAAAAGAGCAAGTATTGTGCTGTACATTTTGGTCGACCCCCCAAAATAAAATCCTGGATACGGGCCTGAAACAGATGTTATAAGATCGATTCAGTGAAAAGGTAATAAGGATGGGACTTACCAGGAAATCCTCTGTATTTCTATCTGTGACACACACTAAAGCTCCAACGATCATCCTCCCTTAATATACCAATCTTTGGTTATGATGGAATTCTGATGATCTGATGTAGGTACGTAACTATATCATCGTTCTCAGGCGGCCCCTCGTGTTATAATAGACAGAATCATGGGGGGGGGGGGGNAGATATACGTTGTAACCCATTTAGTCAAACCACGCTGGACGTCGCGTAGCTCTCAGTGATCCATCGGGAAATGTTGTATCAATACAACTATGGACTATGACATGTTCAAAATGGCATGCGATAGTTCATTGGCTAAATGCTTCGTCTCTGATTTTGAAATTTCGAAAAAAAATATTCTGGGTCGGAAGAGGGTTCATTATGGTGTAAACTCATCAAACATCGGACATGAAATGCCCACATGCCGAGACCATTCAATATGAGTGAGTCTATAATAGCCAGATACTCATTTGTTACCTAATATAATATACAGAATGTGACAGAATCAGCTGATTCTAGGAATCTAATGAATTAGTCCATCAACGAATGGTTTGTAGAGTACGTCTGGCTGAAAAGGAAGGAATGACTTTAGAAATTTGTTTGGAGTGGTTAGGAAATAAACATAATAAAAGTCCCCGAACCTGGGGTGTGAGCGGAGTGCGTGGGGGCGTGCAGAAGGTCACTTTTTTCAAAATTTCCCCTATATCTCGAAAACGGTTGCTTGTAGGGTACAAAATATTCTCGGTAAAATTGGAGCCACCTATATTTCTTACAAGTTTGTTTCTATACATTTCCATCCCCCATAATTTTCGAAATATGTTAGAAACACACAATTTTCATTTTTGTGGGAAAATGAAAATTCACCCGATTTTTCGTTAAATTTTGCTCTGCCCATATCAAATTTTCAAATTTCATAAAAATCGCATGAGACGTTCGACAGTTATCGCGTGATACATAATTGAACAAAAGAATAATTGCCTTGTTAAAACTAGACCTCACTTCGTTCCTTTAAAAATTATCAAGAGTAGAAGAAAAAGAGAAAAATTTAAAGAAAATATCATTAGCTTTCTTTTGACATAACTTGAGACATGAAAACTTTTAGAGAAATAGATCGAAGGCATGACTGAGGGAGAACAGGAAAACCACACACAATATTAATAAGGAAAGCAGTAGCTACCTCATACTTAAGAATTTTACAGAGGTGAAAAAAAGAAAGCTACAGAAAGAATTACATGGAAGATAATAAAAACCTCATAACATATCAAATGAACATGATAAATAATAAAATTTATTTTAAAAAGACAATATCAATTCTAAAAACTCTGCCAATGTGACACCTGGGTTTATTATTTTTTTGGGGGGTACCCCCCAAAAAAAATTTTAGGGGGGTTATCATGATGATTCCAAATCTAATTAGAATCTAAATTTGACATACTTACCAAATTTGAAGTCTCTGGCTCTTACCATNCTATAATAGCCAGATACTCATTTGTTACCTAATATAATATACAGAATGTGACAGAATCAGCTGATTCTAGGAATCTAATGAATTAGTCCATCAACGAATGGTTTGTAGAGTACGTCTGGCTGAAAAGGAAGGAATGGCTTTAGAAATTTGTTTGGAGTGGTTAGGAAATAAACATAATAAAATTCCCCGAACCTGGGGTGTGAGCGGAGTGCGTGGGGGCGTGGAGAAGGTCACTTTTTTCAAAATTTCCCCTATATCTCGAAAACGGTTGCTTGTAGGGTACAAAATATTGTCGGTAAAATTGGAGCCACCTATATTTCTTACAAGTTTGTTTCTATACATTTCCATCCCTCATAATTTTCGAAATATGTTAGAAACACACAATTTTCATTTTTGTAGGAAAATGAAAATTCACCCGATTTTTCGTTAAATTTTGCTCTGCCCATATCAAATTTTCAAATTTCATAAAAATCGCATGAGACGTTCGACAGTTATCGCGTGATACATAATTGAACAAAAGAATAATTGCCTTGTTAAAACTAGACCTCACTTCGTTCCTTTAAAAATTATCAAGAGTAGAAGAAAAAGAGAAAAATTTAAAGAAAATATCATTAGCTTTCTTTTGACATAACTTGAGACATGAAAACTTTGTGAGAAATAGATCGGAGGCATGACTGAGGGAGAACAACTAGGACCAGGAAAACCACACACAATATTAATAAAGAAAGCAGTAGCTACCTCATAGTTAAGAATTTTACAGAGGTGAAAAAAAGAAAGCTACAGAAAGAATTACATGGAAGATAATAAAAACCTCATAACATATCAAATGAACATGATAAATAATAAAATTTATTTTAAAAACACAATATCAATTCTAAAAAATCATTTGTGGCGAGCTGTCAATAGTAGTCAGAACTCAATAGTTTCAATAGTACTCGAGTTTTCAATAGTACTCATTTTTGTAATTAGTCTATGCTCAATTAAATATAAAAGTGATGTGGGAAACAATATAAGAATTCAGCATTTGGTAGCATTTCAAAACAGCATTTGGTATTATAATAATACCTTTTCCTAGGACTCCAGGACACACTGTATTATTTCTTTGATCATAAATCAATTGTTGACGCTCCAGGCTGGGTGTCTGGGACGTCCCCTTTGACTCTATTAGTGCGTCTGATAATAAGCTTGCATTATGTAAAACAATAGATGAACTATTTCAATAATCTTTGTTAGCAAGAATGAAAAGAAATGCCTTAGAGGTGGTCAACTCTGAATGTATCTTGACTGATTTTGTTAGAAATAAGTACCCAGTAGGTCAAAGTAGATTCGTCACCATAACTCTCATACCGTTCATCTGAATTTGATAAAATTCATTCGATTTTGATTCCAGAGTGGCATTTCAATAACACCCCCATAACACACTGGGCCCAAGTTTGCTGTCATTAGAATAAGGGCAATATTCCAGGAAAGTGTCAATGTTAAAAAAAAAAAAAANTCAATGAAAAATTGTTCAGGAATTGTATTATTAATATTAATTTAGTAATAGATTTTATTTAAATTGATAGAAAACTTAGTAAGGAGGGCCCCACATTTTTCTTTCATATTTTTGCCCTCCCGATGAGCCGGAGTCACGTCGGGTTTCTAGAGAAATTCTTTTTTTCACAAATTTTGTATGTTTTGGGGCCCACTCAGCCTCATGAGGATAATGAGTAGCTATGGAAATAAATGTGCAAGGGGATACAATTCCTGAAAAATTGTTCAGGAATTGTATTATTTAATTATTATTAATTTAGAGATTTTCACAGCTTTTGCTGCTGTGTCTTGGTTGAAGGATAATATATAACGTCTCAACCAAGTTGAAGTCACGGTTTCTGGGAGAATTATTCTAAGTACAGAAACCTGCGAACTATACGACAGGTGTTTAGTAGTATGACGGCTTTCTGCATTTGTAGATAGATGTATGGCTTCACGTCTAATTCTTTAAGTGATGTAAATAGTGTTTTTGGTATTGTGCAAGATTTGATATTACTATTGGTATGATTCTTACTTTATCTATTTTCCACAACTCTTTGACTTCATAAGGTCTTTCTCTTGGCTCAAGTTATATTTCAAGGCTAGTTCTTGAATGAGAATTTTTCCTACTTTATCATGTCTGTTTTTGTATTGTGTATGTGCTATTATTTGGCAGCCTCCTATTATATGGTGTATTGTCTCAGTAGCTCGTTTACATTTTCTACATGCAAAATATATATTTTCTATAGTTGTTAGTTTTGATGACTTGATCCTGGATGGCAAACATAAAGCCCTCTGTTTCTGAGTACAAGTCTCCTTGTGTCAGCCAATTGTAAGACGTTCGTTTGTCTACATGATTCTGGCTGATTTCATGGGGGTACCTTCCATGTAGGGCATTTGCTTTTATCTGGTGATCTTTTCTTCGTCTGTTGTTATCATGAATTCTTTGCTGGTGTTGCTGAGTTCAAGCGGAGTATACTTGTCTATTTGTACTATTGAATCGTAATATGGTGACTGANGTCTATTGTGTGCTATGTTTTTATCTGATATAATGCTTCTGTCCCAATACATTTAATATTACTTCTTTTTTCCTCCAAAGGGTTATGTCTGATATACTGTGTGCTTTGTTTTTATCTGATATAATGCTTCTGTCCCAATACATTTGATAATCATTTTTTTCTAGGATGGTTTTAAGTTCATATTGGTAATCTTATTTTCTCTTGGCTCAAGTTATATTTCAAGGCTAGTTCTTGATGGAGAATTTTTCCTACTTCATCATGTCTGTGTTTGTATTCTGTATGTGCTATTATTTGGCAGCCTCCTATTACATGGTGTGCTGTCTCACTAGCTCGTTTACATTTTCTACACAGCTCTGTCCCGGTGCTTTGATGCAAAATAATATTTTCTATAGTTGTTAGTTTTGATGACTTGATCCTGGATGGCAGACATAAAGCCCTCCGTTTCTGGGTGCAAGTCCCCATGTGTCAGCCAATTGTAAGACTCTCGCTTGTCTACATGATTCTGGCTGATTTCATGGGATACCTTCCATGTAGGGTCTTCAGCTTCCATCTGGTGATCTTCTCTTCGTCTGTTGTTATCGTGAATTCTTTGCTGAGTTCAAGCGGAGTATACTTGTCCATTTGTACTATTGAATCGTAATATGGTGACTGATCTTGCTTCTGATAAAATATTGTCTGAGTTGTTGTACATTTTTGTTATGTAAGTTTAATATATCTACAAGACCTCTTCCACCATCTTTTCTTTTAAGTGTAGTACGCTCTATAGCCGATTTGGGATGAAGTGCTCTATGTCTGTTCATTAGTACATTGGTTTGTGTTTGCAAATCATTCAGATCTGTCTGCGACCATTTAACTATTCCGAATGTATAAGTTAGCAACGGTATTGCATAAGTGTTGATTCCGTTGATGAGATTTTTGGCATTTAATTTGGATTTAAGTAGTAGTTTGATTCTTCCATAGTATTTTTGTTTTATGATATTTTTCATTGTTTTATGGTCGGTACTTTTCTTTTGAAACATTCCTAAATATTTATACATTATTATTATAAATTAATAATAATGTATAGATTTTATTTAAATTGATTGAAAACTTAGTTACGAGTACCCTTCAAGCAGAGGTGAACTGGGGCTCTAGGGGCCTACCAGGCATATTGGAAGAAGACCCCACATTTTTCTTTCATATTCCCCCCCCCCGATGAGCCTTAGGCACATCGGGGCCCACTATTTTTTCTCACACATAGTTTACATGCATTTTTCTTTTATAATAATGCCCTACGATGAGCCTTAGGCACATCGGGGCCCACATATTTTTTACCGCACATATTTTACATGTATTTTTCTTTAAAAATATTGCCCCCATTCCCCAATGGGTCTCCGGCGCATGAGGGCTCACCGGGCATTTGCCCGGTTTCCCGGTGGGCCAGTCCGGCCCTGCCTTCAAATGTACAAAATATCTATTTAGTGTAAGGAAAGTTGACTAATATGTATGTATTGATCATAATTTGAGGACACATGATGCTGCTCCGCGTGTCTCCTCTAAAAATCAAGGATGCGGATATATATATATATTTAGTTCAAAATTCAAGAGATTGCAGCATCCAAATCCCATTGGTTCATGAGAAACACTGCTTTAAAGTTAATTGTAAACCACAGTTTATGTTGCTAACCAAAAGGATTAAGATTATAATTAATCTCCTCAATGCTTATATGTATCTTCATTTCACTTTCGTATATTTAAAAACAATTTAATGAAATTATGTTATGTATATTTTTTAAATTAAATTTATTCAGCGCCATTAAAATCCAATTAGCCAAAATAATAACATTTTATTCACAATAAATTAGGTAATGTGTTATCTTCCATTGCAATTAATGTGTTTGATGGACAATGATGGTCTAGATCTTCATGTAGATGAAGAGGTAAGAACTCTTTATTCTATGATGGATTTCTTCGAATTGGGTAAAAGTTGGCCATTGGATTCCCACAAGAATAATTTTTGTTGATGGACTCCAAATGACTGTTATACCGGGTGATTCTAAATGCATGTGAGATAGGACTGGGGATTATTCCGGAGCCTATCAAAATAATACGAACATGAAGTTTGGCAGGGGCAAAACTTCGTCACTGTGGTTTAGATGTTTTCGGGGCCCACTCAGTATCGTGAGGACAATGAGTAGCTATGGGTATGGATGCACATAGCGGCCCGGTGTCAGCCTTGTAGGTAAAATAGAAAAATTCAAAGTAATTGGATAATGATTGATATTGAAAAATCCTACAATGCTGCAGTGAGCACCAAAGTTGTGACATAATAACACAAAGAAACAGCATTTATTTATTTGAGTTCCTTGGTTGGAGCTCAAGAGTTTCAATCTGAAATTTGGATTGATCTTCTTCTTTGACGTAATCTTCCATAATTCTACCATGCCGCAACGTTCTGTTCACTGCCTATTCTCTTTAACTTTAACCTTTCCTGGCATGGTAACAGTATCAATGCGTAGAAACTGTAATTTGCTGATGACTTTCTATCTTTGGTTTTTTAAACCAAAGATGCCTTCCCCAACACCAAACCTTCTGGATTTTCATGGGCTAGCACCAGCACCTAATGAAGCTGGCTTACTCCCCTCGGGGGGTTTATTGGAAATCGGGATTGATATCCGGCCATAAATTGAGGAAAAAATGGAAAATTTTATATTTTTAAAATTTTATGGGTTTTTTATAATTATAAATTTTTTTTTGGGTGGAGAAGGGAGATCATTCCCGGTCGTTTTTCGATATCTTCTTTAGTTTCATCTGAAAATAATCATACGAAAAATACGCTAATAGCGTTATATTTTGCGGCGATATGTTTTCAGTTAAACTCTCGATTTTTTACTTCCTTTTTACGGATTTACTTACTAAAAGGAAACTATTTGTTCCAAATTACATGTTTCTACGTTTAGTCATCGCCGAATTACGTTGATTGTGAGTCAGTCAGTATATCAACGTTTCATTATTATTTAATCTCACTCGTAAACTATAAACAAAGATACAAATTTTATTCTTGTTTCTAATTTTATATTTAATGGAAGATTCATGGAACAAAGTTTGGTTGGTCATTAAATTCATGAACAATTGTTGCATGTTAAGGTAGGCACCATACATACCAGAGGCGTACACAGGATTTTTTTTCGGGGGGGGGGGNGGGGGTTATATAACATAACAGCATCGTGGCGTTGACCCCATCTAGTTTTACAGAGAGATAATGTAAACAATGTGTAAATATAGGGCTTTACAAAGACAGTTTTCAAAGCAGAACCGCCTGGTGGTTGTTAGGCGCTATGGGCGAGATTTTGAAATGCGCCCCCCCCCAACGATAATCAATGTTTCTAGATATAAAAGGCGTAGCAAAGCCCTATAAGACCGGCATCTGGGGCGGACCGCCCCAGTCTTAACTCTTTCAGTGTTTGTCTTCTTTAAGAGGATTGGATTTCTTCTTTTTTTCCATCCAGGAGGTAACAGAACGAATGCTTTTTTTTATAGAGGAAATCGCCAAGAGCTCTAAGAAAACCTCTATTAGGTCTTACTTGCGAATATATTAAACTTCAACCTAAGTTCTATTTTTCAATTTCTTGTATGAAATTGATATGAATAGGCAACAAGTTTAAAGTTCTAGTTATTACCGTTCTCATTTTAAGCAGGATATGAGAAAACGCTAAAAAGCGGCATAAAACAGGCAACGTTATATTCAATTACCACCAAAAGCTTATTTTGCCGTTCATGGCATAAAACTGACGTACATACCAAATTTCAAGTCTCCAACACTTGTCGTTCTTGAGATACGAGTTCTCGTATCTTGTCTTGAGATTCTGACTCTGGGAACCCCAAAACGTGTTTTGGCATTGCAAACTCGACATCGAAAATTTCAGCCCATTACAATACTTTCCTTTTTATAGGAAAAGGAAGGTAAATTTTTTTTTAAATATATAGAAAAAAAGTTAAATCTCCCTAACTTTGCACTTTGTGATGTAAGTATCCCAAAAAGGGTTTTCTGCGNTTTATTGTTCTTACTCAATATAGGTGGGACCTATTACATGTTAAGGTAGGCACCATATGTGCGGGAACTTTGGGTAACATGATGTATTTATTGTTCTTACTCAATATTGATGGGACCCATTACATGTTAAGGTAGGCACCATATGTGGGGGAACTTTGGGTAACATGGAGTATTTATTGTTCTTACTCAATATAGGTGGGACCTATTACATGTTAAGGTAGGCACCATATGTCCGGGAACTTTGGGTAACATGATGTATTTATTGTTCTTACTCAATATTGATGGGACCCATTACATGTTAAGATAGGCACCATATGTGGGGGAACTTTGGGTAACATGAAGTATTTATTGTTCTTACTCAATATTGGTGGGACCTATTACATGTTAAGATAGGCGCCATACATATGTGAGGGGACTGTGGGTAACATGAAGTGTTTATTGCCCTTGCTTAATATTGATCAGACCTATTACATGTTAAGATGGACACCATACATATGTGGGGGAACTTTGGGTAACATGATGTATGTATTGTTCTTACTCAATATTGATGAGACTTATTACAGATTTAATTATCACAAGTAGCTGGAAATAAGTTTATTAGTGAAATTACACCGAATACATGATTTTTATTAATAATAAAATGGTTGCGACTGATTGCGACTAGCGCCGCGACCTGTAACCAGTATGGAGTAGAACCAACAGCCTCCTGGTTAGGAATCCATTGCCTGTGGATTAACTAATAGGCTGTCGTATACACCATGATCATAGGTATAAATATATTTTCATTGATAAAAATCTATTGTGAACATCACACGACTTTCCTTATCTATAACAAAAGAAGAAAGTATTGTAATGGGCTGAAATTTTCGATGTCGAGTTTTCAATGCCAAAACACGTTTTGAAGTCCCAAAAGCGGAAATACAATTATATATAACACTTCTTGACATATTACACTTCAACCAAAGTTGTATTTATCAATTTCTTGTATGAAATCGATATGAATAGGCACCAAATTTCAAGTTGTAGCTCTTTCCAATCTGGTTTTAGGCGGAACCGCCAAAAAGCGGCCTTCAACCTCTAATTAACGGCCAACAATATATTACACTTCAATCTAAGTTGTATTTTTCAATTTATTGTATGAAATTCATATGAATACCAAGATTAAAGTTCTAGCTATTACCGTTCTCATTTTAAGCAGTATATGCGTAAACCGCTAAAAAGTGGCATAAAACTAGGTTGTCGAATGGTATATTCGATTTTCACCAAAAGCCGTTCATGACATAAAACTGACATACATACCATATTTCAAGTCTTTAGCACTCGCCGTTCTTGAGATATTTTGTTCACAGACATGCGGACAGACTGACAGACACACACACACACGGAACAATGGCTGAAACTCGAGATTTGGGCTCTGGGGACCCCAAACGTGTTTTTGCATTGAAAACTCCATATTGAAAATTTTAGCCCATTACAATACTTTCCTTTTTATGAGATAAGGAAAATAAAAATTTAATTTTCCAAAAGATCTTTTTTGGAGGGCACATCAGGGCAATAGGGAATATTCGGGCACCATGGAATAATGTATATAAGATAAGATGGACAAAAGATTTCGTATACAGTGGTAATATGGTGAGGAAGCTATACCACCTTTATTATTAATTGTAGTTATTTCAAATGATTTGAATAAACATGTTGTATTATGCAAGAGCAAGAGATAACATAATGAACTGTTGGATTCGTTAATATGTTCATAGAATTCAAATTACATTAATACCTACCTAGCTCCTAACTGAGCTGAGATGTATCTGCCTCAGCTTTGAAATTTTTAAGGCTCATATTTTTAATAATAATGAAAGTAAATACTTAAATTCTATTTTAGTATTCTTTGGGTTCAAAAGGTGTGATTATATGTTTCGGAATAAACACGAAAATTAAATTGAATTACGAACAGAGTTAATGGCATGCTGATTAGGCCAGTTCCCGTAAGATGGAAGATTTTTGATCTTTTTCCATCTTTGATGTAAAAGTTCATCGTTTTCCACCTTATGGGATTTTATTTTGATTCTACAGCTGCGAGATAGGACGAATACCAAGTTGTTTTACAATACGGAGTGATATATTTTAATTTACATAGCCTCAATATCTCCCAAAGACGTCCGCTTAGCAATGTGCGCATCACACTCAGTTTGCACCAAGGAGGTTCAGGGTTCGATTCCTAGACGGGTCGAAAATTTAATAAAGGTTTTTTCAAATTTTCTGCTTATTCCGGTTGTGATTGGGGGTAACTCAGCCTCCTGAGGACAATTGAGAAGCTATGGTAATAGCCACAAGTAGTAGCATTATAAGGAAATTGTTTAAGTGTATCTTAGTCTTAGTAATATTGGAGTGATTGTTGAGAATACCTTGTAATGCTATGATGTCCACTAAAATTGTGACATAATAACACAAAAAAATATACTTTTAAATTACATATTTTAAATATCTCCCATAATACTGTTGAGAATACAAAAAAACTATTCTGACTAAAATGTCATGATATCCAGGTTGTCAAACGTTATTTCAAGGTTAGCTTTTTTCAATAGAATGGTTTGATTTATTTTTACATAAAATAAACCGAAATTTGAATCAAATTCTACATTTAATCAAATAAATATTAATTTTTTCATTTTCTTTTTCCTCCAATGTCGGGAAATTTTCCCCTCCAAAGATACATGTGTGACCTATCAAACGACAGGTCTCGTCATTGAGAATCGAACTGTAACAATGAAAAATGTATTCTTATTATTTTCTCTCATCTTTTCGGGGGGAAGTTTGGGTACAGAGCTATTCTTTAATATAATCGACTGCCGCAGTAAAGATTACGAGTAAACTCGGTGTAGTTCATTCAACGTGTGAGGCATGAAAACTTGAACTTTTTCTTTATTGATTCGGAGCGGACGGGCTTAATTTTGGCTTCACGCGGCTTCCATTTTGACTTCACTACTTTTTTACAACTTTGCGCATGTTTACTGAAGGCCCTTTCTTTCTTTGATTATAAGATAGAAGTCGGTAGATGTACTCAAAGACCCATCACATGTTAATTTTTACATAATTATCGTAGATAATCGTTGACACCATTGAATGCACCTTTTCCCTTTGATTGTAACATAGAAGACGGCAGATATACTCAAAGACCCATCGCATGTTAATTTATACATAATTATCGTAGATAATCGCTGACACCCATTGGTTGGTGGTTCTTATCATCTTATATGCGTGGCGATTCCCAAGAGTGGAATCCTACGCAGATCGTATATTGTATTCTCAAATTTGAATGATTGTGAAATAGTACCTTCCTATAAAATATTTGTTACGAAATTCAAATTTGAACAAATTTTTATATCTTTGGGTCACATTGTTTCAAATATAGCTTGAATAATTTATTTAAAAAAACAATGAAAAAAACCCTGCCAAATGGACACATGCTGTTATTGTAACATAGAAGTACTTAAAATAACGTTTGGCGCTCAATTTGACTTCAAATAATTCCTGCATGCCTCATTTCAAAAGTGTTAAAAATACCCATCACGGCGTGTGGGACAGGGAATAGGGACGGATTATTGGATTCTATATACTCTATGCAGGTACCCAAGGCCGTACCCAGGGGGGGGGGCATGGGGTCCAGACCCNCCCCCGAAATTTTTTTTTTTTTTTATGCATGACGTTGTAAGGTTTAACTCATCACTACCACCACCACCACCACCACCAACAACAACAACAACAACATTTGATACAATAATAACAATAACATCACCTTCCATGATCATCATTTTCAGGTGTTAGTCCTGACTTGGCTGTCAATCCTTCCGACACCCCCCCCCCAAAAAGAAATCTTGGGTACGGCCCTGCAGGTACCTTTAAACGAAACATAAAGGGTAACTTTTTTAAGCAAGTAAATAATAAAATTAATAAAATAGGTCTTCGCACTTTGTGAAGAAGGCTTAAGCGCCACACAGCGGACAGTGTACGATCGACGCGACGTACGGATTTAGCAAGGTAAATAATAATATCATTAAAATAGGTTTTCGCACTTTGTGAAGAAGGCTTAAGCGCCACACATACAGCGGACAGTGTACGATCGACGCGACGTACGTATTTAGCAAGTAAAATAATGAAATCATTAAAATAGGTCTTCGTACAGCGGACAGTGTACGACCGACGCGACGTACGTATTTAGCAAGTAAAATAATAAAATCATTAAAATAGGTCTTCGTACCTACTTTGCGAAGAAGGTTTAAGCGGCACACATATAGCGGAGAGTGTACGACCGACATACGGATTTACGAACCTGCGTCACAGAAAAGCACCTGCATATTTTATGCGTCCTCACTTTATGATTGTGGCGTAATAAATTATTGTAGTAATCAAAATCAAAATTACAGTCACCAAGTACCATAATTGTACAAATGATATTCTTTAGGATCAGTTATTTATTGAATTAAGCAGATAATATTGGTACTATAATGAGGACCTGATATCTGACCTCGCACCTCTGATCTGACATAAACGGCTTTTAAATGTTGATATAAAAGTTGTTTTTACTAAAAATAAAGTTAAACATAATGTGTTGAGTTTAAATTTTAAAATAAACCTGCTGAATACCATTTGTTCGCGTAAGATAACTGAAGTTAAGAAACGTCCAGTGAGGTATTACTTGGTGGGTGACCACATAGGTTCGAAACCTCGTGATGCTGACTATTCTCGGCCAACATCATCAAAAATGGAATTTGTCACTAATTCTATCAATCAATAGAGGTATCATTGTTTACGATGATACCCAAATGTATGAGAATGCAGCTCTAAAGAAAATAGTTGTTTGTTGTTAAAGTTTTTAATTTTCTAATCTTAGAAGATAATATCTCAGAATAAATATTTTGTCCAATAGACGAAAAAGAAAAAAAATATAAAAGTTAATAGTTGTTTGCCCGTGTTTCGCTACGGATCCCAAATTGAACAAAAAATTCGAGATTGAGGGCCACATTATAAAATTCCACTTGAGTGCGAGTTGGAGTGGTCTCTATCTACTACTTGAGTATCTTTTTTTTTTTTGGCTTAACGTCTCTTTAACATCTATTAGTCATTCGAGACGGAACTTGAGTATCTAATTTGTATTTAAAAATATATATATATATATATATATAATATGCTCTAAAACTTCACCTAGAGTGAAAATAGATCCTATTTGAAAAAATTTATATTTTACTCCACGATATTTATTTTGTACTTTGAAACAACTCTGCATAGAATTTTATTTTCCTAGCTTATCCCAAAAAAAGTTACTTCTCAGTTTAGTTTTTTTCGGTGGTGAAAACCTGCCATAAATCGGGGAGACACCAAAAAATCCATGTTTCATATTTTCATCAGGTTCCGATATACTGTTTTTGGAGGGTCCATTCCTTTCCGCTATCTGTTTTAGTTTCCTTGTTTAATTTTTTTATTAAAAGCCGCAAAAAGCGTCATTTTCCGCGGAAACTCGCTTCCACTTGAACTTTCCATTTTTTCCTTCTTTATTACATACCTGAATACTGAAAGGAATCTGTGTTTTAATTCTCTACGTTTGGCCATTGTTGATCTAAGTCATTTTACTAACTGGACTTTGCGTTTTATGAGATTAGAAGATAGCCCCAGCAGTTGAACTAGACCAAGAGAGGTGGATACCATATTTTGTAGAAAAATATAAAATCCCTATGACATATCCAAAATAGGCGTATTTTTTAGGCGCTTCAAAACAGCGCTCACGTCTGTTACGACACCCGCGACATATTTTTTCAATTAAAAGGGGTGGTTGAACCCTTAAAACTCTGTCCTGGATACTGCCCTGGTCACCAAATTAGTAGTTATAGTTTTTTAATAAACAACCAATGAGGCTTCCATGGCTCAGTGGTCACTGCACTAGTCTTGCACTCGGGAGACCCAGGTTCGAATCCTGGCGGAGGCAATTATTAGTCACGGTGGTTTGGATGTTTTTGGTGCCCACTCAGCCTCGTGAGGATAATGAGTAGCTATGGAGACGAATGCCCATAGCGATCCGGTGCCAGCATTGTAGGAAAAATAGAAGAATTCAAAGGAATTGGATAATGATTGATATTGGGAAAATCCTACAATGCTGCAGTGAGCATCAAAGTTGTAACATAATAACACAAAGAAGCAGAATTTATTATTATTATTTTGATAAACAACCAATGTCTCGTTTAAATAAATGAATGTTCGTCTATTTAATTAACCAAATCCCCAGTCCATTGTTTGATCCTCCAGAGGTGTTATCTCACACCGAGCCTCAACTCTTATGGAGAGATACAGTGCTTCTCTCTTTACTTTCACTTGACGTTCAATTTTTGCTGCCGGATTAGATCATTTACCCCAGAACAACAATAATATGGAGAGCGCCAGTTCTATCAAAACAAGAAATATGCATTTATGATGAAACCAATGCGAATTCATTTACCATGTTATGATGAAATCAAGTCAAGGACGTACACTAGAATGGTATATTGACGTACTGAATCATGACCCAAAATGTTATAAAACTATCCCTGGTAAGATTCGTTCTAGAATACGGAACTAAATGTCGGCAAAAGGGTCCTTAGAGTCTCTCCCTCAAGCGTGTTACGGAAGACTTCTTTAACTTCACCCCTTCCCCAATTCCAACATGCTGCAAGTTTTTTGTTGTTGCTGCCTACTCTCTTAAGCTGTAACCCTTTCCTAGCACGGTAACCCTAGCTTGCTTCTGACAGTATCTATTGAAATGATCTCTCATCATTGGTTTGAAGCAGAATATTTTTAGAGGCTGGATACCCTTCCTAACACCTAACCTTCTATATTTACACGGGCTCAGGATCACCTAATGAAGCTGGCTTGCTCCCCTCGGTGGCAAGATTGTTATGTAAGTAATACTTATTAAAAAATGGAATATTTGTATCTATCTAAATCTTTCAATAACTTGTTAATTATAAGTGTTAAAAAATATTAACTATTAAATAAATTAAATTTAAACAAAACACTATTTATTTTAATTTATCAAGAAACTACTTTCGAATCATTCGATTCATCATCAGTATAGTCGAGTCTAAAGATGGAAGTTGACTGAGTCATGATTCGAAACTAGTCTCTTCATAAATTAAAATAAATATTGTTTTTGGTAAGTTTTTTGTTTAAATTTAATTTATTTAATAGTTAATAATATTTGTATCTTTTATTTACAGGCTACAATAAGTACGAATTAAATTAACATAAATAAATGCTGTTTCTTTGTGTTATTATGTCACAATTTTGCTGCTCACTGCAACATTTTAGGATTTTTCCCAATATCAATCATTATCCAATTTGAATTTTTCAACTTTACCTATACAATGCTGGCAGTGGGTCGCTATCAGCATTATCTAACTCTAGAGCTATTCATTGTCCTCACGAGGCTGGGTGGACCCCGAATATTCATATGACAGTGACGATTTGACGAATTGCATTTGCGAAGTCTCTCGCGTGAATGACTAGTGCAGTGATTACTAAGCCATGACTCACCGAGCTATCAATCAACGGTACATAGGAGAGTATACTCCCAACCTTAAGGATTCTTCATCTGAGATTAAGATAGAAATGGCGCAAGTTTTATGTCCAGGCTTGTCGCCCATAACACCAGGGTTAATAATGGGTTTATTTCAGTTATGATTGAAAGTCGCCATCCCAAATATACCGGCTTATTTTAGGTTTATTATTTTCAATAATGAACCTGGAATCGTCACAAATAAAAAAATAACCCCCTCAAAATTAGAATTTTTACGTTTCAAGTTACGTAGAATCCAAAAATCAAATAACAAAAAATCAGTTTGTCCGCCGTGATGCTCACTTTTGCCAGTTAGCGTTGACCGATTTAGATAAAATTTCATATGTAATTCCTATCCGGGGTCTAATTGTGCGCCGAAACTTTTGGGTGCAATCGAATGTTTTCACTTTACACTTAACTTTGGCATGTCAAATTTAGCGTCTTATTATGCCCCAGAACTCGGGGGTGGGGGGTATTTTTTTAGCCCGTAAAATAATAAATCCATGTCATATTGGCGGAGATTTTTTCCTTTTAATGTCACCCACCTCTTACACTGAAGGAAATTCGTTCTATGGGGCATAAGACATTGGTGTATAAGGGAGACCAACACTTATGAAACCCCAATTCATCATAAGATTGAGATATCGAATGGAAATATCGATTTATAGGTACGAAAGAATCGATATAAATATCAAAGGAAATGCAAAACATGTTGTGCTGTGGAAAAGTGTTCCTCCACTAATTCGATATTGCTGCACATCACAGGGAGAAAAAATTATAAGTTCAGTTCACACAGGGCTGGAGGATAAAACAGATGAAAATATTGAAAACCGAAATGTCGGAAAGATATATTGATATTTTCGAAAAGATAAGTTTTCGATTTCCTTATTGAAGCAAGTGTGAGAGGAAATAAGTTTTCGATAAAATTTTGATTTTATGTTTTCGATAAAATTTTGATTTTATCAAAACATAAAATATCGATCTTTAATATCAAAAGATTTTTCAGTATATCGATTACTCAATCAGCTCGTGTCCTGGATTCTATTTCGGGGGGGGGGGATTCATGTAAATGGAGTTTTACCACATAGGGATTATATGAAAAATCAGACCTTTTCAAACATTTCGGAGGGGATTTGAACTCTTAAACCCCTGTCCTGGATAGTTGTATGTACTCAACAAATAACAAAGTTTAATGAAATTGTAGGTAATTTACGTGTGATCATTGCCCCCTAACTGGTGGCTGTTGGTGATCTCATTATGGCCTTTCACTTTTGTATCCAGTAAGAAGCAAGTATATTACTTTCTTTACTAAAACACTGTGAGGGGAAACGCAATTCAATTCTTTGGGTTTCCCCTCGTTGGATTTATCTATCGCCCATAATATTGCACCAACTATCGTACTGGTCTCACACCTTCAATTAGGTTACTTGTGGCTTGTTGCGTAACTTTAGTATTTTGAGGTGTTTTAAATTATTATCCAGTTTCCGGAAGCTCTATGTACACCTAATATCCATTGTTAAAATTGGTGTGCATTGTAATTTGGGTTGCAATATCGAATAGAAAAAGCGATATTTAGATGAACATCGATATCTCTACCTAATATCCACTGTTAGAATTGGTGTGCATTTTGTAATTTGGGTTGCAATATCGAATAGAAATATCGATATATTAAGATGAACAAAACGCTAATGTGTTGCTGAATGCTATCTCATTCAAAACGCTAATGTGTTGCTGAATGCTATCTCATTCAAAACGCTAATGTGTTGCCGAATGGTATCTCATTCAAAACGCTAATGTGTTGCTGAATGGTATCTCATTCAAAACGCTAATGTGTTGCTGAATGCTATCTCATTCAAAACGCGAATGTGTTGCTGAATGCTATCTCATTCAAAACACGAATGTGTTGCTGAATGCTATCTCATTCAAATTTCCTAAACATCATGTTCAATGAAATTACCTTTGTACAATTTTGCACATATATTTTAACTAAATGATAATAATTCAACTGGTCTCGCGCTCCCCTTGGCTTGCCTTCACGGCCCCCAGTATGGGAACCTCTGGTTTAATGTATTGTGAATTGCTGATTTATTTTAATGAAGATATGTTATGATGTTCTTGGAGTGCCAATAAAGAAAGTTTCAATTTACTGAAATTCCACACTCCACAGTTGGTGTTATGTAAATATGATGAACCAGACAGACAGAAGTCAGATGTTGGTCATCACATGGTGAGGTCAGAAAATTCACTTCCCAAGTTGAGAACAGACTGATTTAATTCATTATTTATCTATTGAACAAAAAACATCTAATAGTTCTGTGAACTGATGTAGATCTCACTACCTAAAATGTGCAAAAGTTGGCCCCCTGGTGTCCCAATATGGCCCTAAATCACTAACCAACTATTTCTATGAATTATAATGAATACAAAATTCATCAAAATCGGATCTGTCGTCCAAGAGTTATCTTGTTACAAGGCAAACAAAAAGAAGAAAAATAGTTTGTGTTGAAACTATAATATAAAAAACTCTGCCAATGTGACACCTGGGTATATTATTTTTCTGACAAAAAAAAAAAAAAAAAAAAAAAAAAATGGGGGAAGTAAATTTGAGGGGGGTTCTCATGACGATTCCAAATCTGGGGCGTATTTAGACAGGATTAATGAAAAGCGCTTTAAAGCGGTAAAAATCGCCAGCGGTATATTTTATTGAACCCAAAAGTTTCGGAGCTAGCCGAGACCCCAAATATGACATACATACAAAATTTCAAATCTTTAGCTCTTATAATTCTCCTTTTGGACAGCAATACTGAAAACCGGTAAAAAGCGGCAAAAATCGCCAAAGGTGTATTCGATTGCACCACAAAGTTTTGGGGCACAATTAAAGCCCAGAAGGGACCTATATACCAAATTTCATCCAAATCGGTCAACGCTAAGTTGCAAAAGTGCCCATGACGGCGGACGGCGCGCGGCGTACGGCGGACAAACGGATTTTTTTTATTTTTTTTTGGATTTTTGGATTCTACGTACCTTGAAACGTATAATATCAAATTTTGAGGGGGGGTAATTTTTTTTTCCGTGACGATTCCAAAGGTTCATTATTGAAAATAATAAACCAAAACTATAATAAATAATAATAGTTATCACAATCTATCGTCAGAATATATATGTCGTTTCTGTAACGATTCCTGTAGCTACAGATACCATATTTTCGAGTGTAAAAATATCGAAGATGAGGAAATAATTTCCATACTTAAAAATATCTTTTGAAACCGGGGAGGGGTTGGGGGGTGGTCAGAGGGAATGGGTTGTAACCTATTTAGTCTATTTACTTATTTATTTTGTTTTCTTTTCAGGGATTTCTAATTGTTGTTGTTTTTTATAATATTTATTTCTTGTTTTTTTCTTTCTATCTAGTTTATGTAAAAAATAAATAAAAAGGCAATCTGTTTGCGATTTATATGTATATATAACTCTGCCAAATGAGCAGATGGATTTAAAAAAGAGCATTCATGAACAAAAAGTGTTACGATTCCAATGAATAAATACGTTCGGCCTCCACGCCCCTCCAACGCCGTCCTCCTCGACATACATGGCTCGAAGCACACCGTCCGCCATAAGCGGCAAAATTTGGGTTTTAGGTGCCATTTGGGTCTAATTGTGTTTCCCCACAGAAATTTTTCTTCACACCCTCAATACCGAAGTGACATGTTTATTTGCACGCCCAATACAGCACAGACATTTTTCTTTACACACATCTACACCGCACTGACATGTTTTTTCACACGCCCAATACCACACTCACACGTTTGTTCACACGCCCAATACTGTACTGACATGTTTGTTCACACGCCCAATACCACACTCACACGTTTGTTCACTCTGTCCGTACCGCTCGGTGACACTCTCCTCTCCTCCACAACAATTTTGTGCTGACTTATGATATTTGCCTGGCCTTTGACTTCTTTATTATTATCTTTTTTTTAGCAAACTTTTCAAAACAAACAAGTTTTGTGTAAAGTAAAAGAAGATAAGGAATGTAATAAAGTAATTTTATTACTTTATTATTATTATTATTACATTCACTTATTACCAATTTTAAAGATTTTTTAAATAATTAAAATTTACAATGCAAGGGCAGGCTCGAAGATAGGATTTTTTTTTTTTTTAATTTGGCTAACGTCTCTTCAACATCTATTGGTCATATAAGACGGGGGTTTTACCCTCCAGTCGCTGGAAATTTGCAAACCAGCTATCCACATTGAGCGTCCCACGTGGACACCCACATGGAACAACCTCGCTGGACGTTGTTTAACTTCAGTGATCGAACGGGAACTGGTGTATTCAACGTGCCATAGACGCTGGCTCGAAGATAAGATTTGATGTCAATTGTATGTTATGTCTAATATCTTTAGCCAGCGTCTATGACACGTTGAATGCACCAGTTGGATCACTGAAATTAAGCAACGTCCATTGAGTTTGTGTCATATAGGTTTCCACGTACATACGTGTATAACACGACAAATCTTATCGAGATAATTTGTTCACAAAACACGGAACAATGACTCGAGATTTGGGCTCTGGGGATTTCAAAGCGTGAAAACTCGACATCGAAAGGTTCACCACATTACAATACTTTTTCTTCTTCTTTTATAGATCAGAAAAGTCGTGTGATTTTCACACCAGATTTTTACCCGAGTACCCCAGTTCCCCCCGCCTGTGTTCACAACGAGTTTCTGGTGACCTGTCTCATTCTCATCGAATATTTATGAACTAAAAGTTCGATTTATTAACGAATGCAACCTGTTGTGAACGTTGGTGTTCTTTTGAAACATACATAAACACATACGTTGTATGTGTTTATGTATGTTTGTTACGCGATACAAGTCACGATTTTCATCCGATTTAGATGAAAATTGGTATACATGTTTAGGACATGAAGAAAATTTCCCCCAACCCAAGGGTGTCCAATATTGTGTTTTTAAAAATTTGACTGTCGTGTGATGTTCACATTAGATTTGTAAAACAGAGGCTAATATAACACTTTCCCTGATCTCAAGAGTTAACCTCTTCACTGATCCCATAGCTGATGATGGCAAATAAAAATAATTTTGCCAATAAATTATATTTCAATAAGTTTACTTTGATAAAAATCAAACAGTCTTTTCATAGTCTCAAATGATAATCATCCTAAGATGGAGAAAGGAAATAATTGAGACATCTCATCGTCTGAAATTTTATTTTTTATCGAACAAAAAACATGAGACATTAACCCTTTGTGACAAGGATGTCATAATCTTGTTTAAATTTTAGCCCTCTCCTCTTTAACACGGTAGTCATATTTTGATGGTTGAAATCATCATCATCATAGGTTAACAGCGAGGGTTGTTTGCAACAACTCGACATCTTGAGATACGCAGTAGCTTCTCCTTGCTTTCCGCATGGGTAATGGAAAAGATACTTAAGCAACATACAACAATTTATATTACTGTAGTGTAATATATCTGACTACCATCGATGATACCAATAATAATATACATGGGGGGTTCACGTCAATAATTAGCTTCCAAGATTAGATGTAAGATGACCATTAAAAATTTAAGCAACATACAACAACTTATATTAGGTACTGCAGTGTCATACATTTGGCTAGCATCGATGATACCACTAATGATTGACATGGGGGGGGGTGATGTCAATAATTAGCCTCCCAGATTAGATGTATGATGACCACATTAAAAACATAAAATAACTTATATTACTGCAGTGTCATACTATCATTGATCATCGATGATACTACTAATTATTGACATGTGGGGGCAGATGTCAATAATTAGCCTCCCAGATTAGATGCATGATGACCACTAAAAACATAAGCAACATATAACAACTTATATTACTGCAGTATCATACATTTGGCTAATATCGAACACGATGATACCACTATTGATTGATCGAGCTGAAAATATTTGTGAACGTTAGTAAACTCCACTTTTGACCCCGGTATACATCCCGAAATTCACTTATATGTATGTATGTTTGTTACGCGATACAACCCATAATTTTCATCCGATATTAACGAAATTTGGTATACATAAATTGGTTAAATTGGGATACTATGTCAAGTAAAACCATAATGAAGGTTGAAAATTACTATATCTTCACTTGACTAAAAAATATTAAAAATGTTAAAGAGCTAAATAGTTTCGTCCTCTCCTGAGAACATCATCGGAGCTCCGATGATGTTCTCAGGAGAGGACGAAACTAGTTAACTCTTTAACATTTTTAATATTTTTTAGTCAAGTGAAGATATAGTAATTTTCAACCTTCATTTTGTATACATGTTTAGGGTATGAAGGAAATTTGCTGTATAGTTAATGAGGGAGCTGGACCACCCCGGGAGGCGCAGGTGGCCTAAAACTGATTTTTATTTTTATAGCGGTTTCTTTTAGAAACATAAAATTGTGATATTTTACGACTGGTGTTAAGCGATTTTCGATTTTGAAAACTTTTGGGGGCCTTGCCCCCACCCCGGACCGAATATTTTGTTTTTGAAAATATTCTTTTATAATTTGATATTTTTTTTCTCTCTATAAATGACTACAACACTAACGTGTGAACACCTGATCATCTTGATCCACTAGTATAAACCAAAAGTAGGTAATAAGTTAAATAAGTAGTATCTATGGTACCAATACGAGTATATGAGAGGACCTGAAATTTAAACATAATTTAGGACTCCCATTTCATTGCACTTGACATAATGACCGAATAGGTCATGTACCTAACTTCTTAACTTGAATTATACCTACCTACCAACTCATTAGAATTTATTTTATGATCTGATCACCGATTTTAATATCAGGTACTGACGTAACCAAAATTTTGACCAATCAAACACAATAATACAAGGTGTTTTTTAAAAAATGTTCCACCCCTAAAAACTCGCTTGGAATTTTTGAATTCTGTTTGTTTCTAGGGATAGAAAAAAGCCTATGGTCATTCGAATGGTAATATCAGTATTCAGGTTCGAATCCCGGAAGTGGCTTTTTTTGACACAAAGTGTCGATTTCTCGGGAAATTTAAATGGAATGGTACAAATATTTTTTTGAAGAATAAAAGTCCCAATAAAATAAGGAATATTCCCATTTTTATTTTTTCAAAAAAATAATCGGGGGCGAAGCCAGAGGGGTTCAAAACCAAAACTTGTTACACCCTGTATAACGAAAACCGAATTTTATTTTGATGTTTTATTCATTAAGAGAAGCTCAAAATGTTTTTCATCCACATAAGTGATAAAAATACCAATTTTAAAGTTTCATCAGTGCCGTAGTTAGGGAAAACCAAATCTTGTATTTCTACCAGAACGGCTATTTTGGATTATAAGGTCTGAAGTAAGAATATGATTTAAGACTTAAAATGAGCAGTGGCCTCAATAAGGAACTATTTTAGCCAAAAAAAAACAAAAAAAAAAAAACAATTACTATCACTCACACTAATTCACAACAGGGCCGTATTAATGAGAAATTTTCAATAGAGGAGTTCTCGAGTTTTTAGGGGTGGAACGTTTTTTAAAAAACACCCTGTATAAATAACGGTTCATAATACACTCTAGCCGTTTGCCTGTGCATAGCTACGGCTGCGAAATTTAAAACCAATTTTGAAAAGTACAGTTCATGAGGACCTACCTATCCCATTAAAAAAATCAACAAATTACCTCCCCCCCCCGTCAAAGATCTGGGGGGAATACGTAGAACTTAAATTTGACGTACATACCAAGTTTCCAGTCTCTCTCTGGCTCCTACCATTCTCTTTTTAGACAGGATTTATGAAAACCGCTAAAAAGCGGTAAAAACCGCCATCGGTATATTTTATTGCACCCAAATTAGATCCCAAATGGGACTTATATAACAAATTTCATCAAAATCGGTCAACGCTAAGTGGCAAAAGTGTATCACGGTGTACGGCGGACAAACGGATGTTTTTATTCAATTTTTGGACTTTGAAACGTAAAACATCAAATTTTAAGGGCTGGTAAAGGTTAGTTTTGTTCCATGACAATCCCAAAGGTTCGTTGTCGAAAATAATAAACCAGAAAAACGTTCATAATTCATCAGCCTTCTCACAAAATCTCAAAACGCACCGAAGGGACACTAGATCATTGAACGTTATTTTTGAAATGACGTTTTTATGTCGCCACGTATGACCATCTGCAATAACATATGCCACTAGATCATCGAACCTTATTTTTGAAATGACGTTTTTATGTCGCCACGTATGACCATCTGCAATAGCATATGACACTAGATCATTGAACGTTATTTTTGAAATGACGTTTTTATGTTGCCACGTATGAACATCTCCAATAACATATGCCACTAGATGATCGAACCTTATTTTTGAAATGACGTTTTTATGTCGCCACGTATGACCATCTGCAATAACATATGCCACTAGATGATCGAACCTTATTTTTGAAATGACGTTTTTATGTCGCCACGTATGACCATCTGCAATAGCATATGCCACTAGATGATCGAACCTTATTTTTGAAATGACGTTTTTATGTCGCTACGTATGACCATCTCCAATAACATATGCCACTAGATGATCGAACCTTATTTTTGAAATGACGTTTTTATGTCGCCACGTATGAACATCTGCAATAACATATGCCACTAGATGATCGAACCTTATTTTTGAAATGTCATATGCCAAATGACATATACCTAAATGACATATACCTAAATTTACCATATGCCACTAGATCATCGAACGATTTTTAACCCGATTGGTCTTGGGTATCGCCCCTGCCAGAAAAAAAAACGTCAGGAGAAAAAAAAAAGGTTCTGTGCGAGTGGGAGAAAGGTGTAAAAATCACCTAACAGGGGCGATACCAAAGACCAAACGGGTTAAAATGATTATTTTTGTAAGTCAGTAGGTAAGAGTCTGACCCCGTCACAACAGAGGTTATACAATCTGACTGCAATATTCTATAAAAATTACACCATTGAGACCAAATAATGCACAGACAGAAAGACCCGTCGATAAAATTTCAGATTATTATGGTCAAGTTAATTATTTATTATTAAAGTGGTCAGAAATGGTCGTGGAACAATTGCCACACAAATCAGAGATGATGGGGCTATGCTGAACATCGTACATCACCACAGATGGTGATATTCCAATAAATAAACAATCAATAAAACCAATGTTTCTTGAACAGTAGACCTCACTCACATAAATGGTCACAATTTGGCCCCAGGTGGTCCAATATGGCACAATTTTGGCACAATACCATCCTTTGTCTGCCTTTTTTTTTAGAATAGAATAGAATCTTTATTTTGAATATTTTTACAAAGTGCTTCTCCTAATCTGTGCTGAACAAGTGAATGTCTGGTTTTATCATACTTTGTCTGCCTGTTTTTTTTTAGAATAAAATACAATCTTTATTCTGAATATTTTTACAAAGTGCTTCTCCTAATCTGTGCTGAACAAGTGAATGTCTGGTTTTATCATACTTTGTCTGCCTGTTTTTTTTTTAGAATAGAATAGAATCTTTATTCTGAATATTTTTACAAAGTGCTTATCCATTTTAACTCATTATTATAACATTTACCATTGGTTTTGGAGGTAGGGTGATTGTTGCCTGGATGAGTATTCCCAGAGTACAATAATAACTTTTTTTTTTTTTCTTTCTTTTTTTCAGGAACCTACTAATGATTTATTTCTTTTACAGATTTTGCCCCCTGGTCCCTTAAGAATATCCCTTATTGTAATGTGTCAGAGGTTAAAGAAACCTCTGAAACACAATAAATAATAATAATAATAACAATAATAATTAGGTATTCTGTACCGCAAAAAGTTCTCTGGATTTTATACAAATCATTATTTAAATGTTTATTGCGTTATGGGATAAATTGTTATGGTTTTACTTCA
>CM022874.1:41082889-41109428 GCA_012654025.1 Pachypsylla venusta
AATTTAAACGACAACTGAACGAAGGAACATCAACAGATAGACATAGTACTTTCGACTGGCTCAAACTAGGCACGATGAAAGGAGAAACAGAGGCTTATATTATATCAGCGCAAGATCAGGCACTCCGCACTAAATATTATGATAAACATGTACTGAAAATAAGTGGAGATGACAGATGCAGACTCTGCAAAAAAGAGCCCGAACATATTTGGCACGTTGTGAGTGGATGTGAGATATTGGCCCGAGAAGAATACTTGACTCGACACAACAAAGTCTGCTCCTATGTTCATTACAATATAAGTAAGGCATATAACTTAACCACGCTGGATAAATGGTATAAACATGAACCAGAATCAGTAATTGCCAATGACGAAGTTGTCATATTATACGACCACCCCATTAATACTGACAGAACCATCTATAACAGAAGACCGGATATCACCATAAAAGATAAAAAGAAAAAAATATGCCTCTTAATAGATATATCAATACCATGCGACTATAACTCAAATGCAAAAGAAGCAGAAAAACGATTAAAATACAAAGACCTAAGCATTGAAATAGAACGAATGTGGGGCATGAGATGCATTATAGTACCTGTTATCATTGGAGCCTTAGGAACAGTACCAACATCACTGAAACAAAACCTAAAATTGATACCAGGATACTTCAACGTATCTCAAATTCAAACATGTGCCTTACTAGGAACAGCGCATGTTATGAGAAAATTCGGGATCTAATTCAATTTGAATACTTCTAAATATCTAAAGATTATGGTTTAATCTTGATATTTAGACAAAAATAGCAGAGCAATAACGAATGCTCTTGATGTTTATGCCATAATAATAATAATAATAAAAGCGACAACTGGTAGCATTATAAGGGAATTCTTTAAGTGTAGCTTAGTGATATTGGAGAGATTGTTGAGAATAGGTACCT
The DNA here is from genome assembly GCA_012654025.1 of Pachypsylla venusta. NCBI lineage: Eukaryota > Metazoa > Arthropoda > Insecta > Hemiptera > Aphalaridae > Pachypsylla > Pachypsylla venusta. The sequence goes on from CM022874.1 coordinate 41,083,829, forward strand.
TGTAATGCTGTGATGACCCAAAAATTGTGACACAATAACACTAAGAAATATACATATTCATAGAATTATATGTGGCTGATTTATTTTTGGGCCATTTAAGTAAGTGAGGTCTACTGTTTGCAGAACCACTTGTTATTTTGACTCATTGAATGTAATCTTAGAAATCTTGATCATCTTGTCACATTGGTTACCTGAGATTATTTTTATCTTCCAACAATCTATCTAGTAAGAAGAAACGAATGTTTAGGTCAAAAAGTTCATCACTGAGTACCTACCTCAATTTGTATAGCAACCAGATTCACTTCCGTAACTTAGGTTGGTACATGAAGTCGGTTTACATTCTGAATTCTTGATAATTTTCAGACAACTGTATCTCAGTGATTTAGTTCCATTCTAAATAACCAGGGTGTCTCAATAAAGAGGAGTAGCCAGCCCGTTGTATAAGACAGTTCCCGTTAGATCACTAAAGTTATGCAACGACCAGCGAGACATTACCTGGTGGATGTCCAAGTAGAATTCGCGCCCTCGTAATGATGGCTATATAGTAGCCCAACTCAGGCTAGGTGAGGTCAATGTGGGCAGCTGGTTTGTATGTTCCCAGCGAATGGCAGGTAAAAGCACCAGTCTTGAATAACCTGAAGTTAAAGGACGTTAAGCAAAAAATTAGAGAATTGAAGCCAATTCTCTTTGTTACAGATTCATTTCAAAAACTATGCCAATGTGACACACGGGTTTCTTATTTTACTGGCCCCAAAAAATACTCTGGGGCGTAATTAGATACCGAATTTGACATATATACCAAATTTCAAATCTCTAGCTCTTACCATTCTCTTTTTAGAGAGCAATATTGAAAACCGCTAAATAGCGGCAAAAATCGCCAACGGTGCCTTCGATTTTTCGAATATACCAAATTTATCCAAATCGGCCAACGCTAAGTGGCAAAAGTGCCCATAACGGCGTGCGGCGAACAGCGGACTTTTTTATATTTTTGGATTCTCTACACTGTACATTGAAAAAACAGACAAATTTACTCGTATTTCTTTTTCCTTACAATTCCAAAGATTCATTAAAAATAATAAACCAAAAGAGCTTTCAACAGTCTGAGTACTGTTGAAAGCTCGCCGCCAGGGCCGCTCAGAGTGGGGGACAAAGGGCACAAAATGTGCCGGGCCCGGGCTCCTGAAGGGGCCCTGGCCCAGCGGATTTTTTTTTTACTGATAATAAAAAATAAATTAAAACAATATGCCAAACACAACTTCAATACGAGCAAAAAAAAAAAAAAAAAAATTACAAATAATGTCAATTAATGTGTCTAATAGAGATCCTAAATCTATGTTCAAAAAGGTATAAAAATGTGTACCATGTCGATTATCTACTCGTGTAGAACACCCTCACCGCGGCTTGATCATCCCCAGTTAAGTTTTCTGAATCATTAGTAATGTGTGGCGTGTGGGTTTATCTAAAATCATATCGCATTTGATTTATGGTGCTGTGTAATGTGTAATCGTGTAGATTTATACTTAATCTAACTACCTTTTTTTGCTCTTGAGTTTTTAATAATAATTACTTATTGGAAACCATTGGAGTTTAGTTTTGAATCTATGTTAACTATTAGTTTAAATAAATAAATAAATAGATTAACAATTTCTTAAAAAAGTCACTAGTCAGCTTTTTATAAAACAGCACACTGAGAATTGAGACCTGCGTTTTTTCTGAGCTTAAAAAAATATTCAAAGTCTTTTGCACATGAAGATAACCGGTTCAATTCTCGTGCGGGTTTTTTCAGTAGTGCTAGGAAAAATTTGGGGGCTCCCTTTCAAGTTTTTTCGGTGCCCTCCGAAAAGTGTGCAAAATATTATGTATCGATGTTAGAGGATAGGAGGGTTTCTAAAGGGTTCCGCGTGGATCGTGGGGGGTCTTTACGCCAGTCTTAGGTATTTTTTCCTATCATTTTACCATTCTTTACATTCTGGAATATTTTCTACACATAAGATACTACTTTTTATGTCTAGGTATAATTTTGACCGAAATCTGGACCATGCAGGCTCTTTTATTATGTTTAGGAGGTTTTCGACTTTTCGACTCTATTGAAACTTTCTGTCCTAATCAAATTCGGTGTTTTCTTGACTGTAGCTGGAAAGGTTGACTAGGTATGAATAATTTCTAAATAAATCTTTAATTTCCATTGACTAATATTGTGATTGATAAATAATTAGTTAGAAGCAATTTTAAAATAATAAACAATAAAATAGTTTTCACTTCATAAACATTGGTAACTGTGATACCGAAGAAAAGTGTATTTAATTTTTTTAAAAAAAGAAAAGTTTTTAAACAGTGAGGTTAATTTAGACTTTTTTTTCTTTACGTAAATAGTTTTAATTAATAATTGATTGATTCAAGTATCAAATATTAACTTTTTTCACTTAATGATGATCCAATTATTTTAATATATGAGTATATCTATACTTATAAAACGCAAAGCCCAGTTGGTATACTGACTGACTGACTGTAGCTCCACGACGCCTAATCCTAGAGACTTGAAACTTGGCACACAGATCCCTTTTAATATGAAGGTGCGTAATAAGAAAGGAAAAAATCAAAAGTTCAAGTGGGAGCAAGTTACCGCCAAAAATTAAGTTTTTTGGCGGGTCTTTTTGTAATTTTTTTCTGGGCAAACGAAAGGAGATAACGAAAAATGACCGAGAATAGATCCCCCAAAAATAGCATATAGGGACCCCATAAAAAAAATTTAAATTTCCCGGTTTCTCCCCGATATATGGACGGTTTTCACTATCAAAAAAAAGGGATGAGCGAGAAAGCTAAAATTCGATACAAAGGTGTTCCGCAGTACAAAAACTCATATACTTGAATAAAATATTGAATTTTTTAACTAGGAGCGGAAGCGCGGGAAAATAGCTAGTAACATTATGAAAATGAGTTCTAAATCGTTGGAATCGAGGGCCCAGAAGAGAAAAGATAAAGAAGAACGAGGGACAACTTTCTCTTGATTCTTTTTTAAGACCTCCGCCCAGCAGTCCCACCACTTCACGAAATGCTGCCGAACAGGTGGAAGGTGGACAATCGCAATTGGAATTTAGAACTTGAATAAGAGCAGAACCTCAGGAGGAAACTATTGCGACTCATCTTCCTGCAAACATTAAAACTGCGTTGGACGCTCCACGAAAAGAAATTGTGTCGGACGCTCCAAAAGGAGAGTTCTTTGATGTTGGGGACGAGAATCTAGACATAAATGAATTATGGAAAAAAATCTGGTGTGAACATCACACGACTTTCCTTATCTATAAAAAGCGGCTATCAACGGCTAATTAGCGGCCAACAATATATTGCACTTTCAACCTAAGTTGTATTCTTCAATTTCTTGTATGAAATTGATATATTCATATCAATTTCACCAAATTTCAAATTCTAACTATTACCGGTCTCATTTTGGGCAGGATATGCGAAAACGATAAAAAGCGGCATAAAACCGCCAACGATATATTCGATTTCCACCTTGCCGTTCTTGAGATATCTTGTTCACAGACAAACAGACACACACACGGACCAATGGCTGAAACTCGAGATTTGGGCTCTGGGGACCCCAAAACGTGTTTTGGTATTGAAAACTCGACATCGAATATTTCAGCCCATTACAATACCTTCCTCTTTATAAAAAGTAATAAACAACATATCGATAGTACCTACGTTATTACACTAATAATAAAAGGTAGGTATTAGGTGTAAAATACGTGTGTGAAAAAAAAAAAAAAAAAATAATGGGGGGCCCGGAGCACGACTTTGTGCCCGGGAAAGCTCTGAACGGCCCTGCTCGCTGCCAAGATACCGAAAACTAATCAGACATTATTTCTATAAATATAATGAATGTTCTTACCAAATATCATCAAAACCAAATTTCAAACGGCGTTTGAGACAAAATGTCGTACAAATGTCTTTTTGTACCACAATTACTCTCGAACGTCTTATCCGATTTTGATGAAACTTGGTACGGACATTTAATATGTACATTCATATTAGGATTATCCGATTATTTTTGGGGTTATATTGGCCCAGCCGGGTCCAAATGGTGGCCATTTAATTGAGTGAGGTCTACAGTTCAAACAACTACAACTATACAATTCGTTATTATTTTTATTAATTATTATTTCGATTTTTTTCAAATGACCTCCATTCGTAGTCTCTGATTTTATTAGATAATCAGGTAATTTTGACTTTAGACCCCCCAGCATTGAAGTTTAACAGACCAACCTGTTATAGTCAATAATTAACTAACAAGGTATCTTGTAAAAAAAAAAATTGCAATAATTACAAGTAACAATTTACAAGTATCTTCTCCTGTAGCCATTTTATTTAGCAATTTGGGCTAATCCTTTCATTTGGCATTCTTTGCAAAGTAAAGTCACTAAAGGTCTGCGAAAATATTTTCTATATTTTATTTATAGTATTTCGTAACATGTAATTAAATCCAGCGTACATTGAATACACCAGATGGATCAATGAAGTGAAGCAACGTCCAGCGTGGTTTTACTCGGTGGCTGACCATTTCACGTTACCTTTTCACAGGGGGAGGGGCGAACGGGGCGGCTGTCGGGCACGAGGTTTGTGGTGCACCAAAACAGACTACTTGGTGAGCCAAATATAAATTCTAATCTGACAGTTCACGAGGCAGACGAAGTAATAATAAAATTACGCTTGTTACTTGGTATAGAGATGGGTAGAAGCCGTACCGATTATTCGTGTTTTTGATTCTTTCATACTGATTTTTTGAAAATTTGTTTTAGCCAGGTGAGAGGAGGCGACAAAATGTGTGCTCGTCCCGGATGCTGACCAGCCGAGTTACGTCCCTGCCTCTTTATCCCTGGACCTACCCAGGTTGCTTTGAAGGCAATATGGGGACTGGTTTCTAGAGAAATAAATATCCCAAATGAGTTTAAAGATACGTTAAACTAGAAAAAAGTCAATCTGGGAAATTGTATGAAAACCTTTCCCAGCACTAATCAACATTATTCCAGTTGAGTTTTCAAAAAATTTTTTTTGTTCGACTCGAATATTCTTTGAAGATTACCGATTTGATTCGGTTTGCATGTAACTCGACAAATATCCTTCGGAAGAGGCGATCGACCCAGTCGACATAAAAGTAGACATATCCATAGAGAGCGTCTATGGTATGTTGAATACACCAGTTCCCGTTAGATCACTGAAGTTAAGCAACGTCCAGCCAGGTTGTATCATGTGAGTGTCCACGTGATTTCGCGCCCTCGTGATGCAAGCTATTTTTCCCGGCCCAACCCAAGCTGGGTGAGGTCAATGTGGGTAGCAGTTTTTCAAGTTTCCAGCGGATGGAGAGTGAAACCCCCGTCATCTATTCAAGATGTTGAAGAGACGTTAGGTCAAATCAGAAAAAAAGGGACGATCGAGGCTCCCAATTATAATCGACATGGAAGTAGTATTTATAAACACCAAATTTAAGAAAACTGTTTCCACGTTCAATATCTTCGGGACTGGTGGGGGGGGGGGATAACTCCTATTCCCCCCCTGTATTCGCCACTGCCTTTAGGAATTTACCTAAACAACGTTCAGCTTTGTTTTACTTGGTGGGTGACCACTCAGCTTTTAGTCCTCATAATGAACTATGAGTAGCTGGTTTGTTTGTTTCCAGCAAATGAAGAGTAAACATCTCGTCTTGAATGACCTTGGATGTTAAGGAGACGTTATGTCTAAAACCTATCCAGATACTGATTTAGGGAACACGGGGGATAATACGATGAGACACGTTCGTGAGCTATCGTGGAAAAAAAGCCAAATAGGACAACAGAAATCCATTTTAGTGTGAGTTGTCACTCCGACTACAAATTAGCGAAGTGGTCACCCCCACTTGTCAAATTTCTGTTTTTATATTTTAATAAAATTACATGCAATTTTTTTGGTCAGAACATTTTCCAAAATGCAAATCAGACCACTGGAATTTTATAATATGACCCTAAACCTCGTTCGGTCACTTAACAAAGATTACCTGTTTCATAACAGAACAAAGGATTATGTTTAACTCAATTTGGTTCAATGGCTCAATTGTTCTGACAATGTCTAAAGGTGCTGGCACAATTAATGTCATTCAAGGCACGAACGAGTTGTGTTTTGATTACACTTCTGATGCTATCTTCCAATAGACCGGAGATCAGTATCTGTTTTGAAGGCGGAATGTAATACTTTGACGGGAGATTTGTGTGACACAACATCAGGATCGTTAAAAAAAAGTGTAATAGTGGTGATATCGAATATAGAAACATCGATATTTTTCCATATCGATATTGGCAGCGTCTATGGCACGTTTAATACACCGGTTCCCGGTAGATCACTGAAGTTAAGCAACGTTCAGCGAGGTTGCACTATGTGGGTGTCCGCGTGGGTTCGCTCCCTCGTGATGCTGGTTTTTTTCCGGCCCAACTCAGTATGGGTGAGGTCAATGTGGGTAGCTGGTTTGCAATTTTCAAGCGAATGGAGGGACGTTAAGCCAAATTAAAAAAAAAAAAAAAACAGAAATTTGTGTATGTCTGTATCTAGGGGTTGTCTGTTACAATACCACAGCCCAAACGGTTGCAGATGGGAATGTACCCCCTCAAAATTATAGTTACGACCTCAGGAAAATTATAAAACGTTTTCGGTCCAAAATAATAAAACGTTTTCGGGTTACGACCAAATTTCCTATTCTGTGGCCAAATTTGCAAGTCACGGGTCTGATATTTTAAATTTTGTCACGATAAAAGCGAGAAATTTTTAGGTAACCTATTAGTCCTTAATTTAGCACATAGTTTGCAAAATTATAACCAGGCATTCCAGAGTTACGGGTTGGATCGGGTAAAATCAAATTTAAAAAATACTAACCTTCCAGAACGGCCATCATGCCTTTAATCCCTCTGAGAAAACTTAATATAGGCTTCTACAGGGTGGAAACTAATCCATGCCTCCCCCTACCCTAGTTGATTCTATCATAGAAGAATCGTAGCGAATCTTGGATGAAACAGCTAGTACAAAATATACTAAGAAAATTTAAAATAACACCAATAGGAAGAATAATACCGAAACATTTTTCCCAAGAGGCTTTTTTTTTAATTTGGCTTAACGTCTCTTTAACATCTATATTGGTCATTCAAGACGGGGTTTCACCCTCCATTCGCTGGAAACTTGTAAACCAGCTACCCACATTGACCTTAACCAGAGTGGGTTGGGCGGGAAAAGCCAGCATCACGAGGGCGTGAACGTGAACACCCACATGGTACAACCTCACTGGACGTTGACAGTGATCTAACAGGAAGTAGTGTATTCAACGTGCCCTAGACGCTGGCTAATCCCAAAAGGCTGATGATGAATTTGTGTATAAGAGGATATACAGAGTTGATTGTGTCAGGTTCCTCAGACTAACTCAAAAAGAAAATTAATTGGGCGAATAAAGTGAACCCCAATTGTCTTGATTGTGTTTGTATTTTTGTAGGACGATATCTCTCGAGCGTCTTATACGATTTTGATAAAAATTTGGAATGGACATTCATAATATGCATAAAATTAGCTGATTTGTTTTTGAGACTTATTAGGGTCAAAATCTTTTTGTGCTCAATATTGGACCACCCGGGGTCAAATTCTGGGTATTTTAAGTGAACGAGAGTTATATTTCACAGAGGTCTCAACAAGGTTCTCGTGTCTGTTCGTACGCTTCTAATAGATACTTGAAGGCCCTTACGGCCGAACCTGACCGGTCCGTGACACTATAGACTATAGAAGTTCTGATTTGCGTAATTGTTCTGGTGTCATTATTCTTGACGAGTCGCTCTTATTGTTCAATTGTTTTGGTTTTGTCTCTAAATTTTATTTCCAAACGGGACAAGAGACTTTATTTGATGTGATGATGCTCCGGCGGCTCAGCTCAATAAATAATTGTGAACGTTAGTGAACTCCACTTTTGACCCCGGTATACATCCCGAAATGCACTTGTATATATGTATATGTCAAACATAATGCTTGTTTGTTACGCGATACAATCCACAATTTTTACCCTATTTTGACGAAATTTGGTATACTTACATATTTAGGACATGAAGGAAATTTGCAGTATAGGTTTTGGGAGCCCTGCCCCCCCAGGGGGCACAATGTTGTGTTTTTTAAAAAATGATTTTTATCTTTTTAGCGGATTGTTGTAGAAACGTATAATTTTGATATGTTATGGCCGGTGTTAAGGGCTTTTTGATTTTGAAAATTTTGAGGGCCCTGCAATTAAAATTTGTTTGGCCAAAATATTTTGTTTTTTGAAAATGATTTTTTAAAATTTGATTAAGATATTGTTTTCTATAAATGACTACAACAATAACGTGAACACCTGATCATCTTGATGCACTAGTCGTCATGACATTGTGTCATGGCAGTGAGCTGTTAATCCGAGTATTATAATCTTAGGATTAGATTTAACACGCGTCTTAACACATTCATTTATTAGAATAGTTGTTGTCGAGTCATTTTAATTAATAAGTTCGATTATCTCGAAATCGGTTCTTTTTCAAAAAAAAAAAAAAAGTTTGANTTTAATTAATAAGTTCGATTATCTCGAAATCGGTTCTTTTTCCAAAAAAAAAAAAAAGTTTGAAACAAAATAATTATTAATTTTTAGAGGAAATATTATGGTGACCTTGATTTTTTTTTATGGTGACCTTTCAAGGTCAACTTTTTTTCAAATTATTTTTTGCTTAAAAATTTTTGAAATCGAAAAAAAAAATTAACCAAAAAATATTTCTTTCTAAAATAACAAATACAATACTACAATCAAAAATGTAGAGTTCTGTTTTTTCTAAAAAAGAAGTTGACCTTAAAATAACCCTGAACGCGACCTTAAAGAAAACTTTCAATGTCACCATAATATTTCTCCTAAAGATTGACTAATATTTTTTTACTTAAGAACGTTTTTTCTAAAATAAACTGTACGTATTCGAGAAAATCGACCTTATTCATAAAAATGACTTGAACACAAATTCAAGAACCTCTCGTAGTGAAATACCTAATTGGAGTTGTCCGTGGATTTTAACAATGATTTATTTCGTGTAAGCAATTTTTTTTAAAAAATGCAAAATTGCATATTTCGACTATTGCGCACATTATTTTTGGTTTATTATTTTCAATGAAATGAAACTTAAGTTATATGATTTCGGATTTAAGGAGTATTTTAAATTTAAATAAAGAGGGTTCTAATGCCCTAATTCAAATGGGCTTGTATTTAAAGTGATATGCTTTCCGATTTAAGGAATGTTTTTAATTTAAATAAAGAGGGCTCTAATTCAAATGGGCTTGTATTTAAAGTGATATGCTTTCGGATTTAAGGAATGTTTTTAACTTAAATAAAGAGGGCTCTAATACAAATGGGCTTGTATTTAAAGTGATTTGCTTTCGGATTTAAGGAGTATTTTAATACTCCTAAAATGCTTTTTTTATTCTTCTTTTGTAGTGCTACATTATTTATCATTTTTTTCGGTGTTCAATACCTCTTTTTTATTATATAGATAATAAAAGGTTTTCTTAGTTTGACACTAATAAAATATACACGGAATATGAAAATCTTAAAGTTTCGGGTATCAACACAAAGGATACATTCAAAAATCCAAACAATTTGACATGGCATGGTGTTCTGGTTCTACACATTACAAAAGCCAATATTTTTTTAATCTCATTTGAACAGCACCACCATTTGTTATCATAAGCCGCTCGAAAAACGTCTTGATTACCACTGTCCAAAATTTCACTGCTCCAACAGAGGTTGAACTCCCAGATGACCACTCCAATAATGAACATCATGGCCAATGCAGGAGAATAGGTCTTGTTAATCTGGAGAGTGACCGTCACCAAAAGGACTGTGACGACGGTGAAACGTTGGATCATATTGATATGTTTGATTTCAGTAAATTCTTTGAGCAATTTTAAAAGGAAGGAATGATATCGAATAGTGTCTTTTAAAAACAGTTGTGTGTACTTTTCTTTCATCTCGTATGGAATTTCAATTTTTCCATCTTTCATTCGAATGGTGTTGATTTTATTGTTCAAGGAAACATAGATTCCACCTTGAATATTTGTATAAATGATTTCTTTGCCATCTGAAACAGGGATAAAATCCTTCATTTAAGGTGAGTTAACACCCTATGACACGTGCCCTTGACTTGTAGAGAACGTTGCACACTGGGCAGCATTCAAATACGCTTACCTTTGAACTGACTTTCTCTTATTTCCAAATGTTTTTACCTTTGAATTAAATTACTCCCATTTCCAAATGCTCTTGCCTTTAAATTGAGTTTCTCCTATTTCCAAATGCTCTTACCTTTATATTGCATTTCTCCTATTTCCAAACTCTATAACCTTTGTATTTGGTTTCTCCTATTTCAAAATGACTTATCTTTGAATTTAGTTTCTCCTATTTCCAAATGCTCTTACTTTTTATTGAGTTTCTCCTATTTCCAAATGCTCTTACTTTTTATTGAGTTTCTCCTATTTCCAAAAGCTATTACCTTTGCAATGAGTTTTTCCTAATTCCGAATGTTCTTACCTTCAAATTGAGTTTTTCCTATTTCCAAATGATCTTACGTTCATATTGGGTTTCTGCTATTTGCAAATGCTCTTACTTTTTATTGAGTTTCTCCTATTTCTAAAAGCTATTACCTTTGCAATGAGATTCTCCTAATTCCGAATGTCTTACCTTCAAATTGAGTTTCTCCTACTTCCAAATGATCTTACGTTCATATTGCGTTTCTGCTATTTCCAAATGCTCTTACTTTTGTACTGAGTTACCCCTATTTCCACATGCTCTTCCCTTTGTAGCTAGTTTCTCCTATTTCAAAATGTCTTATCTTTATATTGAGTATCTCCTATTTCCAAATGTTCTTACCTTTGTATTGTTTCTCCCCTATTTTTCTCAAATAGAAAGCAATGATTTTCATCTGACCCTGAATATGAAGGGAAATGATTGGAATAGTTGTAGCAATATCAATGCTGACCACCACGTAGTAGACAGTGATGTAGATTTCAATCAGATAGGCAATTTGATAGTAAGGCGTCAGACTGAGATCAGCAAATGGAAACCAAAGAATTTCAGGAAGAACTCTCTTCTTCGATATTGAATGTGTTCCCGTTTGATATTCAATCCCACTGAGTGGAAGCAGCAGCCAAGAGATATGAACAATCGTCATTAAAATCATCCAGAACCAAATCAGACCATTCTCTATGAGGGCAATTCTTTTTTGATCATTTTTAAATTTGTCACAGAAACATTGAGCGATGGTTTCATTCAGTTTTCTTCGACGTACAAATCGCTGAGAGATTGTGTAACACTCGGATGATATGAATATTGTAAATATAAGAGAAGAAATCTCATGTTGAACGGATTGCCAACCACCCTTGTAGGATTCGATTGAATATAGAATGGTCATAACAATCATTAGTCCAGATACAAAATAGAAATAAGCGCGTTGTCGTTTTGTATTTAATGGATAAAATCCAACTGCCGTGAAAATTTTATAACTTTTTTCATAAAATTTGTAAGTCATTGTTTTCAATTTTGACTAATTCAATTTCACTACCTATATTTTATGACGAATTCAATTTCACTACCTATATTGTATGACGAATTCAATTTCAATACCTATATTTTATGACAAATTCAATTTCACTACCTATATTGTATGACGAATTCAATTTCACTACCTATATTTTATGACGAATTCAATTTCACTAGCTATATTTTATGCTAAAGTAATAAATGAATGACTTTGGTGACTTTATGTTTTGTTGATTGAAGAGAAGAATTTTATATATTTTTAAATTTTTGTCGAATCCATTTTTTCCAATTACATCATTTCAAATTAGACTTTTTCAGTCATCTAATTTGAAAAAAAAGTCGATTTGACGAAAATATAAGAGTACTAGCAGAATACGCCCGCTTCGCTTGGCGCCTTATAGGCATGGCCGTTTATAGTTTCAACCCCTTTTTCGCGATAAAAATTAGCCTATGTCCTTTCTTAAATTTTAGTCTATCTCCATACCAAATTTCATCAAAATCGGTTCAGTAGTTTCAGCGTGAATTTGTGATATTTTTTTTTTTGATTTTTTTTTTCAACGTAAATAAGAAGGTTCCTTAAACACACATTTTTTCAGGGTATGAATATAATTAATGCTCGTTCCAATTTTCATTAAAATCGGATAAGGCGTTCGAGAGTTATCGTGATACAAACTGACAATTAAAAGAAAGAAAAAAAAAAAAAAAACTGAACTAAATCTAAACTTCCACTTCGTTACCTTCCACAAAATTTTCGACTTTTTTTTTAAAAAAAATCGACCTTTGTCCGATTCAAATTCGGTATGTACAAAATTGAGGACAACAGAGATGACTATTTCACATTCCACAAAGACGATTTACGTACTAATTTGAAATAGTTTACAAGTAGATAGATGTATCGTCAAGGTCGAATTTTCTACTAAAAACTATCTACTAAGAGACTATTATTAAATAAAGCGAAAAACAAAGTCAAGGTATAACTATTCAAAGCGTGATTTAAAACTTTGAAAACTTCTTGAAATTTTCAAAAGCTGTTACTTGTTAAAATGAAAATTTTTGAATAATACATTAACAATTAATAAACACAAGTTTTTGGTAATTGGACTTTAAAACTTGCATTGAGGGAGTGGCATATTCTCTTAGGAGTGAAAGAACAATTCTGCCTTGCTACTGGGGCTTTAGAATTTTTAACTTGTCTTCCATAGATGGAGGTTTCCCAGACTGAATTGCCAGGCCGGTATCCAGGACAGGGTTTTAAGGGTTCAACCCCCCCCCCAAATTTTTGAAAAGGTTTGAGTCTTCCTATAATCCATATATGGTAAAACTCCCTTTACATGTAACTCCCACCCCCGAAATAAAATCTTTAGAAGAGGCCCCCCACCGAAATTAATTCCTGTTTTCAACGATGTAAATTGTTGGCTAAATTAATATGTAGTTCTTAGACAAAGAGCAGACCACACGCGACGCGACAAGATTTTAAAACAAGAACTCGAATCGTAATGTGCTTTTGCAATAGGAACCCAGCATCACATTCAAACTGAACATGTTCGTTAGCTGTATGGAGTTTTTTTTGTACATGGATCACCCTTTTCACATTTATCAGTGCATGAAATAGACATATGTTCTCTAGACTCTGGCAGCGTTAAGGACGGGACAAACTAATTTGACCCCGATCATACAGTCGACGGATTTGGTAGAGAGGGATGATAAATTGAATGTAGTAATGTACAGGTACACTTTTCCTCCACGCATTGAGCCCAACAACCGTTGCTGTCCAGCTAAACCGGAGCACACCATTTAACAGTAAATATAAGATAATATACAAATGGCAGAGTTGTTTACGTAGACCTTTTACAGGGGCGGATCCACGGGGGGGGAGTTTCCCCCCAAAAGTTCTTGCAATAGGTGAAACAAATTGGTGAAGACTTAAATATCAATAAGAAGTGATGGAAAGATTTCCTAAAAGGTTTTCCTTTTAGGAAAATCTTTTAGGAAACAACGCTTCGATTTTTTTTTTTTTTTTGGCTTAACGTCTCTTTAACATCTATTGGTCATTCGAGACGGGGGGTTTACTCTCCATTCGCTGGAAACCAGCTACCCACATTGACCTCACCCAGACTGGGTTGGGCTGGAAAAATAGCCAGCATCACGAGGGCGCGAACCCACGCGGACACCCATATGGTTCAACCTCGCTGGACTTTGCTTAAATTCAGTGATCCAAGGGGAACTGGTGTATTCAACGTGCCATAGACGCTGACTAAACGCTTCGAATTTAATGTATAATATTAATATGCATAAAAACATTATCCTTTAATGACACATTATTACCAACAAATGCATTTTATTTCCTTAGTTCCCCCCCTCAAAAAAATTTTTTTACTCTGGATCCGCCCCTGCCCTCGTAAGACATATTCTAAATATCCTCGTCCACTTAATATTATTTTGAATACCCTGAAGACACGGAACCCTAAAAAGGAATATGTTCCTTGTGCTTAGCATGGCAGTTTAGCAAATACTCGACAGATTGAATAACAACTCACTAAAAATAAAGTTTGCATTCTAAATTAATAAATCAATCACTCAGTTATCTACTCATTGATGGAACATCCGCAGTGTCATAATGTCATCAATGCTGACATGTCTCATGTCATGACAAATGTAAACTAAGAGAATTTACCATGCATTTCATGAGATGCATTTATGATATAATTTATTAGAATACTAGCAGGATACGCCCGCTTCGCTTGGCGCCTTATAGGCATGGCCGTTTATAGTTTCGGCGCCTTTTTTCGCGATAAAAAGTAGCCTATGTCCTTTCCTAATGTTTAGTCTATCTCCTTACCAAATTTCATCAAAATCGGTTCAGTAGTTTAAGCGTGAAAGCGTAACATACATACAGATAGACAGACAGATAGACAGACAGACAGAGTTACTTTCGCATTTATAATATTAGTATGGATAGTATGGATTAGTATGGATATGGATTATAAGAATTGGGGAAAAGAAAGGAATGTAAATTATGTTTTTACTATACATCAAACTAACATTGTACCTAATGGTTACCTGTCACCTGATGTGTTAGTTCTTTAGCGTTAACCAGGGTACAATAGGTGGAGCCAGGCGAACTAATATTGTATACGAACTAAATGATGTTATCTTTCTACAATGTACATAATTACACATTTTTAGTTTCCTTTTCCTATAAAAAGGAAAGTATTGTAATGGTCTGACATTTCGTTGTCCAGTTTTCAATGCCCATCACGGTGGGCGGCGGAGACACGGACATTTTTTAAATCGATTTTTGGATTCTACATATAAAACGTACCTGGTAAAATATATAATTTTGAGGGGGGTTATTTATTTTTTCGTGACGATTCCAAAGATTCCGTATTGAAAATAATAAACCAAAATAATGTGTTTCCAATATCGGATGCTCAAAGAAGATATTCACACAGCCTTTAGAACGTCTCCTTCGACCACCATCATTGGGGATTGTTGTTCTAGCTGTGGTGGTATATGTTGCAGGCATGCGCGGATATAGGGGAGGGCAGGGGGGGGGGTGCACGTACCCCCATTTGTATTAAGCGGGCGGTATTTCTCAAATTTCATTATACCTAATCACCTAATTTTAAAATGAAAAAAAAAAAATCAAATGAATTTTTTTGTGTGTTTCTTATCCCATTGAGAGGGGGGGAGGTACGGACCCCTAAATAATTCCCAATCCTGATACTAAATAGAAGTACGTAGGTAAATAAAAAATTGTCAAAAATTCTGTCATCCGTCATGGCACTTTTTTTCGTCATTACGCTTATAAAATCGCTTATCACTCTTATGAAAGATATTTGTGGTGAGCTCTAGAGCTTTTAACAAATAAGGTATAGCACCTCGATAAACATTGCATTAAAAATTACTGCCCAGGACTCGAATGCCCAATCCCTGGGTTACGAGTCCCTACCCCTTCCCCCTCCAAATTGTCTATTAAGTATATCGTGCGATTGTGCCCCCCAAAAAAAGAGGGCTATATCTGCACATGGTTTCAGGTCGGCCTGACGCCTAGTATCGACGATCATACTGTAAGAGATCATAATATTGCTTGTCGATATAAAATTAAGATATAAAATGAACGCATGGCAACCACAGGTCAAAGGATTTACTGCCCATCCGACCAAATACAAGACATCACTAAAAACAAACCACTTCATGCTGACAGAACTGTGTCACGGAACAGTAGTACACTTGAGAGTCTGACTACTAACTCACGAGAGCCTCTATTGTACTGCATTTATTAGTTTGAACTAAATACAGGGGTTCTTAAAATATCATCATTAGGACTTTTCTATCGGATTCTGAAAGAATAGACCGCCACAATTAATAATAATAAAAAAAGTATCAAAAGGACCTCTCCATCCCCAAGCTGATATCTTCTATGAATAGGTCAGCCAGAATACACTTGGTATACTGACTGACTCATTCACTGACTGACCCATTCATTGACTCATGAACAACGTATTAGCTCCACGATGACTAAACCTAGAAACTGGAAAAAATCTTTCAATATTTAGCTTCGAAATAAGAAAAGAAAAATAGAGAGTGAATTATCGCCTAAAACAACACAGGGGCGGATCCAGGCTAAAATCTTGGGGGGGGACCTAAGGAAATAAAGTCCATTTATTGGTAATAATGTGTCATTAGACTCTGCAGAACGTTTCCAGAAAACCGTGTTTTCAAATATTCGGTGACTTTTTCAATAACTTCCGACTAGATGCTTTATTAATCTGTCTATATTCTGAAATCTCTCATCTCCACTGTTCAGTTATAGCTGATTGACATTAGGGGGGGATCCCTCCCCAGTTCTCCCTTGTAAGCACACTTTTCAAAAAGGTACCTTCAATTTAACAGCTCAACATGGTATACAATGATGTATCAAGAAAGTATCCTCCAAAATAAGATGAATCGAACTGATCACAAGGTTTTACTAGGTTTTTAGAAACAGGAGCGGATCTACGGGGGGGGGGGGCGGGNGGGGGGGGACTGGGAGGGAAAGTTCTTGCAAATCCGGTTGTCTGCCCAGCGGACGAAGCGGCGGATAAGCGGATTTTTTTTAATTGACCGAAATGGATGAAATTTGGTATATAAGTCCCATCTGGGGTCTAACTGTGCTCCGAAACTTAAGTGCAATCGAAGGCACCGCTGGTGGTTTTTGCCGCTAACTAGATATTTGAAATCTGGTATGTATGTCAAATTTAGGGTCTAATTACGCCACAGAGTATTTTTTTGGGGGGGTTGGTGTTTTTTAGCCAGTAAAATAATCAACTCGTGTGTGACATTGACAGAGTTTTTTCGATGTTTACAGCATTGGAAACCCCTGTGATATCAAATGCCTTACTAAGAGCCATTCTCCTGTCAAAAGATGAATTTGAATCTGCCATATGCTAGCCTGCAATGTTTATTATTGTGGACCTATCACCATACGTCTTGTCATGTAACGCGCTACGCATAACAACCAATTGACTCCACGTCGTATGCATTGGCGAACTTTCTGAATCAATTCAAGTACTGTTTGGCTGCACTCCACGTCGTATACATTGGCGAACTTTCTGAATCAATTCAAGTACTGTTTGGCTTAACTCCACGTTTTATGCATTGGCGAACTTTCTGAATCAATTCAAGTACTGTTTGGCTACACTCCACGTCGTATACATTGGCGAATTTTCTGAATCAATTCAAGTACTGTTTGGCTTAACTCCACGTCGTATGCATAGGCGAACTTTCTGAATCAATTTAAGTACTGTTTGGCTGCGGAGGGGGGGGGGGGGGNGGGGAGGGGGGGGGGCAATAATATGAAAGAAAAATACATGTAAAATATGTGCAAGAAAAAATATGTGGCCCCAACGGGCCCCCGGTTCATCGTGGGCATTATTATGAAAGAAAAATACATGTAAAATGTGTGGGCCCCGATGGGCATCCGGATCATTGGGGGCAAAATTATGAAAAAGCATGTGGGGCCCTTCTTCCAATATGCCCGGTTAGCCTCTGGAGCCCCAGTCCGCCCCTAATGGTAGCATACCTTAATAATGTTTTTAAAACTTATTTTCTAATGAGTGCCAAAATTCGATAGTCTGCACATGGGGTATAACTTATACCCAACTGTTATAAAAAATAAATCAAAATATGAATATCTGTTTTTATTCACCGCAAAAAATGACAATAAAAGTAGCTCGTCAATTTTTGTGTCTCAATATTTATTATATGTATACGGGATGCCGTAGAAGTAAAAGATGTAAACATTGAGATCTAATAGTGGTATCATCGTGTCCGATGGCTCCAGATAATAAGTTGTTGTGCACTGTTAAATTATTTAATTGTCATAAAACATCTGTTCTTGGAGGCTGATGACTTAGAAGAACACACTGCAACAAATTCCGTGTCAGTTCTTAAAACTTTTTCAATAGAGATCGGACGCATTGTCTTTTTAAATATAATATTTTATTTTTTCTAACGCAATGAATGAAGAAACAGAAAAGGTGTTTATGATGTGGCCTTTTTTGGAGTTTCTGGATAAAGACTGTCAAGAAAGAAGATTTTGGGTTCATTCAATTAATGAAAAAAGAAATATTACTATTTTCATATGTGAACTAAGAAAATATCCGGAAAAATTCAAGAATTATTGGCGAATGACCATAGACACATTTGACAAACTTTTAAAGCTGACAGAAGAGAAGATCTGAAAGAAAAATTAACCTGATAAAAGATTTTAAAAAATTGTTGTAAATTATTTAATGGTACTCTATAAATTAACTGAAGAAATATGGTAATATTAGCATGGTATTGAACATAATAATTCCAAAACCTATTCAATTATAGAAATAAAAATTAAATAATTTTATTTAATAAATAACACGCAGTCACCTCGAAATGTTGCAAGGTTCTCAGCAGAGCAGCATCGCCCTTTTGTTTCGCATTGCTGCAGTCTGTGGGATTTAATCTCATTTGATTCTATAGGAATCGACATCGGAGCGCGTGCAGTGGGGAAAACAGCTTTAATAATTAATTAATGAAGCTTAAAAATTTCTATTAATATCATCACTTGACTAAAAAATATTAAAAGGAGCTAACTAGTTTCGTCCACTCCTGATAACATTGTCAGAGCTAGTCACGATGTTCTCAGGAAAGGACGAAACTAGTTAGCTCTAAATAAAATCTTTAATTATTTTTAGTCAAGTGAAGATATAGTAATTTTTTATCTGCATTGTGTTTTTTCTCCACATCTCAATCTAACAGCTATCTCAATTTAACGAACTCTTTTATAAGTAGCATAAGAGTTGTTATTGGTCTCTAGTTGTTACTGAAAATAATTCTTTCATTTTCAAACACCTCACCCAGTATATAATAAATAACAAATTTGATTTTACACAAGAAAATGCAGACAACAAAATAAATAAAAATGTTCTATTAGGTAACTGAAAATTGAGCTGACTGACAAGATAATATTTTCAACGGGACACCTCATTTCGTATTAAAGAGTGGTTAAAACAATCAAGTGCTCTTTCTACACCCTTACTTCAATGGATAAATGAATCATTAAGATTAATAATTTACTTCACAAGACGCCTCGCGGTCATATATATCATAAAATATGAGCTCCAAGTACTTTTGAAAACTATTTGCCTAAAAGGAGATTCTTACAAACATTTTCTTTTGCTGCTGGGCACTGGGCGCTTAATGCCGGTGTCCATTACTGAGCAACTAGTCGCTGTATCAAGCGAGTCGGTAGACGTGCGCACGTCAAGAGTAAGCAAAGCTGACGACTATATTAACACGAAACATAGTTCGTAGGTATGAGGACCCACTT
The DNA here is from genome assembly GCA_012654025.1 of Pachypsylla venusta. NCBI lineage: Eukaryota > Metazoa > Arthropoda > Insecta > Hemiptera > Aphalaridae > Pachypsylla > Pachypsylla venusta. The sequence goes on from CM022874.1 coordinate 41,103,277, forward strand.
TTGTTTCCCACTTCCAAATGACTTTTTGCAAAGTTTATTTTATATTATTATTATTTAACTGGTTGCAGATCTCTATTGAGCAATTTTAACTTTGGCCTTTTGTGACTAGCGCGGAGATGGTGTTAGATTCGAACCAACTGCCTCCTGGTTACGAATCCACCGCCTCAACCAACTGAGCTACTGAGGCTGTCTTCCTTATTCGCTGTAAATATGACCAGAACATGGCCAATGTGAACTAGATTAAGGAAGGTTACAAAATATTTGTGATCAATAATAGTATAAATTGGTGACCACATTGAAACCCAATGACCAAATGATCATGTTGTAGTGTTTATAGTGACCTCTTGACTTATTCTGGAGAACATTGGTAAAAAAAAGAAGTTTTATGATGCCTGCATAGAATGGATTGGAGTGGCCAATTATGTAAACGCGAACAACGCCCGAGGCTACTATATTGTGTTCAATACTTCCTTTGCCAGAAAGAGTTGCAGGACTAAATACATTAATTGAAATTAGGGATGTGTGAAGAACAACAATATATTCGATTTCTTTTACCAGAACGGTTTAGACATTTCCTATTTAGAAATTAATGTTTTTGGTTTATTATTTTCAATAATGAACATTTGGAATCGTCACGAAAAAAATACCCCCCCTTCTCAAAATTCGACATTTTACGTTTCAATGTACGTAGAATCCACAAATCGAATAAAAAGTTCGTTTGTCCGCCGCGAATTCTCATAAAAAGAGAATGGTTCTTACAGGAAACTTGAAATTTGGTATGTAGGTATCTCAAATTTAAGGTTTAATTATGAGGGGTGTTTTTTTAGCCAGTAAAATAATAAACCATGTGTCATATTGGCAGTTTTTTTTAAAAAAGTTAAAAAAAGTCTGATAAAAGGATACGGAAAAGTTTTTCATGGCCCTCGTCTGGAGTCAGAAGCACCATCCTGTGTGAAAACAAGGATGTTCTCACACAAAATAAACACTTGGAAATTCCCATGTTTTTCTGTCGGCCTTTGAGTTTTTTTGCATTCTATTGTTTTGTCTCGCATGTGTAAATAACGCTTTAGATCCTGACGGAAGAGACTCTGACTCATACCTCTGCATATATTTATTTATAAGAAACCAGTTTGAATATAATTTGATTTGATTTTGAATGGTTAGCAAGAATACAATTTGTATGCTGGAAAGTGAAATGAATATTCTCCGCTATGCAATGAACCATGAAATGTGAGTCTATTTGTTCTCAGTCTAAAGTTGCATCTAAAAGTACAATTTTATTGAAGTGTTCACAGATCATTGGGTAGGTATACACCATCTAATAACAGACGCAACAAATAAATCCTTTTCCACTCAAAGGCAATAAGGGAGTTGATTCCATGGCCTGCGGTGTTAATGGTGTTCATTGAATTCTACATAGAGAGGCAAATAAATTGTTGTAGACATAACTCAATCACTAGAACTGTTCGACCTACTCCTACAGAATGACTTCCAATTCTGAGTCCCGACCAGCTTTACGTCGTAATCAGGCTCCACTCAAAATATATGAAAAAGTTAGAGGCAACCGAGAGATTTCAATCCATCTTAAGAATTGCTTCATCGAGGCTGAAATTTTTTTTTTTCTCAAAGAGATTTATGCCCCGGAACCGCTTTCGTATTATTTCAGGGCACTCATTTTTATAGGCACGCCATTCCGGAAACGAGAAAATAATAATAATAAAGCCTTTATTTGACAATGCAATAATTTACAATACAATTTTACACAATTATATCTTAATACTAGCTGTTTCGCCCGTGCTTCGCTACGGTATTTATATTGCTATCTTTGTTTTTTAAGGACAATGAAAATTGGGGGGATAGACACTGGCTGAACTGGTGTATTTAAAGTGCCATAGACACTGGCTGAACTGGTGTATTCAACGTGCCATAGACACTGGCTGAACTGGTGTATTCAACGTGCCATAGACACTGGCTGAACTGGTGTATTCAACGTGCCATAGACACTGGCTGAACTGGTGTATTCAACGTGCCATAGACACTGGCNTAACCCTCGAATGGCTAGTCACAATTTTGCAAAATATGTCCTAAATGAAGGATAAAGATGTTACCTAAAACTTTCTCGCTTTGAGTTGATATGTTGTCGCGACAAATTTTAAGATATCGGACCGTGACTGTCCGATTTTGGTGAATAAATTAGAAATTTGGCCGTAACTTGAAAACGGCTTGATATATTTTAGTTCTGATAATTTTCCTGGGGTCGTAGACCATGGTTTTGGGGGGGTCCATTCACATCATTTTTTAGCTATCTGCTACCGTTTGGACTGTGGTTGTGGTATTGTAACAGACAACCCCTCATATATAGGTACATGTTACATAGGTACACACAAATTTCTGATTTATATATTAAGATTAAAGATTAATTTGATCAAAATCAGATAAAAAAAGATAAAAAATCCGTTTTATCCCTCTTCTGTGTATTATGTCTCCACTTTAATTATTTTGTTTCTCATTTTCAATTAATTTCTTCAGCCATACATCCCTATAAACTTTGCCCATTCTCTTCCATTCTGTTCTCTCTTCTACCACTCTCATCCATATCGCTCATCCGCACACCAACCTCATTTCTTTATCCCACTTATGTCCTGGTCTACAAAACGAGAAAATGCGATCAGAAAATTTTCGCTACGGGCGGGATTCGAACCCACAACCACCGGGCTAAGAGTCAATTCTCTTAAGAACTCGAACTAGCGATACCAAAAGCGATTTTTATTGTCAACAAAAGCGAACAACAAACAGATCAAAGCAGATTGTTTCAGCACAGACCAAAAAACCAAAACAACTACTCCACTGGATTGGTTTGCTGTACATTGATCGATTTTATTTTTGGTCTGTCTTGATTTTGGCTTACTTTTGATTGTTTTCCGTCCAGCTTAGTTACCTTTGCATACAAATCGTTCCATTCAATCTAGAAGATGTCCCTCGTCCCATCTGACATCTGTTCTCATTAACTTGATCAACCGGTTCTAGTGAAAGTTACCTTTGCATACAAATCGTCCCATTCAATCTAGAAGATGTCCCTCGTCCCATCTGACATCTGTTCTCATTAACCTGATCAACCGGTTCTAGTGAAAGTTACCTTTGCATACTAATCGTCCCATTTGATCTAGAAGATGTCCCTCGTCCCATCTGACATCTGTTCTCATTAACTTGATCAACCGGTTCTACTAAAAGTTACCTTTGCATACAAATTGTCCCATTCAATCTAGAAGATGTCCCTCGTCCCATCTGACATCTATTCTCATTAACTTGATCAACCGGTTCTACTGAAAGTTACCTTTGCATACAAATCGTCCCATTCAATCTAGAAGATGTCCCTCGTCCCATCTGACATCTGTTCTCATTAACTTGATGAACCAGTTCAACTGAAAGTTACCTTTGCATACAAATCGTCCCATTCGATCTAGTAGATGTCCCTCGTCACATCTGACATCTATTCTCATTAACTTGATGAACCGGTTCTACTGAAAGTTACCTTTGCATACATATCGTCCCATTCGACCTTTTCGATCTAACATTCTCACACAATTAATTAAATTTCATTACGTTTTATGCTAAGTGCATAAAAGACACCAGTGGTCCTCAATCTTTATCGTTCAAGGCACCCTGATCTTATTTGAGGAAATATCGTCGCCCCAAGAACAGATACATTCTATGAAAAGTCCAGGGGAAAAAGATAAAGGTCACTTTACTTTATTTTGAAAAAAATTGCCCTTTTGAGTTTAAACTGCCATCCTTCTTCCAGTTAATTATTCAAATTGTCATAGCATTTCATTGAATAGAGATTCACCTTCTATCGGAATCCTTACAGCTCAGCCTCATGAGGTTAAGTTTTTTCTTGACGTTTTTATAGTCTTGAAAAGAAGTTAGCTCATGAAAGAAATGTCTTCTTAGGTTTAAAATATCATCATTAAACAGCACTTTAAAAATGGGTGCAAGCACTAGGAGAAGGTTTAATAAAAGAAAAGAGGAGGAACTTCCGTTTTTTTTGCTTAACTTATCTTTATCATCTATTGGTCACTCGAGACGGGGGTTTCAAACTCCATTTGATACAAATCAGCTACCCACAATGACCTCACCCAGCTTGAGTTAGACCGGGAAAAGCCAGAATCTGGCTAACTTTAGTGATCGAACGGGAACTGGTGTACTCAACATGCCACAGACGCTGGCTAAAGTACATTCTTTTAGAAGTGATCGAACGGGGACAGGTGTACTCAACATGCCATAGACGCTGGCTAAAGTACATTCTTTTAGAAATGATCGAACGGGGACAGGTGTACTCAACATGCCATAGACGCTGGCTAAAGTACATTCTTTTAGAAGTGATCGAACGGGGACAGGTGTACTCAACATGCCATAGACGCTGGCTAAAGTACATTCTTTTAGAAATGATCGAATGGGGACAGGTGTACTCAACATGCCATAGACGCTGGCTAAAAAACATTCTTTTAGAAGTGATCAAACGACTGGTGTACTCAACATGCCGATGAAACTCACCACAAGTGGAGTAGGGCGCAGGAATAAAAAATTACGTAATACGTCGTTTCCTCTTCCTTTCCACATTATTTGCACAATGGGTGTTTCCTTGAAGATTCCTATGTTTTGTAGACGTTGCCTGAGACGCAGAAGATCTGAGGTTAGAGATTGTTGGTGATTCAGTCATCATGTGTTTGCCTTTGCAGTGTCGTTGTACTGAAGTTCAGCAAGATCTATGGTTCTCTTCCAACCATTGCCTTACTTCATTAGATGCCCCCCTTAATAAATCTGAATGAATTTTCGGGTGCAGAATCCTAACTCGTTTCCTTAATCCAAATCATGAAGGAACATGATTTTAGTTTACGAAAAGCGTGACGGTTCCCCACAGGTTGAGAATCTCTTATACTCCATTCGAAGTATCCGTAATTAATACAAACATGATCTCATTACTCATGCTTGGGGGGGAAGGTAGTTTTGCCAATAGAAAGCTGTGGACCGAGATATTATGACTTAATAGTATCTTCTCAGGATTCAGTCCAAAGCTAAGATAACCTTTGAACCTTTGTAAAGACCACAGCCACGCTATCATTAGATGGGAGGGTAAAGACTTGTCTGAGATGTGGATCATCGGATCATATTTGATATTCCATGTTTATATTTAATATTAATTTGATGAGAAATCAGAGTTAGGTTTTATCGATTTTACTTTGTGGTCTGGAAGTACCTCACAACTCCTGTGGAAGAATATAAATATAGCCAATGGAGCTTCTTCTTCCTTAACTTCACCTTTTCCCAATTCTATTGAGCATCGACGTTGCTTTCCTGAATTCTAACATCTGTTCGATGCCTACTCTCTTTAGCTGTAACCTTTTCTTGGAACGGTAACCCTCGCTTACCTCTCACAGTATGCGTAGTAACTCTCATTTCGCTGAATCATCATTGGTTTGAAGCAGAGTTTTTTTAAAGGCTGGATGCCCATCCTAACACCAAACCTTCTATATTTACACGGGCTTAGGACCGTTACCTATAATGAAGCTTGCTTGCTCCCCTCGGTGGCTACATTTAATATTGCTAATAGAGAAAGAGTTGATTTTTTTTAAAAATTGAAACAAAGTAATAATTCTGTGAACTGTAGACATCACTCACTTAAATGACACCCATCTGACAGAATATGATCCTATTTAGATTATTCTGTGAATATAATAAATGTCCATACCAAATGTCATCAAAATCGGATTAGGCGTTCAAGAGTTATCGTAGTACAAATGGACGAATTAACAAATTTTGTCGTGCTCAAACTAGGCCTCACTTGGTTTTGCTCAATCAGGGAATAATATGTACAAGTGGGTTCCTTGAAACCTCATTATGTTCTATTAGATTACATTGCTAGTAGTTCTGTAAACTATATACCTCACTCATTTAAATTGACCACCATTTGGACTTGGGTGGACCAATAAAGATCATAATCTAACCAATGTATTCTATGAATATAATGAATGTCCATACCAAATTTTATCCAAATCGGATGAGGCGAAATCGGAAAGACAAAAAAAAAAAAAAAAAAAAAAAAAAAAAAAAAAAAAAAAAAAAAAAAAAAAAAAAAAAAAAAAAAAAAAAAA
>CM022874.1:41113334-41123816 GCA_012654025.1 Pachypsylla venusta
AAAAAAAAAAAAAAAAAAAAAAAAAAAAAAAAAAAAAAAAAAAAAAAAAAAAAAAAAAAACAGACATCCCTAGTGGATCCACTAAGAAAATATAGTCTATGCACATCGAATACACAAGTTTCCGCTAGATCACTGAAGTTAAGCAACACCCAACGTGACCCAACCCGGGCCACGGGGTGAGGTCAATGTGGGTAGCTGGTTTGCAATTTCCCAGCGAATGAAGGGTGAAACCCCTGTCTTGAATGACCAATAAATGTTAAATAAACGTTAAGCCAAATTAAAAAAAAAAAAAGTTAGAATGATTCTTCAAATATTTTACTACGGAGAGCTGTATTAAATTTTAGGGGGTCCGGGAACTTGGGGAATTCCCCATAGTTGTAGTTTAGAATAATATCAGTAAACTTTTGAAAAGTATTATTAAATTCTAATTTGAGTTATAGTAATAATAAAATCTACAATTTTATTCCAAATCAATTTGGTTCATTTTAAAACTAGGAACTTGTCTCTCCACTTTGGCTACACTGTTATTGGTGTAAAAGTGAAGGATTCAATACTCATTATGTCCTGGTTCAATGGTTACACACATAACATGAAATGGTCTTCTTAAGGTCTACTAGTGTCGGATTCATCTGGGCTAGAGTCCAAGTGACCCAACTTTCTGAAATTTTCGAGAATTTGTTAATTTTTGGCACTCCATTCTGCGTTGTCTAATGATGTTACAGAAATGGACAATGGCTTTTCTGATTGAGTAGAACGCGTTGCCAATTGAAAGTGTGGTGACCCATCATCTAATATCGCGTTCACATCAATGGGATATAATTGCCATTCAAAGCGTTTTTCTTCTATAAAAATGCAAGATTTTAATTTTCATTAAAACATGATTTTCTGTATCTAACTATTTAAATATTTATATTTTGTTTCTTGAGAGAAAGATTTTTTCAAGTTATTTTAATTTTCGTTGTTTGAGTCAAACGAATAAAATTAAATTGGTAAAACAATCTTTCTTTCGAGAAACAAAGTATTAAGGGCCTTATCATAAAACTCCACTTGAGTGCGAATGCAGTGGTCACTACCACTTGAGTGTCTGATTCGTATTTTACAAAATGTTCTGATTACAAAAATTATATGTAATTTTATTATAATAAAATAACAGAAATTTTACAAGAGCGAGTAGCCTCTTCACTAATCTGCAGTCCGAGTGACAACTCACACTTAAGTGGAGTTTTATAATATGGCCCCAAAGTCTTCAAATTCTACTGGAGTGGAGTTTTATTATATGGCCCAAAGTCTTCAAAGACATTCTTCAGGCCCAATTTCTTGAAATCCAATAATGACTTATTATCTTCAATGGTCGAAATCGGTCCTACATAAAACTCCACTTGAAATAAAGATTTTTTCAAGTGGAGTTTTCTGTGGGACCCACTTAAGATGTGCACATGTTACTTGAGATTTACAAATTTTACTTGAGGGTGACATCCTCGCTGGCAGAAATGGTGGTGTAAAATAATACTACTTCAAATGTGCGCATGTTACTTGAGGGTAACATCCTCACGCTCAGAAAGGATGGTGTGAAATAATCCCACTTGGGGTGTGCACATGTGAGATGTGTGGGATGAAAATTGTGGTTTGTATCGCGTGACAAACAAACATACACACATATATATATATATACACATATTCAAGTAGAATTTGAGATGTATACCGGGGTCAAAAATGAAGTTCACTAACGTTCACAAATTCACAATTACTAATGTAATGATATTGCAGTGATTAATATGGTCCTGGGGAATCATGCCAATTATTACACTCCAAGATTAGAGGAGATAATTTAGTCTCCACAGACATTTCCATATTGAACAATGAACATACTATTAAAAACTTCTGAAACATCTCACAATAGCAAATGACCGCCACATCGTTGGTGTCATAACTCAAGAAGAAATTGTTAAAACCTATGGTGGCAGATTTCGTTGAATAATTAACGTCAAATTTCCGGTTTCACTGCTTTAATTTCCGAACTGACTGGGCACTTTAGTTAATCTTTGGCTAATAATTTAAAGGTATTGTATCATAGACCTGTGGCGACTAATTTTCGTTAACATTAATGGAGAACACACGATCAGGGAAAATCGTGTGCAAGATATTACGTTTTGCGGGCGGTAAGGTATCCGCAAAATTATTTGCGCTGTCAATTCCTAAATTTGAAATTATCCATGTAAAATAATATACAAATGAATATTCGAGCGTCCGCCACTAGCGTCTACACTTACTTAATAAAAAACCTAACATCTCTATAAAACATATTAGAAAGAAATTCTAAGTACCTATGTATTATTGCCCATCAAAGTTAAGATGACTGCCGCGGGCATATTCGTAATTCAATTAAAATTAAGTCATGTAGGAATGTACTTACACGAAAAAAAAAAAAAAATTAATAAAATATTAAATTTTATTTGAAAATAAAATCAAATTAAAATGCCTCAACTGGAAAGAATAACTATTAATTTCGTGGGATTCGTGAAGCGAAATGAACCAGATGACCTCTGGTCACTTGGTTTAGTACAAGTGGAGTTATTTAATTAAATTAAGATCTTGTGATGATATTTATAATTTATAACTTAATTTTATATAAAAAAAGAAACAAAAATTAGTACATTAATCATAAACGATAGAGTAGTTTGTATTTTGAGAGTTTTTGAAAGAATACTCACTGTTAAAATTTAATATTTCATATTCACTTGTTCAGCCATTGCACCATTTATCAATACTTATTTTGGATCTGACTGGATTGGTTGGATCAGTTTTAGCCAAACTGTAAAACGATTTTGTACTCTTGCTTTTAATTTCATAGCAATTTGTGTGTACTCTTATACCAATACCAATTTGTGTTGTCGTAACTGCGTTGAACTGACTGCATAGTTGTGAACGTTAGTGAACTCCAATTTCGACCCCGGTATAAATCCCGAAATGCACTTGTATGTGTGTATGTATGTTCGCGATACAATCCATCATTTTCATGAGATTTGAACGAAATTTTGTATACATATTTAGGACATGAAGGAAATTTTGGGGGTTCTGGGCCCCTTGGGTGGGCCCCAGGGGACCCAATATTATTGTTTTTTGAAAATAATTTTTATCTTTTTGGCGGGTTGTTGTAGAATATATTATGGCTGGTGTAAAGGGCTTTTCGATTTTGAAGATATTTTTTTCTATAAATGACTAGGTACAATACTAACGTGAACACCTGATCATCTTGATCAACTAGTTATTCACGTATGTCAACAAAGGCTAAACGTAGAGACTTGAAATTTGGCAAACATTTTCCTCTCAGTATGTTCATACGTATCTGGAAGTGAGTTTTTGCCAAAAAAAAAAAAAAAAAAAAAAAAACGATTTTTGGAGCTACAATTACACAGTCCAAAAGACAAGTGATGTCCAAAACGACTGGGAGTAGATCCCCCTAAAACCATACCCAAACCTTTGTATTCCAGCTATGGCAGATTTTGGGATATTTTCTTCTTGTAAAACACAAAGGTCAGTGAGTATACTGACAGATTTATAATTTATGGCTAAGAGACTTGAAATTTGGAACACTTTTTCCTTCAATAGGTGCGTAATAAGAAAGAAACAAATCAAAAGTTCAATCGAACGCAAGTTATCGCCAAAAAGACAGTTTTTGCGGTACACTTACACAAACCACTCACTATAAGAGTCATCAAAATAAGGTGCTTGGTGGAAAAGGAAAAATCATTTTTTTTTTGGTATTCTTGAGCCATTTTATTTAATTTTGAATAAATGATTGATTTTATTAGGTTCATCTGAAAATCTCTCCTGTAGGCGTTAGAACTGGAGTTAGCCATTTTAGTATATTTTGTTTGACCAGAGATCTCATTAAAGTTTGGTCTGCTAAAGTGTGAATCAATTTGTACTTTGGCAACTGGTCAATAGCTTCAGATTAGAAGATACCCATTGCTCAAAGGATGAATAATTTATGATGCTCGTAAACAGTATATACTGTTTATCTGATTATCTAATGACGACCATATTGGTGAGAGAATGTCTGCATTTTACTGAATTAAGTAAACTTTCAAATCTTTAATTGAACATTAATAAATACTTAGGAACAAATGAATAAACAAATTGAAGATCTCAGAACCAAGCGCAGAAGAGTAATTATTGTGGTTTAAGACTAAATTGGTTGGACGCGCAGTATTACTGGAATAGAACCTAAAGCAGAATACAGGAGAAAAAAGTCAACGGTGGCGAAAAGATTTGTTTATATCCGCAACGATAATCCAGGAATAAAGCCTAGGAGGAGAGGGAGAGCCAAAAGAAGAATTCAGGAAAAGAAGAGCAACAGTGGCTCACGACTAAAAAAAATTGTTGAACGCACAGTGATAGTGGAGAATACGGCAAAAAGAATAATTTAGGAGGAGAAAAGCAACAGTGGCTCACGATTAAAACAATTTGTTGAACGCACAGTGATACTAGAGGAATACGGCCAATAGAATAATTTAGGAAGAGAAGAGCAACAGTGGCTCACGACTAAAAGAATTTGTTGAACGCACACTGATACTGAAGGAATACGGCCAAAAGAATAATTCAGGAAGAGAAGGACAACAGTGACTCACAACTACGTCTAAAAGAATTTGTTGAACGCACAGTGATAGTAGAGGAATTCAGCCCAAAGAATTCGGGAAGGGAAGAGCAACAGTGACTTACGACCCAGATTTCTTTTTTTGTGTTTCGAGATATATTTTATTTAAATTTCACAAGAAAGATGAAGGACGCGCAGTGATACTGGAGGTAAAGAAAATACTGGCCATCTATAACCGTTAAAAATATTGTCTTCCCCAAGGACGTTGGTTCTTGGAGATAACAATGCGGACAAAGCACTTTTTGGGCCCCGGGGGGTTAATTACTCAATTTAATTAACATCATAGTCTATCTACAGCTATTAAATTGAATTTAACGACTTTTAATATTTAATTACAAGCAAAGTGTCATCAGAAGGACCTGATTGGGTGGAAACATATTATATTATTAAATTATCTGCTCACGCTTAATTTACTGGTACGGAATTAGAATACCAAATGTCAACGCCATCTATAATAATTGGTACGGCTACTACTATGTAATGGGTTTGGTAAGACCATCAATTTTATATTTCAAGCTTAGGTTGTGTATATCGAACGACAGGGTGGATGGTAAGGCAGGGTTTGTTTCGATTGGTTCACACTACCAACAATTTTTGCTACCAAATATGAAAATTTCTCTCAAATTTAAGGAGATTTTGGGTTCGATTCCCGGACGGGTCGAAAATTTTATAATGATTTTTCCAAATTATCTACTTGGTCTAGAATTGGTTTGGAATTACTTCAGCCTCATGAGGAAAATTGAGTAGCTATGGTAATAGCGACAAGTGGTAATAAATAGCGATAAGATTTTTTTTAAGGTGTAGCTTAGGCTTAGTTATATCGGAGCGATTGTTGAGAATACCTTGTAATGCTATGATGCCCACAAATTGTGACATAATAACACAAAGAAATATACATTTATTATATATACATTTTTTTTATATTGAGTAAAACTGATCCACCCAATCTAGTTAGATCCAAAATAGAAGAGCCTTAGTATTAAGTCCAGAACAATGACGACATCAGAGGAAAGTTTAGTTACAGCCAAGTCTGGGCCGTTCCATGGATTTTTACAGCCCTGGGCAAACTATACATCCATATTTGAATTGATCCTTTAGCCAAACTTATATAGTTGCTATAACAGTAACTTAGAGGCCAATTTTTAAAGGATCTTTCAATTCTACTGTATTGAAATCTGTAGTTCAGAAATACTTATTGGATATACGGTTAACAAAAGAATCGTCCAGATCTTCTCATGTAATCTCGCCAAACGCCGTCCTGGGTAGCTATCGCATTTTCCCATTGCTAGGATCGTCCTTGACCGAGGTACAACATCTCGGTAGCCTCTGAAGCAACTTCTACCTCTGTCTAAGAAAAGGTTCTGTGTTATTGATCCACACGGTATATATATTCGGTGAGTATTGTCTATGAAAGTGCATATAGCCCCCGGGTGCGTATTATTCACATCTGGGAATTTCTCCTCCAAATCACAAGCAACATAAACTTACGATATCAAATAAAATTTAATTCCTTTTTATTACATTATAGGTAGAGGTACTGTATTAGATAATTTCTCTCGAGTTGGTGTAACTTTTAATGCAATACAAGTTTATATGGATGATGCCGAAATGGTTGATACAAGCCATGATGGAAAACACATGATCACTAGTGAAAGAAACTTAGGCGGCGAGGTTTTCTTCAAGTTCTGGTGTCAATATAACACGACTTTCCTTATCCCTGAAAGAAAAAGAAAGCATTAACACGATTTGAGATCCTCGGAGCCAAAAACCCGAGTTTCATTTTTATACAGAACTCGTGAAAACTTGCAAAGATGAATTAAAGTTCAGCCGAATAAATTGAGGTGTATTCCACACATAAAATATAATAAGCAAAACATTTTAAGTCCTTAGCACTTACCGTTCTTGAGATAAAAACTCGTTTGCAGACTGAGAGCCAAACACACACACACACACACGAACCAATGCCCGAACTTGAATCAGCTTAGGGGGAAACGGAAAGTAAAAAGTAAGATCACTCCTTTATTGCAAATTGCCGTTGAACGATACTTTAAAGTTTCTCACAATTGTGTAAAATGTTGATTCTTCTAATAATCCGTTTTCATCCTATGTATGTCCATTTTGGGTCTAATTATGCAGCGAAACTTTTCCTTACGGATAGTTACATACTGAATTTCAAAAAGTGCCGCTGAACGGCCGGCGGACGAGTGTGCGGCGCGGCATAGGGATTCGACAATATTTTAATTGTATACGACCTTGAAACGTATAATGTCAAATATTTAGGGGTATTTTTTTTTTTTAGTCAGTACAATAAACCTAGGTATGTGTCATATTAACAGAGTTCTCTGTTATCTCTTGCAACCTGTTCCTTGCGATCTTTATCCCGTTGAATTATTGCTTACAACCAGCTTTCATGGCTCAGTGGCCACTGCACTAGTCTTGCACTCGGGAGACCTAGGTTCCAATCCTGGCGGGGGCAAAAATTTGTCACGAGGCAAAAGCTCAGTCTCGTGAGGACAATGAGTAGCTATGGACATAAATGCGCTTTGCTATCCGGTGCCAGCATAGTAGGTAAAGTTAAAAAATGTAAAGGAATTGGATAACGATTGATATTGGGAAAATGATGCAGTCTGGAATGCTACAGTGAGCACCAACGTTGTGACATAACAACACGAAGAGAGAAAGGGACAGCATTTATTATTATCTAATATATAAAATTCTCGTGTCACGGTATTTGTTACCATACTCCTCCAAAACGGCTTAACCGATTTCAATGAAATTTTGTATGTACATTCGGTAGGTCTGCGAATAGGTTTCTATCTATAATTTAATAGAATTGAACATCAAGTTTGTTGTGCAGGACGTGTTGGGAGTCCTATTGTGTTAGGTTCCAAAAAAAAAAAAAAATTGCGTGTTGAAGTCTGCGCAAGGTTAGGCTGGGTCGTAGACCCAGATTACTCCCAACATGATCTACACAGTTTAACATCCCGTTACTACTCCCCATGTACTCTCATCTTCTCGACCGAAGTTCGGGTTCTCAGCTAGTTTATTTATATAATTATTGCTTACAAATGTTTTCTTGTCTACATATGTTAAACACATGTTTTCTTGTCTGTCTGTCAGCTCAATTGAAGTGTTAATAGATTAACTCCTAATGAATATAATTGCCTTACAAATTGTACATCTATAATTTAGCTGACAGCTAAATGGTCGTACCAAATGAATTGCCAACGCTGTCTGCTGTTCTAGGACATATGGTNTACTCCCAACATGATCTACACAGCTTAACATCCCGTTACTACTCCCCATGTACTCTCATCTTCTCGAACGAAGTTTGGGTACTCAGCTAGTTTATTTATATACTTATTGCTTACAAATATTTTCTTGTCTACATATGTTAAACACATGTTTTCCTTGTTTTCTTGTCTGTCTGTCAGCTCAATTGAAGTGTTAATAGATTAACTCCTAATGAATATAATTGCCTTACAAATTGTACATCTATAATTTAGCTGACAGCTAAATGGTCGTACCAAATGAATTGCCAACGCTGTCTGCTGTTCTAGCACATATGGTTCTTACGAGGATTTGGTACCTATAAATATGCAACAGTTGGTAACCTATACTGACTACCTGATGTGCTGGTACTAGCTATCAAATTTATTATGTTTACCAACATTGCAAAAATCTTGTGTCCATAAAATAAGAATATTCTAGAATGCGCAAAGTTATTATTATTATTCTCCTGGTATAGATAGTGGCTTTTTCTGTTTATCCAGTATGAAATCCTTGAAATTTAGGCCTAAAATGACACCGGTGCACCAAATTTCATTAAAATCGGCCAGCGCTTAAGACGGACATGTTTTTTCTTCGATATTTGGATTCTACATCTGGAAATATAAATTGGGGCGCCAATAAAACTCAATGCGGAGGAATATTTGTTCCCGAAAATTGTTCCTGGTCCCTCGAAAAGAGTTTAACTCCTGAGAAAATTACTTTACACTCTTAAAGATTTCTTCCATCGGTGACCATTTTAAACCGGAAAATTATAGCCAAATAAAAGTAGTATCAATCTACTACTACCAGATATTTTGATGCCTGGTTGAACTCCATCATAACGCGGGAACAATTCTGGACGACCATATAATGCGGGTTTGTGTTGGGCTCAGACTTGGGTGCATTTTGTGTTTAGCCCCCCGGAATGTCAATGAGGTCTGTATACCTCTCGGACACCACAACTTGCGATGTAATAAAAATTGATATATAATATAAACTTTTTTTATATTATATATCAATTTTTATTGATATATAATATAAAACCAGCTACCCACATTGGGATATAAACTTTTTTTTTGGCTTAAAGTCTCTTAAACATTTATTAATCATTAGAGACGGGGATTTTACCCTCCATTCGCTGGAAACTTGAAAACAAGCTACCCACATTGGCCTCACCCAGCCTGGGTTGGGCCGGAAAAATATCCAGCATCACGAGGGCGCGAACCCACGTGGACACCAACATGGTACAACCTCGTTGAACGTTGCTTAACCTCAGTGATCCAACGGGTATTCAACTTGCCATAGACGCTGGCAAGTTGAATTTGAGATCTGTACTCAAACAGAACCGGAGTTATTCCAAGCTCAAGTTGAGCTTTCCGAACAATTTTACAAGCTATATTTATTTTTTGAAAATAAAGTATAATCCATTACGAATTGTGATCACACAGGGACCACGCAAATATCATCCATTGCTCCCTCAAAAAATTGTAAAAATTCATCCTCCATTCTGAATACAAATCAGCCTTTTAATCTGAATTCATAACCTCTTCCATTTTGAATTCAATTCGGCTACCTCTCCTTCCCTTCACACCCACAATATACAAGATACATATCTGTTAAGTAAATTGAAAATTTAACAAAGGAACGAGTAATATCTGGACTTAAACGATAACACTAGATAATAATCCTGTCTCGACATTTAAACTCCCAGGAGAAGTTATTTATCTGACTGTTTTCATATATGGCGTCAGAGAAGTTTGTTTTTGGGATAATAATTAGTCGCATCTTGAACATGCGAGATGATATCTGAGCTTTGTCTACACTCTTACAATTTCTTCTGGATAAACAAATAAAATTAAAAACATATTGTCCAATTAGTAATTTTATTATTTTATTTACTTTCTTAATATGAATCCTCTATAATAAACATACTTATAGATAAGTGATATAAGTGTGTTTGTGTTGAAAGGGGAGAAAAATCGAAAAAAATCTGGTGTGAACATTACACGACTTTCCTTATCTATAAAAAAGGAAGAAAGTAATGTTATGGGCTAAAATTTTCCATTTCGAATTTCCAATGCCAAATATGTTTTCCCAGAGCGGAAATACAATTATATATTACACTTCTTGATATATTACACTTCAACCTAATCTGTATTTTTCAATTTCTTACCTATATGATATGAATGGGCACCAAATTTCAAGTTTTAGCTCTTTCCATTCTGGTTTTAGGCGAAACCGCCAAAAAGCTTCCTTCCTGTTTTTTTAACAATTTTTCTGAATTTGGAAAAAAAAGTTGGCAACTCTGGATATGACTGTAAAAAGGAGTTCCCTGTAATAATGTAAAAGCGGTTCGGGTCACAACTTTTTGTGCCCCGAAAAAACAAAAACTACCATTTAGAATAACCTTCCCATTACTTATTAAGATGCACATTTCTTAAATTTTTTATTCAAATGTGTATATACATAAGACAAGTAAAGCTAAATAAAATGTCCCCAAGAGTATGCTTTGTTAAAATAAATTAAAAAAAAAAATAAAAAAAACGCCCCCCCCC
>CM022874.1:41124162-41138123 GCA_012654025.1 Pachypsylla venusta
TTGTCAAAAAAAAAATCAGTTTTGATGAAAATTAAGTGTAGCAATAAGATATTGATTTGTTGTTACTTATTGATTAAATTAATTTGCACAATTCTTCACCACGTTTGACACAAAACCGTTTTTTGAATTTCCTAAGTGAGCTCCATCTCTAGAGCGAAATAAGAAATTCAGAAAAACTGAAAAAAACTCACTTTTTATCTTTGCGTATTCAAAGACTGTTTTCTTATTTTTAAGGTACCTATTTAACTTTATGATTTTTATCTACTTTTTGAAAAGATAAATGGGTCTAATAAAGGAAAATTTAAAATATGTATCTATGTAAGAAAATAAAAACACAACAATTGGAAATTATGAAAAACACTTGACCTTGTGTTTTTAATATATTATTCGATAAGCGTATTTCGGATTTTAATTGTCCTTGAAAATGAAGTAATAAAAAAAATGTGTATCGAATAATATATTAAAACTAGCTGAGTACCCGAACTTCGATTCGAGAAGATGAGAAAACATGGGCTGTAATAACAGGCTGTTAAGCTGTGTAGACCGTGTTGAGAGTGGTATTGGGTTAGGTTCCAAAAAAAAATCGTGTCGGATTCTCCTGAGTTTAGGTCTGCGTTTGCGACCTTGCGCAGACTTCAACACGCATTTTTTTGGGGGGGACCTAACCCAATACTACTCCCAACACGCCCTACCCAACAAACTTGGTGTTCTATTCTATTGAATTATAGATAAAAACCTATTCGCAGACCTACCGAATGTACATACAAAATTTCATTAAAATCGGTTAATCCGTTTTTGAGGAGTTTGTTAATAAAGTATGGTAACAAACACTGTGACACGAGGATTGTAGAACATAAGTGTTTTTCATCAATTCCAATTCTTTGATATTTTCGTACCGAGAGTCCTTAAGGTTATATAAAAGCGTTAAATTTTAATATCCACAATAGAACACAAATAACACATTATGTATCTATATTTTTGTTTCGCTCTTCTGAAACCAAGGGAACAAATTTGTAAATAAAATAAACCAAAACTGTGTTCCAAACAAAGTCTTCTTCAATATCGTACAAAATCGGACTTTAGCACTAAAAATCTCAACTATCTTAGGCGAAGTCTTAAGTGAACACAACTCTCTTCTGTTGGATGCTGTATATTGTATATTGCCATGGGTAGATAATATTGTTCAACCGAGAGTACCGTCGGAACCCAGAACTTCTTACTAACTAAAACTCTTCTTGAAGATTCTGAGGTAAGATACTAAAAACTTACTTTTATTTTTTTGAAAAATAAAAGTAAAGATTACACTACTGCCTAAGGCTACCAAATGACTTACTTCATACCAATGTGGGTTTCAATAGACAAGTCGTATCTACTCCATGCCGGTCTTTAGGAGCAAAGTGAATGTATATTTTTTTACTTTATTTTTCTGTTTGATTCACACAAAAAAAAATTGGTAGGGGTAAGTATCCTATCTTTCTCAATTGAAGATGATTCCCTTTAAAAAGTGAATTTGTGTTGGTAAGAGTATCAGTTGTCAGTTAGTGATTGCAGTGTTAACAAGTTAGTGGATTTCATTAAGTGTTCCTAGGATTATCTCAGCTACAATGAGAGCTTTTCTGGTAAGTACAACAAACATTTTAAACGAAGTTTAGATCGCGATATTAAAGATAGATATCTCATTCA
Organism: Pachypsylla venusta; assembly: GCA_012654025.1. Taxonomy (NCBI): domain Eukaryota; kingdom Metazoa; phylum Arthropoda; class Insecta; order Hemiptera; family Aphalaridae; genus Pachypsylla; species Pachypsylla venusta. The sequence goes on from CM022874.1 coordinate 41,125,846, forward strand.
AAATATCAAAAGTTTTAAAACTTTTTATTCAAAATTCATTTAAAAAAATAATAAATCATCTTGTTCTGAATAACATCTGCTTTTCAGTTATTACTGTCTGGCCAGAGCCCTCCTTTTTCCCCACTTGCTGCCCCTTCTTCATTTCTAAGTAGAAGCCACACTTTATTTCTTTTATGATTTGTAAACAATAGTTAAAGTTTTGTCTTCTTCTTTTACATTGTTTGCGTAAAGTTCTTTTAAAAGGTCATTCGGAGCATCACTCGATTCAGATTTTCCAAAACATATTCTTTCTTTAACAACATACAGAACTTCCTAGGTAGAAATCTTATTGGTTTTATTTTTCTTGTTGCGGCAATGAAAAAGTAGCTGTTGGAGAACAGCAAGCGTTTTTTTTTTCATTTTTGGCCCAAAAAAGTTTCCAAAATATTCTTCTTTCTTCAACTCTTTAAAGTGCTTCCTCAGTTTCATCTTACTTTTAGTGGCAATGAAATTTTTTCTAATATCAATTTTCCATCCAAAATTTTTCTATCTACTTTCTAAATTTTTCAATTTTCAACAATTTTTTTTCGTTCAAATCCAATTATCAATCCATTAATAAATACAAAAGAGGAGTCAGTGTTTCATAATTTTGTTCTTCAATTAAATCAAAATAAAAAAAAACAAAGCGCTCCCTTGGAAACCACAAAAACAATAAATTTGTTTCATGTTAAATTAAATAAGACTTTTTAATTGATACATTAAAATTGTGTGCTCTTAAAAATATTATCTGAACATAAAACATTCATTAATCTTTCACATCAAATTTAGAAATTTGTTATTTTCATATTTTGTTTATATCCACTGTTCATATCATGTAATATAATTATTTACTTCATTACAAACAAGAACAGTTTTCAGAAAATCGCCATAAAATATTTTGCGTTTTATGGAATTCGCCTTACAATTGTTTCTTATTGCTAGAAGTATTGAAAGCGTTGAATCGACAGAAATGTCCGTTACGGAAGGACCGTACAAAAGATATCAATTTCTGCCACTTTATTCAATGGACTCTAGCTTTTTCACTCCAAAAATTTCTAGTTCCTGAATTCGGTTTATTCTTTTATATTGTACCTAACTCACTTAAAATTTGGTTCCGATTGGCGCAATAGGGTTCAAAAACGAATCAGTTCATATGAATATAATAAATTAATGTCAATACCAAATTTCATCAAAATCAGAGGAGGCATTCGAGAGTTATCCTAGTACGAAAATATTGAGTTTTTAATTAAATTTCAATTTTATATTTCCTGATCAAAATACGCGCATGTCCTAAACCAGGTTTAGACTCGTTCAAAATGTATAATAATACTCACGAAATGATCCCACAACTTATTATGCGCCAATGCCTGGGGCTACAGCCCCTTCCAAGAAAATATTAGGTTTTGTCTTTGGCTCATTCCTAATTCTTTTGCTGGTTGTTTAATTTTCTCTTATTGTTACCGAACCAATAGTTAGTATAATAAAATAAACAATATAACAAAATGCATAGCCCAATAAAACTTTCCAAAGAAATTCCGACGGGATGTAATTTCCACAGATAATATGACAGTCATTTCCAGAGATATGAATACGAGGACTAATGTAGTAAACACGATTACATAAACAAGGATGGTAATGTTTCATTTCACACTGTCAGTAAACGTTAAATGAATTATCCCACATTCCCACAAGTACAGTAAGACCTAACATGGTAGAGCTAGATAGTGAGGTATTTGGTAGAGTATAGTTAGGTATCACATGAATCATCACTAGCTAGACACTGCCTAGACACTTGGTGATGACTATAGACCTGACAATGCCGGAGGTTTAGTAAGATATCCACGATAATAAAACTCAACGTAACGATAGGTGTTAATACAGTTCAGTTATTTTTATCTGCATTTATCCACCTGTCAGATAAAATGCATTTATGGGTTTTCGTATTAGAATAATCTTTTATAAATAGTTCAAATTGCATGACAACTTAGCGGAAATGTACAATCGGCAAAATAAAATTCTCACTGACAGAATGTACAGCAGATTTTAGGACTGTGTCATTGATATCAAAATGCATGAAATGACATTTGCAAGACCTATAGAATAGTCACAATTAAAGTATTTAGGTGACAAGGTTGTGTCCTGAAACATTTTTCTGTAAACTTATCTTGTGTGTGTTTCATGGCGTGAATGAATTTTTTATATAAAAATAAATGGTTCCAGAATTGTATTAATAATTTGGTAATAGATTTTCACGTTTTAGTTGTAGAATAAATTAATAGAAAACTTAACTATCCTTCAGTGTACAAAATTTCAATTCAATATAAGAAAAATTAAGCGCAGTATATTGATTAATATTTGATGCCGCAAAAAGCTGCTCTGCGTTCTCTTTTCTGGAAATTAAGGATGCGTTTACATACCCTGTAATGTCAGGATTCATTTAAACTTTCCAACCCACTCTCCACTATTCAAATGACAAAAGGGATATTTTTTTGTCATTCAAAACATCATTTGATCTTCTTTTGAAATTTAAACTTTTGTCCAAATATTTCAAATTTTCCAAACAATATTCGAATGTAAAGGTAAAAAAAAAAAAAAAATATTTCAAATTGTGGCCTGAAGGGACGGTATTATTTAAATTTTAATAATAGCATTACGAGGAATAAGGGATTAAAGGCATTGATGTAATCTATCTTTGATAAAATTGAAACAAGCATTAGGACCATTGGATACAGGATGAACATATCCAAGTTGCGTCACAGCGGATAAGGTCAAACATTGGACGGGCGCAAAATCTACACCAGGGAGGCTTGCGTTATAATGCCCCATAGGAATTAGGAAGCATTCAGACTAGATAATGCCGGCAAGTTATTCCCGCTTATCGTGAGCTCAAAGTGGTGCCCTGTCAAGCGCCTATCTAGTATGAACATGTTCCTTCAACTGTCTTTATTTGGGCTAACGTCTCTATAACATCTATTGATCAAATGACCATTCGACAAATAGTCTCTTTAACATCTATTGGTCATTCGATCAATAGATGTTAAAAAGCTACCCACATTGGCCTCAGCCAGCCTGGATTGAGCCGGAAAATAGCCAGCATCACGCGTACGCGAACCCAAGTGGACACCCACATGGTACAACCTCGGTGGAAGTTGCTTAACTTCAGTGATCCAACGGGAAATGTTTGCAAGAATATTAGCCCGGCGGATCACTTGCCGGTCACGGCACTGTCACTGCTTAGTGTGAGTTCTCTTTTAACATAAAATTTTCGTTTTTAGGTCTGTAAAGATTATCACTATGTAATTTTGAGAGAGTGTCTCCCCTTTCCCCCCTCCTGGATCTGCCCCTGTCGCAAGAACAGCATGATGGTGGAATATGAAATTTTGTACAATCTCTTTTTGAAATTTGGCGTCTCCACTAACAATTTAATTGTTTCATCTATTTTTGTCATTTATATTTATTTATGTTTTTTAAACCTCTTCCATGGTTATTGATGTGCAAGCCGAGTGCGATAAATATTTCTAATATAAGATGTCAATAGGATGTCATCCTGTATTTCTGAAAAACATCATTGTCAGTGAAATATTGAATGCTATTGAAACCTGAATGAATGAAAGGATAACAGAATAGAAATACAATTCATATCGGTTCGGCTGTGTAGAGGAACTTTTGATTAAAAAAAAAAAAACTGAACTTGTGGGTGATCTGCATAGAATTAGAAATCTCATTCCCATCCCTCCACTTTAAGCCAAATAGCGAAAGATAAATGGACACAGAATGGATTTCCCTATCAAACATTTGTACAATGTGCACAGAGTTCATTGCAAAGGTGCCATGAACTCTTTTTTCAATTATTACCAACTCCCATGGGTCAGTGATCACTGCACTAGTCTTGCACTCGGGAGACCCAGGTTCGAATCCTGGCAGGAGCAAAAATTTGTCACCGTGGTTTGGATGTTTTCGGGGCCCACTCAGATTCGTGAGGACAATGAACACCTATGGACATAAATTGGATAATGATTGATATCGGAAAATCCTATAATGCTGCAGTGAGCACCAAAGTTGTGACATAATAACACAAAGAAACAGCATTTATTTATTTTTTTCAATTATTTATTCATTAAAGGTCGATGAAAGATTATCATCATTGTTCGAAGTTTGTAAAGGCTAGTCAGCATTGTCCATGTAGCTAATTTTTCCGATTCTAGTTTATCATTTCACTATACCTCCTGTCCACGGTTGATTGTTATTATAGGCTAGGCTTACTATAATGTTCGGATGTATCACTTCTTTTGTCATCAATGTGGGTACCTATTGGAGGTTGAATTGTCCTCAGGAAAAAAATATATTTTAATTTTATAGCTCTGATGATGTATTCCAACGTTTCGTTGTATAGACATGACTATCAAGAGAGTCACACGAATAAAGCTTTTCAGGAAAACCAAAGCACCATCCTGCACTTGGTCTAAAAATGCCGTGCTAGCTTTCTTGTTGAAACATTGAATTCTTGAAGTTGGTATGGGAATAGCGGGTTGATAATAACAGTTTGTGGGTGGCGTTTTCCACATTGTCTTAGTGGCGTCTGTCTAATCTGCTGTTTCTAATTTTATTGCACATGTCGAATCTCCTTGACAAGTTACACGATTGATCAACGCGTCCAAATGATAAAACTCCAAAATTGCCACGATTTAGATTCTGCATAAATAATTTGATGGTTTTATTCCAGCAGATTTGACGTAAATTGACTACCAAGATCGTGCGATTTGACACCGCTAAACTTTTTTGTGGGTTTTTCCTGGAAACGTAGGTCGATACCAATAAACTATAATCGACCAATGCCCTTAGAGTCAAAATATCCGAGAGCCATCTCCAAAATTCATCAGCATCTAAACGGTAGTCTTATTGAACACCGGATCACTCGGATTCTCAAATCCATTTTGGCGATAGTAAATTTTTATCATATGGTTATGCTGCTTAAAATATCATTACCGTCACAAGACCGTAAACATCGACCTATATATCTTTCTGTTATCTTCACCTATATATCTTTCTGTTAAGATTGCCAAAACTACTGTTGTTCATAATGATCTTCTAACTCATTGTTGCACAATTACCCCTCGTCTATCTGTTCATCTTCGAATTCCAAGCGGGAGGATTGCTCTACTTGATAATTCTCTTCTGGTGAGATGGTTTCTGCGATAACCTACTTTGGGTATCCATTATTTAAATTTATTGCAATTCCTACACTAAATAAATAAATAAATATTTTTTTTCCTTGTTCTTAGGATTCCACACAAATTCTCAAGCACTTATAATGTTGTTATGAAATAACTTCGAATAGGATCAATGTAAATGTAGAAGTTAGAAGTTCTCCAGAATAGTTTCACTGATTAGGTTGAATTGGATTTCTGTGTCAAGTAAAACCATATTAGGGGCTGATGAAATATTCAATTATCTTCATCTAACAATTTTAAAAGCAAACGTACATGTCCTTATGAAAGGATGACCTAAGACCTAAGTCAGATCTAATTAACATCCTTTAAAATTAATCAAACTTACTATGTTGAAATAGGCAAAGCCGAAATAATTTCAAAAAATATTTTTGGAATATTATTAACAGAATGTTTTGTCGTACATGTCATTATGAAAAGATGACCTAAGACCTAAGTCAGATCTAATTAACATCTTTTAAAATTAATCAAAACTACTATGTTGAAATAGGCAAAGCCGAAATAAATTCAATAAATATTTTTGGAATATTATTAACAGAATGTTTTGTCGTATATGTCATTATGAAAGGATGACCTAAGACCTAAGTCAGATCTAATTAACTTCTTTTAAAAGTAATAAAACCTACTATGTTGAAATAGGCAAAGCCGAAATAATTTCAAAAAATATTTTTTGAATATTATTAACAGAATGTTTTGTCCTTGAAATAATATATCTTCCCACGTGTTGACCCAACGAATTGAGGTCTTGTTTTGATAATACAGTTTTTATTTGGTTTGTCTTTTTGTACGATAACTTTCGAACACCTTATCCGATATTGATAGACAGATCTAATTAACATCTTCGAAAGGAGCCTGGTATGAACAATGGATATTCATTATATTTTTAGGAATCAGTTGACTAGTTTTTGGGGCCAACGCCAACAGTGACTTCTTTTAAATGAGATCCCTAGTTCACAAAGCAACTACTCTATATATTTTTGGAAATCAGTTGAATAGTTTTTGGGCCGACAGAGGCTCCTTTTAAATGAGATCACAAAGCCACTACTCTATATAATTTTTAAATGATTTAAAATCGGACCAGTTTCATTCTTTCCTGAGGACATCATTAGAGATAGTGCTTTTATTTTTTAGTCAAGTAAGACGTCGTATTTCATCGTTTCTATTTTTTTTGTTTATAGATCCAATAGATTCAAAAAATTGAAATATCTATTTTCTAATGACAAATCCAAATATTTTTAAGAGTTTTTAAAAATATTTATTGATTTCTCCCAGGGACAGGAAAGGAATTACCTATATACCTCTGTAGCAATAGTTTCCCATTGCGACTTATTTTACTAGTTGTTGCTATTGTAGCGATTTTCCTATTAAAATTAACTGCTCTCTCCATTCCTAGATTTTGAAAAAAAAATATAATGGAAATAAATTGATATGAGGTTACCGAAATGGTTTTGATGGAAAAGGCGGTCGTCTTGGTGCATTGAACGTGCAATCTTGAGGCCAAGTGTTACTAGTGACTTATTACTATAATTTACACCTGATGTTTTTGATGTATCCAATAAAGAATTGGCCATTCTGAAATCCATCTCTGTTCTATTACTCAAAAGGTATTTTACAATTTAGAATATTAATTTTTATTTCCTATCTATACAATTTGAATAATCCCACAGTAGATATTTCGTACATATTAATTTACATTCATCTATAATGCAATTTAAGTTTCTGAGAATAGGGACATGAATTTTAAATAATCATCCAACTTTGAAACCTGCTTCAAATAGTTCATTGTTCATTTGTCAACAAAGTACGTGTCTTTCATTCAAATCATTTACAATTCACTCTCCTCTATGGAATATTATTTTTAATAATTTCAACTAGAGAAAATTCAGTACCAATGTTTTGGTGCTGGCCAGATACTTCAAAGATACTCAAATGTATTGAATCGAAATCAATGTCTAGCCAGCGTCTATGGCACGTTGACTACACCAGTTCCCGTTAGATCACTGCAGTTAACCAACATGCAGCGAGGTTGTACCATGTGGATGTCTACGTGGGTTCGCGCCCTCGTGGTGGTACCTATTTTTCCGGCCCATCCCAGGCTGGGCAAGGTCAATGCGGGTAGCTGGTTTACAAGTTTCCAGCGAATGGAGGGTAAAACCGCCGTCTCGCATGACCGATAGATGTTAGAGAGACGTTAACACACAAAAAAACAAAAACAAAAAACAATATCAATGTCTTGGATATGGGACTGACACTACCCTATTTCATCAGATTCGAACGGACAGTACTAGCTTTATAGCGGGGAAATTACCCGATTTTCGCACTCCCACGAGAACATATTTATATGTTTTCGTTTGCTTATATGCCAAGATATTTACTATGCAATAAGATAATTATGCAGCTTTAAGGATCTGGTTAGTTTTGAGGCATCAGCCGTTGATGAATGTTTACAGCATACGTCAAATTGTGGTCTGTTAGGTTTAATTGACGATGAATTATGTTAGCAATTTATTTAATTACACGCACCATTCCAATGATAATTATGATGAAATATTAGATAAGCACAAAGCCCTAATGTACCAAATTTTGGTTTTATATAATACATAGATGATGATGATAATGGAATAAAAATTTCCGGTTTGAGACCAAATATAGAAACAAAATGGCTGAGTAATCAACGATATTTATATATATATAAAAAAAAAACAATTTGATTTGAATTTGAACATTTGTTAAAAATAATAAATACATTATGAACAAATATTCATATTTTTATGTGATACGATAGAAGAAAATCAGAACCGGCGGCTCGTGGAATAAAAGAATTATAGGAGACGGAAGCTAAGCCGAACATTTAATTTTAGGCCTAATCTTCTTCTTTGAATTCTATTTGGGGTCGGCGTGCTTAATTCTACCATGACACAAACTTTTGTTCAGTGCTTACTCTCTCTAACTGTACCCTTTCTTCTCATAGCATCAAACTGCCATTTGCGTTGTAATTGCCATCGGCCCATGACAATTATTAGCCTTCAGAAGAAAAGAATAATGATGACAATTAAAAATTTAGCAGTAGACTTTTCTGCACCCTATATGGAGCTGCTGTCTCATACATCTGGCTACCATCGAACACTATTGAATGAATTCGCCATCAGGGTCCAAATGGTTGTCATTTTATGTGAGGATAGATGAAAATACTCATGTCTCCTCTTTTCGTATTCTTCTATTTCGGACCGAACGAATACTAGTTATTGTTGGATAATTAAATTTTCTTACAAAGACGCACTCCCAGCTTCCAAGGGCTCTTTCAGCAGAGCCGCCCCTGTCATTCAGATGTCCATAAACCTACATTCTATACAACATCCCATATATCCCACGTTAGATTATGTAAATACTAATTACACGGTAAATTAATTGTCTTTGTACACCACTCACAGAATATTTTAGATACTGAATTTGGCTATATGGTTTCCTTCTTGCATTACTGATGGGAACCAGAACAAAATAGGTAATAAACAATTTGGCAATTTAACACACAAAATAAATATTGGTTCAGTGAACTTGTAGACCTCACTCAATTTCGACGACTTTGAAGAGACAGATTTCTTTTCTCTTTTATGTACACCGAATATGCAGCTTTCAGCACCGATCTGATTTTTGATTTATTATTTTCATGAGAAGCAACAGGAAACTACTCTATACATCAATTCTTTCCTGAGACAATGTAGTCTACCTGAAATGGAGGACTACTGCAAAACCAATTATTGTTTAACTGTTAACTTATGATGATGATATTCAGTTTTTTGAGGCGGTGGATTCCTAACCAGGAGGCTGTTGGTTCGAACTCGATAACCGCCTGCAGGTCACAATAGGTCGTAGTGATAATTGCAGTCTCAACAGAGACTTCCAACCAAATTAATATTAACTACCTCATTTTCATTAATTTCTTGCATATTTTCAACCACCCTCTTCAGTGTGCATAGAACTCCGAATTTTATTACGACCGTTCAATCGCGATCTTTTGTGCCCTGGATTCCAATTCCTTACGAAGTTAAGACCGATTTTGCAAAGAATTTTACCATAAAAACATACCAAACTTCCCGCCTAATTTAATCGCCTTTAGAGTAACATCTTCATGAATTTTTTCCATCTAAGTTGATATTGTAAAATAACTCAGAAAGCAAAACATATAATATGTCATTATACGCCTCATTTTTACTGTTAACAGTTCGGGGTTCAACAGTTGTTAAGGGTGCTCGCAAACAGGCGCATACATACTTATCTTATCGCATATCACACATCTTTGCATATATACAAGAAAAAACACATGTTGTTTAATGGAATGCGCAGATCGATTCCCATAAGAACATGTGTATATGTTCTTCCTTGCATATAAGATATGTGCTATGCACTAAGATCAGTAAGTATGCGGCCGAGAGGACCCTAATATTTTCTTGATACACATTTTTTAAAAGAAACTTATATTACTTTTCATAATAGATAGCTCATAAAACTGTATCTTACATAACAAAACATAAAATTAACGAGACACAAAAAGAAATTCTTGACAAAGTTAAGAAAGAAATTATTAAAGACAATCACAAGAAAGTAGTTTTAAAAGAGAAACAATATAGGTACCTGTATAATACAAACCACAGATGAGTAAATTATTTGAGACAACAAAAACAACATCCGTCACAATAATAAAATGAACTACAAAAGAACTTCATCATAACTTGATGATTGTAATGGCTACCCACTTGAACACTAGTTCCTGAATTGAAGAATTTATAGATAGACAGAACATAAGCAACCGACACACTGAGTGGGTGCCTTTGAAACACTTTCAGGAATCATAATGATAAGCGATGGGTTTACATAATGGTCAATGATTCCCACATTTATAACATTCATAAATTTCATCGTCCATTGTTTGTCTATGAAATTCATAGAAATTCATAACAAAGGCTATTAACTTAATGTTGAACCAGCTTCAACTTCAAAGGGAAAGCCTCTGACAAGCTCCCGTGATCACCTTAGAATTTAGAAATTTTATCGCCAAAGCTATGAAAATCGAATAAAAAAAAGTTGAATCAGCTCCAACTTCAAATGGAAAGCTTCTGATAAGCACCCGTGATCACCTTAGAGTTTAGAAATTTTATCGCCAAAGCTATGAAAATCGAATATAAAAAAAGTTGAATCAGATCCAACTTCAAATGGAAAACTTCTGACAAGCTCCCGTGATCACCTTAGAATTTAGAAATTTTATCGCCAAAGCTACGAAAATCGAATACAAAAAAGTTGAATCAGCTCCAATTTCAAATGGAAAGCTTCTGAAAAGCTCCCGTGATCACCTTAGAATTTAGAAATTTTATGGGTAATGTATCTCATCTAGGAAGATTTTCTTGGATTTGTTCTTATAGTTCAAGTTCGCTGAAGTGAACTGTTCTAAAATATAAGTTCAACGTTCCTCTCATTTTTAGAGTTAATTTACGGTCTATGGCCTATGGCACGTTGAATATACCAGTTCCTGTTAGATCACTGAAGATAACTAACGTCCAGCCAGGTTGTACCATGTCGTGATGTTGACTATTTTTCCAGCCCAACCCAAGCTGGATGAGGTCAATGTGGGTAACTGGTTTGCAATTTTACAGCGAATGGATGGTGAAATCCCCCTCTTGAATGACCAATATATGTTAAAGAGACCTTAAGCCAAATTAAAAATAACAAAAACAAATTATTTTAATCTTCATGAACGGCCATCCAAGTATGGTGAACTTATTCTAATGATTGAATTTAATTACTGAATGGCTCATTTGCAGATTCGTTCACTTGACGGATTATCTTTGCCAGATAAGGAAAGTAGACCAGCTTATAATAATCCCATTTCTCTATCTTTCATCAGGAGAAGGATTTGCACAGAAATTTATTTTAATCTACCGGATTGTAACAGCAATATTAAATGTTTATTTAAATGATCAGATATAATCCGTGTGAATCAGTAATAGACGCTTCTCATTATTCAAAATAAAGAATAAGAATTATGTGATGAAATGTCTTCTTGTTGGAACAATGATGAAATGTCTTCTTGTTGGAATAATGGAACAAATAATGGAATGAGAATATTGTGCCAAACATTCAACATAATAATGTTAATATAAAAAGAAAGGAATCAATTAGATCAAATAAAGAGCATTGACTCTTGGTCTGGAAGTTGTGGATCGAATCCCGCCCGTAGCGAGAATTCTGATCGAATTTTCTTGTTTCCGGAATGGCATGGCTGTAAAAAGAAGTGTCCTGAAGTAATGCGAAAGCGGTTCCGGGCCATAACTTTTTTTAAAGGAAGAAAGAAAGTTATTGTTGTGGGTCATTTAGGATGTNAAAAAAAAAACAGCAGTTGCGTAGAATCCGTCGCCGTAAACCCCAGGGATGCGAGCCCCTCGTAGATTTAGCCGATTTCATTGCTTCCAAGAAAAATAAGAAATTTCATTTCAAGTTGTCCAGTGATTCTTTCATAGTTTCAAAAGAAACTCAATGGAAGCATTTAATTCTGAAAAGTTTCTTAGAAATTAGATTTCTACAGAATTATTCACAAAAAATTATCAATTTCTTTCACATTTTTTGTCAACCTTTGCCATTAAGATTATCTTTGGTCTACTTTTACACTTTTTTTTCTATTCGATCTATATGTAGTTATGAATTAACTACCTTTGTGTGTTTGTTCTTTGTGCGTTGTGTTGTTTGTTCAACATATCTTGCACTGTCCATCTCTCTCCAACGTTTAAACGTTTATCGATGAACCTCGCAGTTAAAGCGCCGCAATAGACAAAAAATGGCCCTAATTTCCTCAGTTAGCAGCCTTTCTTTTCCGATTTTCTCAATATATTGGAAACATGGGCGTAGGAAGGGGGGGGCAGGTGGGGGGCAGCTGCCCCCCCTAGAAATTCTCGACAGTATGCAGCACGGAAGGGGCAACTTAAATTTACACTAGATAAAATGATTTTTGGAAGCAAAAAAGTCATCAAGTACCGAAATACG
>CM022874.1:41138165-41154051 GCA_012654025.1 Pachypsylla venusta
CCATTTCCTCAATATATTGGAAACCTCATTGACAAACATTTCCTTCTCCATTTCCTCAATATATTGGAAACCTCATTGACAAACATTTCCTTCTCCATTTCCTCAATATATTGGAAACCTCATTGACAAACATTTCCTTCTCCATTTCCTCAATATATTGGAAACCTCATTGACAGACATTTCCTTCTCCATTTCCTCAATATATTGGAAACCTCATTGACAAACATTTCCTTCCCCATTTCCTCAATATATTGGAAACCTCATTGACAAACATTTCCTTCTCCGATTTCCTCAATATATTGGACACGATGACAGACATTTCCTTCTCCATTTCCTCAATATATTGGAAACCTCATTGACAAACATTTCCTTCTCCGATTTCCTCAATATATTGGAAACGATGACAAACATTTCCTTCTCCATTTCCTCAATATATTGGAAACCTCATTGATAAACATTTCCTTCTCCATTTCCTCAATATATTGGAAACCTCATTGACAAACATTTCCTTCTCCGATTTCCTCAATATATTGGAAACCTCATTGATAAACATTTCCTTCTCCATTTCCTCAATATATTGTAAACCTCATTGACAGACAAACAGATGTAGAATAAAAATCTCTATTGAAAGAATATTTTATTATTCGAGTTAGTTTGTGAAAACAAACTCAACAAATTAGCTCCAACATTATCTATCTGAAACCAATTTCTGACATACATTTCATATTTTGTATGCAAATCTCATTTATCACATAGAATATTTTGTTTTTATAATACGATATGGGTCAAGGGTAAACAGTATTGGCTGAAATGAAATAGACATCCATACAAAATTTGTACTGATCCGTCTCGAATTCGTTCAACAATGATGCAGAGGTACGGAGTGTCATACAATATTACATTAGTGATGTAATAGTCTCGTTTAAAGGAGAATGTAGCTACCGAGAGCAGCAATATAGCCAACGAGAGGTGCAGAATTCATTTAGTGACAGTCCTAAGCCCGTTTAAATAAAGAAGGTTTGGTGTTAGAAGAGTATCCAGCTTTTAAAAATCTCTACACCAAACTAAAGATATATCAACAAAATGCAGTTTCTATGGATACGGTGAGGGTTACTGTCTCAGTAAAGAATACAGTTGAAGATAGTAGGCCCAAACAGAAGGTTGTGGCATGGTAGACTTTAGAAAAGCAACGCCACTCCCAAATAGAATTGGGAAAAGGTGAAGTAAAGAAGAAGAAGAATTATGTTTAAAGGAGACACAAATTTTGTAAGAAAAATGATACGAATGAAAAAGATAATATTTGATCCAGGAGACCAGATTCCGCGCAGCCAAGTTAATTAATCTCATATAGTTTCATTATCCAGAAATCTGCAATCCTTTCTAGTTCTCGTCCTGGCAGTGAGAACAACGAATGTCAGACGAATATGATCAGGATGTTCACGTGGAGAGAGTAAGGTTTATGTACGAGTAACTACTAACTACTCTTAGAATTTGATGATGACCTTAAACATTTTGGTCACTTTTTCTGTGGCAAACAAAAATCACCCCCCTCAAAATTTGATGCTTTATGTTTCAATGTAGGTAGATACGTAGAATCCAAAAATCCAAAAACAAAAAAAATCCATTCGCATTCCGTGAATGGCTTTTTGTCCCTCAACTTTTGTGAACAAAAATTATCATCAATGACAAGAACCAATAATCACATACAATTTGTGCCGACATTGAAATTCCCCCTATATGCTTCAATCATACAGCGGCTAACTTCTGCCGGGTTAATCCAAATACTGCTACGATTACTGAGATTCGGCGTGACAACCAATGCCATTCCATTGTTGAACAAGTATCTCCAGCTCTCACCAATCTCTTCTATCCCGTGTCACTGCTTTCTATCTTGGTTTTGCCAGTTGCTTTATTTCATCTCGCCATCTAGTTCTATCTCAGTCTATTATAACTGCTTGTTATCTTGTTCTTGCCACTTGCTTTATTTCATCTCACCATCCAGTTCTATCTCTTTCTATTATAACTGCTTGTTATCTTGTTCTTGCCACTTGCTTTATTTCATCTCGCCATCTAGTTCTATCTCAGTCTATTATAACTGCTTGTTTTCTTGTTCTTGCCACTTGCTTTATTTCATCTCTCCATCCAGTTCTATCTCAGTCTATTATAACTGCTCGTTATCTTGTTCTTGCCACTTGCTTTATTTCATCTCGCCATCTAGTTCCATCTCAGTCTCTTCTAACTGCTTGCTATCTTGTTCTTGCAACTTGCTTTTTTCATCTCTCCATCTAGTTCTATCTCAGCCTGTTCTAACTGCTTGCTATCATGTTCTTGCCGCTTGCTTTATTTCATCTCTCCATCTATCATATTTCATCATATTCATCCATTCTTGTAATTCCCATCATATTTCTTTTCGAAGTCAATGATATTTGTTCGAAAATGAAGGTTCTATTTGGTAAACGAAGTTCGCCTTTTTTTGCTAGTCATACCATTCCATTATTTTTGATCAATACTGAAACCAATTTAAAAGAACAGCCTTGACTTCATAACCTAAAGTAGTTCGCTTGGTATTAAATATGAAACATCATCGAACCACCTGAATATCATTTTAATTTAAACAATAAATCTGAAGCACATCAGAACGAATTGATTGAAGTACATTTTAATGTTTTCAAATGCATCATCAAGGTGAAGAAGATGTTTAATGATTTCAACAATCTAATTTGGTTAAATATATTTACAAGTACATTTAGAATCATAGCCACCTATATCAGTCGATATTTGAACTCGTCTGCTCCTTACCTCCCATTGACTCAGTCTTTGGTGTTCACTGTCTTTGTTTTGTCTATCATCTGTTACGTGGTTCTGCGGGTATTCTTTTTCCATGTAAAGGTAGTGTGAAAAATTGGATTTCTAATTTTTAAGTAGTGTTTTAATTTTTTCTAATGACCTTATCGAATCCTCGGCTCATCTAGTTCTTTCATTTTTGTAATCTAAATTCTCAGTTTTATATTGATATCTTTTTCATCCCATTACACGTTGATCCAAAGATACTTTTCTGAAATTTCAAACGGATTTAAATTCTCATTATTATTATTTTTAATGAGCGCTCTCAACTCTCTGCCTCATTGATTAGAACAGGTCTTATAATTGATAAATCTATACTTTAGATTTAGAGTAACGTGAGACATATTTACATAATTAATTTACTAGACTTTCCTTATAAAGTGGGTACTTGACTTATTGATGAATATTTTGAAGTACTCTATAGAGACAATGTCAATTGATTTGGTTACACTTATGAGTACTCTCTCAAGGCCTTCTCTTAATGAAAGTTGTAGTATAAGATGAGTTAAGTTCATTTTATATATTTTTTTTTCTTTGATGACTACAATATGAGATATGGGAATATATTTATTCCACATGGTTTCTATTGGGTATTTACCAAACGGTTTTACCCCGCTTTGTGTAGCTTGTGTATGACCGTATGTTTATTATTAATCCTTTGGATCACATTCCTGTCCTTCGACCGATTGTTTCAGTATGGTTCAATAAAAAATATCATCTTGAGGGATCTTGCCCATTAAAACATCGTCTAATTCTTCTGTAGACGATTCCCGTGTAGAATATGCGTGTTAATATTAATTTCAAACGTCGACGCCTGTCGTATATTTCAGGTTCCTTTGAAGAAAACCCTTGAATAATATTTATTTCATGTGTTCTAGAATTCTCATTTTTGAGAATGTTCAGAATAAAGAAAAAAAAAAAAAAAAAAAAAAAAAAAAGATTTTGAATCATTGGTGTACACGAAAAGGTTTTCATGGTCTTAGACTTTAATTATGGTGGTATTTGCTTTAACTGTATGTCCGGTGTTAAGCCCGTCATTGTGAGGATGAGTTTTCCCCTTCTTGCTGCGGCTCTCTTGTTAATATCTATAAAAATATAATATCATCCCGTTCTGTGCTGGGTAGCATGATATCGGTATCGGATAGTATGAATAGTAATAAAACTGTCCTTAGAGTCAACTTTAATAAGAATACCAAACTCAAAAAAACTTAAAAGCTTCAACTTTTATAACAACAGTATATTTAAACTTTCATACTTTTCAAAATGTCTTTAAAAGTTTATCTTGTATTTGTAAAATGTTTTCTAATAATTTTAGGTTGATCATTTTCCAAAATCACTTTTAATCTTTCTTACAAACTTTTTTTTGTGTAATTTTTAACACCTGTGTTAAAATAACTTTTCAAAGACAATTTGAATAATAATTTTTTACCTAGGTTCACCTACTCATTAGAGACAATATACGAGAGTTTCAAGGGTAATCGATTTCTCCCTTTTTTTATAGAAAGGTTAATTGAAAAATTCGGGGTTGTTTTACGAGTATAATAAAACTACTTAGTTTTAAACAGACCATTTATCTCATATTGAGTTTTCTCTCGCCGTTCGCTCCTTTACTTCACTTCAAAACGTATGTTATGACCATTCATCAATGGAGAAAAAAGCCTAGTCAGGGAGGTGAACAAAAAGAAATCCACAGGCTTCTAGTCAGGTTCAAACTCATCCAAACGAATCAAAACTTTCTTGTCCTTTCCATCAATGTATCCTCCTGCTTCTTACCCAATTAAACAATTAACGCTATCTAAGCTGTTAAATTTAATGTTTTCATTCAGTATAAATAATCTCTTTTAAATTAAAAAAAGTTATGCCCCGGAGTCGATTCGCATTACTTCGGGAAGAATAAATAAATTATCTTGATAAGCTTTTAATAGCACTCAGACTATCATCAGTAGGCAATACTATATTGACTATTTTATCAAGTTATCTTATTTCAAACACAACCTCAGGATTTTTTTTTTTTTTTCACTTTCATTTATTGACTTTTCACTTTCTCTAAATCAAATGTCAATCGATAAAAAAATAAAAAAAAAAAATCCTTCATAAAACAAAATATTGAGTCTCAAAAGACATGTTAAATTTTTGAACTTAAACATTCTCAGGATTGAAATTTACCGAACGTCTAATGGCACGTNTATTCTAAAGTATCCTGTTAAGCGATTCATTACCTCAGAAATGATTAATGTGAATATTCTAAAGTATCCTAATACTTACACATGAACAAAACATGTAAACCTAAAAGAAACAAATTAACTTTTTCCTCATAAAAACTCTTCATCTTCATATTAGCTATTACAATAATTATGCAAAAATCATTATTTCTGACATCTGAATATTACTGTGAGTATTCTAAAGTATCCTGTTAAGCGATTCATTACCTCAGAAATGATTAATGTGAGTATTCTAAAGTATCCTAATACTTACACATGAACAAAACGTGTAAACCTAAAAGAAACAAATTAACTTTTTCCTCATAAAAACTCTTCATCTTCATATTAGCTATTACAATAATTATGCAAAAATCATTATTTCTGACATCTGAATATTACTGTGAGTATTCTAAAGTATCCTGTTAAGCGATTCATTACCTCGGAAATGATTAATGTGAATATTCTAAAGTATCCTAATACTTACACATGAACAAAACATGTAAACCTAAAAGAAACAAATTAACTTTTTCCTCATAAAAACTCTTCATCTTCATATTAGCTATTAAAATAATTATGCAAAAATCATTATTTCTGACATCATTATTGGTCACATCTGAATATTACTGTGAGTATTCTAAAGTATCCTGTTAAGCGATTCATTACCTCAAAAATTATTAATCTAATACTTACACATGAACAAAACATGTAAACTTAAAAGAAGCAAATTAACTTTTTCCTCATAAAAATGTTCATCTTCATATTATCTCTTTAAAATAATGATGCAAAAATCATTATTTCTGACATCATTTCAAAGATCTATATTTCATCTCTTCAAATGTCATCGACGTAAAAAAATATATATCATTATTTTTATTTTTTAAAAAAAGTCAGAACAATTTTGTAGATTCAATCATCATTTTTATGATTTAAACTCTTATTGAAAGATAAATTTTTAATTTACTTTCCTAATGAGTAATATATGTGTACTTTCAAGTCTTGTTCGAATACATGTGTATGTACTTTCAAGTCATCATTAAACTTTAGATGTACTTCTTTTTGTACAAAATTAAATTCCTTTAAACTATCTTGCAATATAAAGTTTACTGTTGCATTTTTTTTTTTTTTTTTTTTACTTTATTTTTATAGCAATTTTGTATTCTTTATGTAATAGATTAATGAGTTAGAAGGAGTCAATTAATTTTAAATGCTTTTTATGATTTTATTATTTATCTCCTGTTGCCCTGTCTGAGTATTTACCTAATGATATGGTTTATGTTTCGCAATGATACCATCTTTGGAAATACTGCTCGATACAGATATACATTTACTATTTATATATAGTTGTAAATCTGTTCAATAACGGGCAAGGCCGAACACAGGGGGGTCCTTGGGGTCCAGACCCCCCCCCCAAATTTCAATCGTTTTTTTAAANTTTAGTAAAAAAAAAAAAAAACAACAACAAGAACAAGAACACAAGCAATAACAACAATAACATCAGCAGCAGGAGCAACAATAACGACAACAGCAGCAACAACACCAAAAACAACAACAAACAACATCACCTTCCATGGTCATAATTTTCAGGTGGTAGTCCTAGTTTGGCTGTCAATGCTTCGGACCCCCTCCGAAAAAAAATCTTGGGTGATAACGGGTATCATACGAGTACCCTCCACATTTAAATGTGTAAGAAGACCTTTCGTCCTTTAATAACTCCTATTCCTGAGCACCTCAGCATACAATGCCTACGCAGTTTATATCCTAACCAATAGTAAATTTCTCTTTTCTCCTAACTTTCTCAACTCTTCTTCAATTCTCACTTTATCTTTCCAACTCACTCCATTCTCATCCACAACCACTTTCCCTTTCCCACTCAGCTTTCACATCCATATAGCACACACTACCCAAAACATTTCGCAAATCTCACTCTTATACTTACAGGTATATTTTTAGCAGTTACCAAACCTTTGTGTATGCTGTTTTCGTCATTCCTATATTTGTGTATGCTGCTTTCGTCATTCCTATATTTGTGTATGCTGCTTTCGTCATTCCTATATTTGTGTACGCTGCTTTCGTCATTCCTATATTTGTGTACGCTGCTTTCGTCATTTCTATCTTTGTGTATGCTGCTTTCGTTATTTCAATTCGGGTTCTTATTTCCTTAGTAGTAGATATTTGGACTAACCAAAAGTATTACTATTAGTAAGTAGGTATCTAATGATATCTCATTCTAGTTCTTAAATCATCTAAACATTACAATCTTCTTTTCCTTATTGTGTTTCTTGTAGGTGTATAGATTATAAACATGACTTTAGGAGTAACGTAATGGATACCAATTTAATAGATACTTGTATAACAGTGGCGGATTCAACCAAGTGGCAAAACCTTTTTTCTGGATTCTTGTATACTTTAAACAATTTCAATTTGCCCCTTATTGAATAATTGGGTATGAGAATTAAAAAAACAGACCATCATTTTTTTATGAGTTTTTTTTTCGAATATTTTTATAATTTAGAGATAAATCGTAAATCTAGTTCCAATATCTAGCAACTTGTTAAGCATTTTCCTATTTCACTGACCCATTCTCAGTGAATTAGTCATATGGGTTTCGTGGCGAGGGTAGCTGGTTTGAGACACCAGATTTTTTTGTTTTATTAATAATTAGCCAGCGTCTATGCACGCTGAATACAACAGTTTCTGTTAGATGACTGAAGTCAAACAAAGTCCAGCGAGGTACATGTGGGTGTCTGTCGTGGGTTCGCGCCTCGTGATGCTGGCTATTTTTCCAGCCCAAGGGTGAGGTCAAATTGTTTCTAGCGAATGGATGGAAAAACCTCCGTCTCGAATGACCGATAGATGAAGAGACATTAACCCCCCCCCCCCCCCANACACAAAAAAAAAACTACGACTCGTTGATTCAACCCGTGGATGACTAGCACCTCCCAAGAACGCTCTTTGTCAATAATGTTTCTCTAGGATTGTCTTCACTTAAATTTGCCACTGATGACTTCTTTGCTAGCTTCATCATACTGTCTAGTCAAGATGTTAAAAGAAAGATTGAATTTCTAAAATGTTGGTTATGTATTGATGCTTAGCTTAAGGAGAAATGATTATTCATGCATTTTGATTATGTAATGGTTATTTATGTTCAAACTCTCCATGCAAAAAATATTTATTGCAAGTGAGATTTATGTATACTTTAGAAAAGATTTATGCAAAATTTTATCCACTTGTATCATGATGCACAATAGTGCAATGAAGATGCACTTGTCGCGTCAAGTTGTTAAAAGAATATTTATCTATTTATTTCAAGAGGGATTTATGCATATTTTGGAAATGCTTTGTGCATAATTGTACTGTATACATGATGTATTGCAGATGCATTAGTCGATCCCAAATTTTGAAAGAACATCAATCTATCAGCTTAATATGTGTGTATTTTATATATGATGATAAGAATCGGAGAACTACTTGAAGAATCGGAGCGTGTCATGACAAATCTATTTGATGTTGGGAATGGAATGTTGTCTTCAATGATAAAAATCACAAGAGAGATATTAAACAATATTTAATACCAGTGGAACTTCATTTGGATCAGTCGTTTTTCTGTTCTAGTATGGTCTATTCATCTTTTGTTCATTGAGAAAATCAAAAGGATCCAAAATTTGGTTCACAGGAATCCTTAAATTGACATTTAATCCTGTATCTAAATTGACATTTAATCCTGGTTGGCCAGTAGTGGTTAGAAAACTGCTTAAGCCAGATTAAAAAAAAAAAAAAAAAAAATAGAACGAAATAATTATATTTTTTTGTCTTGATGTTATAGAGAGTCTTGTCAACTAATGAAGCTATGAATGAATTGAGTTTCAGTTGAGTTTATTGCTCTAAAAAGTTCTCTTGCGACAAACTTCATGGTCAGATCTGGCCATCTCTCCAGCCTCAGTCAATCTATGGCATATTCTGAGGTTGAATTGCTTCACAAAATAAATTGTCAATGAATTCGGTGATGAACTTCGTTTTCGACCTTAATGACCCCCAAATGAAGAAGAGCTTCAGGGAAAATAGAAAACTCCTTTTTTTCATGCTGCTCGATCTCCCGAAAACAAGACCTCGAAAAATTGAATGCATGCTCTTTACAAACATCAAAACGAATCTGAATCTTCAGTAGATCAGTTCTGGCAATTTGGTGAAATGTTGTAATCTCTCCTCCCTGAATTATTCGTTGAGAAGAAGTCTGAATGTGAACCATCATAACATAAAACATACTATTACGCAATGTGTCCAATATTGCAAAGTAAACGCAAACCTCCCGGTAAAATGAATTAAATAATTATTGTGGATTACATTTTATGAAATACTTATATGAGAGTGTGTTATTAGTTCCCCATCTGGTTATATATGTTCCGATTTCCATATTGGTCAGACCAAATTATAAATCCTACCAGATTTGAAATGATGATAACTTAATTAAATGACTTGAAGAGCAGAACAGCTCGGCAAATTATATTTGAATTAGTAAGAAAATAGGTATGACCTCCTTGATAGCAATATGTGAGCGAATTGTATACTCACTTGCAATCACTGAGGCTAGATGCAATGCTGTAATAACGAATTACCATGTCAAACATAATAGATTTCAGCTTGCAAAGTGTCTGAATAACAGGTCGTCCTAGTCCGGATTGCATAATGTGGGAAGGTCATATAGGTTACGGTTACATCCTGTTGCCTGGGTCTACACCATGTTCAAAGTGATCAATGCAGACTCGACCAGTTGATAACCTCACGACCTGACCTAACTTTCATTCTTCTTTTTGTTTCAGATCGTGTCTTCCCTTGTAGCGTTGGCTCACGCTAAACCAGAAGCCGGATACTCTTACAGTGCACCCAGTTCTAGCTATGGTGCTCCATCAGGAGGTGGTGGAGGTTACAGCGGCGGTGGTAGTGGAGGTGGATACAGCGGTGGTGGTGGAGGCGGAGGAGGTGGCTACAGTAGCGGAGGAGGCGGTGGTGGATTCAGCAGCGGCGGAGGTTTTGGAGCATCCGGATTTGGAGGCAGTGGATTCGGTGGTGGTAGCGGATTCGGTGGTGGAAGCGGGTTCGGTGGTGGTAGTGGATTTGGAGGAGGTGGTTTTGGTGGTTCTGGATTCGGCGGTGGATTCGGAGGGGGTGCTCCAATTGTTCAGAAACACGTCTACGTTCATGTCCCACCCCCAGAGCCGGAAGTATTCCAACCATCTAGACCAATTGGACCAGTTGCTCCACCACAAAAACATTACAAAATTGTTTTCATCAAGGCTCCAACACCACCAACTCCAACTGCTCCAATTATTCCAGCTCTCTCTCAAGATTCCGAAAAAACCCTCATCTACGTTCTCGTCAAGAAACCAGAAGAAGCTCCACAAATCAATATCCCAACTGCCGCACCAACTGCTCCATCCAAACCAGAAGTTTACTTTATCAGATACAGGACCCAAAAAGATGGCGGTGGCGGTGGATTTGGCAGCGGAGGTTCAGGCGGATTCAGCAGCGGAGGTTCAGGTGGATTCAGCAGTGGCGGTGGATCTGGTGGATTCAGCAGCGGTGGTGGATCTGGTTTCGGTGGCGGTTCCGGTTTTGGTGGTGGATCAGGTTTCGGTGGATCAAGCGGTGGAGGTTCCTACTCTTCCTCAGGAGGAAGTGGTGTATCTTCAAGCTATGGAGCCCCACCAGCATCCAGCGGTGGACCATACTAAGTCAATCAATTTAGATCAAATGAATGGTGTCATAGACATTGCTAATTATAAGGACAAATACTTGGTGATGTCGGTGACAACAATTTTGTCTTTCTGGGAGGATGAGCTCTGTCCTCCCACTCTGTATCATAACATGTATCATAATGTACTAGGATTACTATATTTTGTGTTTTTAAGCAATGAAAAAACACGGTGGCAATAAAATGTGTATATTTTTTATAAATTGTCTTTTACCTTTCATTTCGTTTCTCATCAATATCACAATACTCCTCTACAATGTTCACTCTATTGATTATCAAATATGCCAACAAAATTCATTCCACATATTTTTCCCATTGATCTTTTCGACGTGAATTGATATATCAATTAGGAAAAGTTCATTGCAAGTGACTCGGCGGAGCATCCTGCACTCCTCAATAGTGAATTAATATAATCAATTAGGATAAGTACTTTGAATTTTTCTATTTTACGTACAATGCTGGCACCAGGTCGCTATGCGCATTTAACTTCATAGCTCCTCATTGTCATCACGAGGCTGAGTGGGTCCCAAAAATACTCCCCTATGTAATTTAACCCGCAGTCGTCATAGTTTATCTTATAGACTATACCTGATTTATTTTCTTTTTTTTATCGGATCTTTAAGATTGGTGTAAGGTTACAAATCTACCAGCTCTACCAAAGGCTCTGCTGAGTCTGTTATAAACATTTCAATTAGAGCTGAGTAGCTGACTACTGTGACTAGTTTCAAGATCATCAGCAAACACAAGTTTTACTAGCTCTGATGTGATCTTCTTTACTATAATTTTTATGGTCCTGTGAAGATATCATACTTATTTTATCTGTCTCATGCAAATAGGTATAATGCTAGTAATCCTTTTTGTGTTTGTAAATATGTCGTGAGTTGCATGAGATAATACCTTTTACTCTTTAGGTTTTTTAATACTCTAAGACCATTCACAAAATTAATTCATTATGATATTTATCGCAAATAAAACGAACTAAGTTTCGAACTGAATAAAATACAATTTGGACTAAGTGCCACTTGAAATAAATGATGGACCACAAAAGTAACTTTGACCACACACTATATGCGCTTCCATCAGGACCAGGTTATGTGTAGACTCTGTGGGAAGATGAAGAGACTGCTTCTCACGTCACTTTTGACTGCAACTCCCTATTTGTGTGGAGACTGAGCATGGGACAGTTACAGCCCAAGCTCGACAAGCATGAAAAATACCTACCCAAAAGGCTGACCAAGCTTGCTCAGATCTTTGGCCTTGAATAGATAAACACGCTACTTTCCAAGCACAAAAAGCCCAATTGAGGCTTAGGTGCAGGGGCTTATACAGCCCTAGGTAGGAATCTAGCTCACGAATATATGAAAGCCTAGGTGGGGTCAAGGTGGACATCTGGTTTGTAAGGTTCCAGCGAATGGAGGGACCCCTCCCCCGTTGACCATGGATGTTAAATAAGAAGCACATAATATACACTTAAGGGGAAGTTTCCACTAGCAGACAGTCCTTTTTTTTCTGTTGTCTTTTATTATAAAAAAAAGTATGATCTATACAGAGGTATGTCTTTTTTTGTTGCCCAACGTCTGTTTAACATCTATTGGTCATTCGAGATATAGGGTTCAACCTCAGTTCGTTGGAAATTTACAAAGGAACCATTTACCCATACTGAGATACTGACATTACCTAGAATGAGTCGATCCAAGAATAGCCGGCATCCCGATAGCGTGAACCTACGTTGTTGTTTAACTTCAATGATCTAACAGGAACTGGTGAATTCAACATATCATAGGCGATACCAAAAAATTTTTCCTAAATTAAACATGAAACGTTTCGTGTGTTGCGAATTTAATAGGTATTTATTGTTATTAGGTTTCTAGCATTACATCGATGAGTCCAGATCTCCTAGAGACCTGTTCACACAAAAAGAATCTTTATCAGCCTTCACACCAGCTGAGGTAACGGCGACATAAAGCCTACTGTTATCTTTCACTCTCATTACATATTACTATCTTCATGTCTGGTTGTTGACTCATAGACGGATTCTGACATATAAGAATTTCTAATTAATTTTGTATGGACTACAAGTAAATTGATGACTCATCAATTTACTTGTAGTTGATACAAAATTAATTGGACATTCTTATATTTTCAAAATGACGACAAACATCCTCAATAATATTTCTTATTTGAATTCTAAAATTCGTGAATTTTGTTGGCCTAATGTCCCACAAAAACATTTTGGTTTATTATTTACAATAATGAACCTTTGGAATCGTCACCCCCCTCAAAATTTCATATTTTACGTTTCAAGGTACGTAGAATCCAAATATCAAATATTAAAAATCCGTTTGTCCGTCGCGTCGTTGAAATTTAGTATATAGTTCCCATCTGAACTTAAAATTGTGCCCCGAAACTTTTGGGTGCAATCGAATACACCCTTGCCTCTTTTTAGCTGTTTTCACTAATCCTCTCTAAAAAGAGATTGGTAAGAGTCAGAGACTTCAAATGTGGTATGTATGTCAAATTTAGGGTCTGAGTACGCCCCAGATTTGGAATCGCCACAAGAAAAAACAATCACACCCCTCCAATTTTTTTTGGGGGGTGTTTTTTTTATTCAGTAAAATAATAAACTAAAGTATCACATTGGCAGAGTTTTTCTTAATCGCTGATTCGAAATAGGAAAGAATGGAGAAAACTATAACTTGGCACACCACTTAGAGGGCTCCATGATAATTTTAACCTCCCTAATAGACTGAGAGTTTTTCTTTAAGAAAATTGATTTCGACCGAGCAAGAACAAACAAAATTTGGGGAAATTTTTATACCAAATTATCCAAATCCAAGATCTCAAGCAATACACTTATCTGGTGAACTATCTTGTAGGAATGAATCTTCAACATGTATATTGAATTGCAATATACCATGACTCAGACGAATTTCATTTGATAAAGAAATAAATATAATTGCAAAGATATAACTATTGAAAGTATTATTCTATCCGTACAGAGCAGTAAAATATCTGAAAAGGTAATATAATCCAGTGTGTAATTAAAGATAATTAAATGTGCAGAGAGTGGCCTGGTGCATTATCGTGCGTCTCGATGGATACCGGGTGTACAAATGGTAACTGCGACCAGTTTAAACGTGGATCATAATGAGGATTGAGGTGTCAGAAGAAAAACAAAACGGGTGTACCACATTGCACTTGGTTAACAGAGTTCGAATGAAAAAAACTCTGCCAAAGTGACACATGGGTTATGGGTTTATTATTTTGTTGGCTAAAAAAATTATCCCCCCAAAAATTTAAATTTTACGTTTTTTACAGATATCGAACAGTAAAAAATGTGACATAATATGGATTAATTTTTTTACTGGCTAAAAAAAATACACCCTCCCCCCCAAGAGTTCTGGAGCATAATTAGGCCATAATTTTGATATGAATACCAAATTTCAAGTGTCATTTTGGACAGCATTAATAAAAACCGCTAAATAGGGGAATAGCGGTAAAACCGTCATTTGGGCGAAATAGAATTTCGCTAGGCCCCAAATATTTCTCTATCTCTCATATACCATTCTCTTTACAGACAAGGTAAGAGAAAACTGCTAAAAAGCGGAAAAAACAACAACAATACATTAGATTGGTACCAAAAGTTTCAGGTCACATATTGAAGCCAGATACTAAGTGGCAAAAGTGCCCTTCACGGCGTACCGCGGACAAACGGATTTTTTTATTCAATTTTTGAAGTCTACGTACCTTGAAACGTAATGTATCAAATTTTGAGGGGGGGGGGAGGTATTTGTTTGTGACGATTTCAAAGGTTCATTATTGAAAACAATATAAACCAAATTTTCAACAAAGCTCCTAAGAAAACACCGAGCGAAAACACTGGAAATTTTTTTTTTGAAAAAATAATGATTGAGATAGATTTTAGAAGTTTTTTTTTGGGGAGGGAGGAGGGGTTCTTATTTGAATTCCTTCTTGTTGTAACTCGCCATTAACACTGCATCAAACAATAGAATTCTTAGGAAAGCGCACTCTGGAGAATTTGACAGTCTCAAATGCTGATCAATATACTGGGCTCATTTTTATTTAAATTTAGTGAAAATCTTGTGCACTGAAGGATAATTCTCTTTTCCATTAATTTATTCATACAGCCTTAAAATTACTGGAATATTGAAATTATTCTAATTCCCTAAAAAATTTAATGACGAAATTCAAATATGGCAGCAAAATTCTGTAGTGTTCAAGATGCAGTTTTGTTGGGTCGAATCAAAAGGTTCATTATTGAAAATAATGAACTTTTAGTAACTTTTTTTTACTTTATCTTCCCATATACGAAGTATATAGGTAAGTAAAGTATTGTATTGGTGAAGAAAAAAATTTTTTTTTTTTGCTTTTCTGGACGAATTATGACAACTAGATACCAAAAAAGTGGAAAAAATGTGTGTCCGTCCGTCCGTACGTCCGCGAAATCGTGTTCGCGCATCTACAGCCTTTATTATTTGTCCGATTTTGATGATATTTGGCACCAATATTCCTTGAGGTCATAATTCCAGCCAAAACCTTAACATTGGAGATAACTCCTTCTAGGGTCCATTTATGGGTCAAAAGAGGTCATTTTGGGGTGACCCTCTAGAACCCAAACGGCACGCTCGATTTCGATGAAATTTGAAACAAACACTCTTTATGACATATTATCGGTATATTGTGGCACTCATGGGGATATCTTCATCTGGTGGTCATTTATGGCACCAAACCGGAAATCAGGGTCACCTCTCATCAAAATTGAAGCTCTCACAATAGAGCTTCAATTTTTATGAAATTTATAACGGAGACTGTTTGTAACATATCATCGACAAATTTCGGGACTCATAAGGCTATTTTCATCTGGGGGTCCTTTATGGCACCAAACCTCAAATTCGGGTCACTCCTCTAAAAGTGGCAATAGAGTTCCAATTTTGATGAATTTTTAAATGGACACTCTTTGTAACATATTATCTTCAGATTTTGGGTCTCATGGGGTTATCTTCATCTGGGGGGCTTTTAGGGCGCTAAACCTCAAACTCGGGTCACATCTCTAAAAGTGGCAATATCACTC
>CM022874.1:41164956-41175954 GCA_012654025.1 Pachypsylla venusta
AAAAAAAAAAAAAAAAAAAAAAAAAAAAAAAAAAAAAAAAAAAAAAAAAAAAAAAAAAAAAAAAAAAAATGTAGATAGTTATGTAAATAAATATGTATAATTGTATATAATTAATGTAAAAAAGAACATTGTTAATATTCATATAATATAGGTGTGACATCACCCCCACCTATACTATACTTATTCTACCTCCTACATCTTATTATTTTGATTTTGAGAGATCAACAATCAGTTATGTTGAGAATGTCGTAATAGACGAAAGCGCTCCGTAACTCTATAAAAAATTTTTAGTAGTTGATACACAAATTATTTTTGAAATATTATTTGGGTAATAAACCACATGGGGCTTACCCTTATGACATTAACAATATGATTGTAATAAAACTTACTGTCCCGTAACTTTAGGGAACTAAAATTTAATTACGGATGTTTTAATGTAACCAAAAGTATACTTTCAACGTAATCTATGATAATATATTTATTCAGAAAATTCATTAGATTAAAAAAAATACGGTGTGAACATCACACGACTTTCTTATCTATAAAAGAAGAAGTAGAAAGTATTGTAATGGGCTTAGATTTTCTATGTCGAGTTTTTAATGCCGAATCACGTTTTGAAGCTCTTTCCATTCTGGCTTTAGTCGGAACCGCCAAAAAGCGGCCTTCAACCTTTAATGAGCGGCCAACAATATACTACACTTCATCCTAAGTTGTACTTTTCCATTTCTTGTATGAAATTGATATGAATTGCCACCAAATTTCAAGTTCCAGCTCTTTCCATTCTTGTTTTAGGCGGAACGACCAAAAAGCGGCCTCCAATCGCTAATGAGCGGCCAACAATATATTACATTTCATTCTAAGTTGTATTTTTTAATTTCTTGTATGAAATTGATATGAATAAGCACCAAATTTCAAGTTCTAGCTCTTTCCATTCTGGTTTTAAGCAGAACCGGCAAAAATCGACCTTCAACCTCTAATTAGCGGCCAACAATATATTACACTCAACCTAAGTTGTATTTTTCAATTTTTTGTATGAAGTTGATATGTATAGACACCAAGTTTAAAGTTCTTGCTATTACCCTTCTCATTTTAAGCAGTCTCTTTACATCTATTGGTCATTTGAGACGGGGGTTTTACCCTCCATTAGCTGGAAACTTGACCTCACCCAGTCTGGGTTGCCCGAGAAAAATAGCCAGCATCACGAGGGCGCGAACCAACGTGGACACCCATATGGTCCAACCTAGTTGGATGTTGCTTAACTTCAGTGATCTGACGGGAACTTGCGTATTCAACGTGCCATAGACGCTGGCACGTTGAGTCTATTTTTAAATTGCGGTACTTTATTAAATCTAGGTACCTGCTTATAGCGTCACCAATTTTATTATCAAAACTGGGTTATCTCGGATTTTATTTTATATGAAATGAATTATTTCTCCAAAAACTCCTATTACCTAACTGATGTTGCATAACTCTGATTCGGTCCTTTTTGAGAATCTAAAATAAGAATGACTTGTACGTAGGGAGTCCAAAAATAAATTGGAATTTATATTTGGATCAGTTCGTAATCATTAAATTAAAATTATTAACCTGTGATAAGGTAATTTTAAAATTAGATAAAAATCCTGCAATCTTCAATTTTCGGGACAGGTTCCAGCGCGATAATGTTGCTGAATCTAAGAGAAGGAAGTGTAGATGACCGGGCAGGCCACGATGAATGTGATTGGACAATAATATTAGTGGATCAAGATGATCAGGTATTCACGTTAGTGTTGTAGTCATTTATAGAAAAAAATATCCGGAAAAACGAAATATTGTGCCCCTTGGGCCTTGGTGTTAAGGGCTTTTCGATTTAAAATCAAAAATCCTTAACACCAGCCATAACATATGAAATTTTTCGTTTCTGTAACAAACCGCTAAAAATTATTTTCAAAAACACAATATTGGTCCCCCTGGGGGGCCCCGGAGCCCCGAAAAACTATACAGCAAATTTCATTCATCTCCTAAACATATATATGAAATTTCGACAAAATTGAATGAAAATGTTGGCTATCGCGTAACAAATAAACATACAAACACACACATATACAAGAAAATTTCTGGATGTATACCGGGGTCAAAAGTAGAGTTCACTAACGTTCACAAATTTGAATAAAGGAATGGCTAATGTTAGATCACCTATTATGGGAAGAATAAAAGAAATCTAATCAACTAGAAACTCCATTGTCGCAAACATATCACCAAAGTTTTGGAAGCATCGTCCTCTGCGTTACTTCAGATTAAGTAGAAAATTTGAAGAAAAAAAACTTTCTCAAAGTTTCACACGACTCTCTATAATAATATCGAAAGAAAAAACAAAAAAAGAAATTATAGTAATGAGCTGAAATTATTGAAGCCAAGTTTTTAATGCTAAAACATGTTTAAAGTCCACAAATCCCAAATCTCTAGTTACATCATGTGATTGTGAATTATATGTCTCATGAACGGTGGAATGTGCGGTGTTCTACCTATGTAGAAATAATAAAAAAACCTTAACCCCACTACCATTCGAACAGGGTACCTCCCTGGAGCAAGCCGAGTATAATACTCACACATGCACGATTTTTTGTTAAGAAAATAACGCCAGGATAATTTCATTGAGTTTAAATAAGTACTTTCTTCTACCTCTCAAAAAAATTGAATCCCGATATGAGTTAATCTTTCTAAAGGGGTGAAATCAATAACTATCCTTCCTTGAACAGATGTGTTTTTAAGGGTTAAAGTAGAACATTCCACACTTTTCCTGGTTAAAGTAGAACGTTTTATACTTTCTCTGGTTAAAGTAGAACGTTTTATACTTTGTCTGGCTAAAGTAGAACGTTTCACACTTTGTCTGGTTAAAGTGGATCGTTTCATACTTTGGTTAAAGTAGAACGTTTCATACTTTGTCTGGTTAAAGTAGAACGTTTCACACTTTGTCTGGTTAAAGTAGAACGTTTCACACTTTGTGTGGTTAAAGTGGATCGTTTCACACTTTGTCTGGTTAAAGTAGAACGTTTCACACTTTGTGTGGTTAAAGTGGATCGTTTCACACTTTGTCTGGTTAAAGTGGATCGTTTCACACTTTGTCTGTGAATTGTATCCAATGTGTCATCTGTAACACACTTTTTAATAAACAGGTGTTACTATAAGTAAGTATCTTGCTGGAGGTCCAAAGTTGCATAATTTTTGGCTAAATTAGTGATGCCCCCAATTATCAATCTCAAAAATTTGGTTTTATCTTAGGTAGATTACGAATAAATTTGGCAAACTCTTTGCAATTGATGCCACTCCTTATGTGATGATGGTTAGCCAAGATAAGAAGTTAATTGACCTGTCAGATACAATATGCCTTTCCCTACGCGTAGGGTTCCATACACGTAGAACTTAGGGGAATGCTACAGGGTGCCCAAAAGTAAGGAGCGGAGCTCAATATCTTGAGAACCGTTTTAATTTTCTTTTAAAGAAAAACGGTGGAAAACAAGTTTCTCTATTCCCCAAGCATTTTTTGTTTTGAATTGGTTTTGAAGATTTCGGCATTTTCAGGGGAAAACTTATTTTATAATACAATTCAGTAATACAACTTCGAAAAATATAAGAAAATCAAAGTAGGTTCTGAGATTCATTTCAGATCGGTTCTCACAAGATGGGGCCGCAGTTATTCCAAGTTGAAGTTAAATCTTTTTGCAACCCATCTTAACTATGGGTCATTTAAATATTATTTTAATTTTCGTATTTAGACTTTTTGAACAAATATTTAAAAAAAATCCTTCAATTGTCGTCACCCGTCACCAAACACGTTCAAACAAAACATGTCACCCGTCACCCTACACGTTCAAAGAAAACATAATTATGATATTGTCACCCGTCACCCAACACGTTCAAAGAAAACATAATTGTGATATTGTCACCCGTTACCAAACACGTTCAAACAAAACATATTATGATATTGTCACCCATCACCAAACACGTTCAAACAAAACATAATTATGATATTGTCACCCGTCACCAAACACGTTCAAACAAAACATAATTATGATATTTTCACCCGTCACCAAACATGTTCAAACAAAACATATTATGATATTGTCACCCATCACCAAACACGTTCAAACAAAACATATTATTTTCAACTCTTTGGATCTGTATGAGATTAAAGTCTCCAGTTTGTGTAAAAATGACCCCAATTTTAATGTCTTTCCAACAATGGTTGTCCATTTGAAAAGAAGAAGGACAGTAGCCCGACCCTAAGTGGAAACCAAGTTAAAAGAACAACAACGGAAAAAATTTATTCTTTTTCTTTAAAAAAAAAAAAAACCTAAAGAGCTCTAAGTCAAAGTATATGAAAGGTCAACTTTATCTTGAAATGACTCCGGGAATACAGATCTCAAATGCATCTCAAAACATTTTATGAAATAGGTACATCTAAAAATATTTTCACTTTTCAAAAATCTTTTGTAATGCAAAAAAAAAAAAAAATTAAAAAAATAAAACTTTGACATTCANGGAAGCTCAACATGAATTTGGTACAACTCCGGCACATTCTTTAATTTATTTTGCTTTTCAAAAAAAAATATCAAGAAGGGATAATTCAATTAAGATATTAAAGTTGGTCCCACTGGAGCCTCCTCTGAAAGTCCTAAAAATTTGAAAACCACTTGAAAACGAAAGAAAGAAATATAGGTGTTTCAATGTTTTTCCAAATTTCAAACCATTCTCAAAATATTGATCTCCGCTCCTTTCTCTTGATACACCCTGTAGAATTACTCTCTTCAAACAATAGTTACATCCGTGGATTATATCATCCACAGTAAATAACCTTGAAATGCATTTCTAACTACAAAATGACATTGATTTTCTCCTCGAATATTTCTGAAGGTACTTCTTCGAAACTCAAATAAATAAACTGAACTGGTTTGGGACAGGTTCCACAGAGTCGTCTTCATTCCTCTCAGGTGGCATGTTCTTTTCTCATTCCTATATGGCCATATTGTACTGAGATACATGGCTAACATAATATGTTAACACTGTAACATATTATGTTACAGTGCTAGGAAAAAGTTACAGCTAAAGAGAGTAGACAGCGAAGAAAAGGTTGTGACATGGTAGAAAGAGGAAATCTGCGCCGACCTCAAATAGAATTGGGAAAAGGTTAAATTCAACCAGTCCTATGTCCAACATATTTGAGCATCAACGGTCACCCAACAATGACTAGAACAGTACTCGGACAGTCATCAACAGACCGAAGCTATACAGTAGAAATATGTAAGCACTATGAAAACATGAAATTCTTTCAACACGAAATTCTTTAAACATCTGTTTACCTGTTATTACCGCCATAACTCTCGAATTCTAGGTCCAATTCGGATGATATTTGGCATTGCCATTTCATTGTACCTAGCCTTTGGTTATTAATTTGGTCCCCAACTGAGACACTTGGTCCTTAGAATTCACAGAACTACTTATACAATACATAGGTATACGTCGGGCGCGAATCCAACTCCCAATCTTGACTTCAGGAAACAAGTGTCCCCAGCAAGCAGGACTGTTTCGGTTCACTTTGATTCAACAAGATTTCATCAAACGAGAAACAGGAGATATAATATCCCCTAAAAAATTCATGCATTTAGATGAATCCAACGCACGCCCCTTGTATTACTAGATATGTATGTCATTGCTATTTTAGGCAACTTAGTTTCTGATAATTGAGGAAATTACAATTTCAAAATAGTAGGTTTCTACATACATTTTTTCCAAAATTATCAAAAGCATTAACCATTATAAAGCCGTAGGCCCGATAATCGTGATAATGGTTTCATATTTATCCTCGTTAAAAATTATTACACCAAAAATCACTATCATTTCTATTTTCTGACATACTGGGAGGATATGTCAAGCGCAAGTCGAAATTTACATATAAAATCCTATGGGACAACTAGAAAGTGCAAATTCCGTATATTAAATACTCAAGGAAGGTCTAGCACAGAAAAACACCTAATCCTTGGAGAGGGATTTTTAATCGCGCTTCCACCGTAGGTGGGATGTTGAAGAGATATGTTATTTACATAGAAATACACACACACACACGGACTAATGAATGAAACTCGAGATTTGGGCTTAATGGACATTTCAGTCTATTAGGTACAATACTTTCTTCTTTTATTGAGTCGTGTAATGTTCACACCAGATGTTTTTATAATATTAAAATACACATGGACCGAATCCGGGACAGGGTATTAAGGGGTACCCCCCCCCCCCGAAATTTTTGTAAAAGTTTTTGGAAAAGTTTGTTTTTCTTATAATCCCTATATGGTAAACCTCCCTAATAAATGACCCCCCCCCGAAATAAAATCCTGAATACGGTCTGTTTATAACTAAAGTCCACGATTCCACATCAATAAAAATAATAATAAAGCTTTGGCTTAGTAAATAAAAATGATTGCGCATTGCATATTCATTACCGGATAGTTAGGCGTTCACAGAAAGTATTAGAGTGTTGAGTGATGATGGGCATTTTTTTTTTTTTTATGGTAAACTTCTCTTTAGCATCTATTGCTCATTCAAAATGGGAGTTTTATCCCCCCCCCATTCGCTGGAAACTTCCAAATCAGCTATTAACATTGACCTCACCCAGCCTGGGTTGTGCCGGAAAAATAGCAAGCGTCAGGAGGGCGCGAACCCACGTAGACACCCACATGGTACAACCTCGCTGGACGTTGTTTAACTGCAGTGAACCAACGGCAAACAAAATTTTAAAAATGTGTAATTTTTGGGTAAGAATCATCTTTTGGGTAAATCAGCATTGCATCAAATGGAGAATACTTGGAAGGCGTCATGACGACAAAGTAGTAGGATTGAAGCACCACTATCCGCTTTACAGCACCGGGTAGGTACTTTCTTAACAGATTGTACTAATTTACTACTATCCTAAAAAAATGTGAAAAAAGGCCGTTGGGCCTTACCACAAAAAAATTCCACATTTACATGTTTCGATAGCACATACCTACTACAGAAATAATAGTTATTACAGTACGGAGGTAAGTGAAATATTAATCTAATGACAGCCGTTATATATTTATGTGGATAGGCAATTTTCATACTAATTTGAAATAAGTATTCCCGCAACTGTTGTCCACACTCAAATAATGGGCGGCCATTTTGCCCTGGGTAGCCGAATAGGGATCTTATCCTCTGATTCTACGACTATAATAAATGTCTTAATGTTTATATCATTTTCACCAAAATCGGTCTAGGGATTCGGAATATATCGATGACTGAACATACAGACAAATAGACGTTTAAAGAAAAATCGTGGAGTTAAAAATTAGATCTCACTTCATTTCATATCAAATTAAAAATATTTTTCATGTTAAGTATCATCATTATAGATCATGGCGAGTTGTTACAAACCAGCCCCACTGGTTTGTAACAACTCGCCATGAGTTGTTGATGCTTGAGAATCCTGACAAAATTAAAAGGACCTGTAAAGAAAACTGAAATTGTTATTAATACGTACTTACCTGAAAGAGAAAAGAAAAAAAAGAAAAAAAGATTAGTTGTTGAACTCTGGAGGGTATAGGAATCAATTTCTAATAGACGATTTTTTTAAGTACAACTTAAAATCTTTGTAGTTCATGTTTTATTAGCAACCTTTTTTTGTTATAGATTTTAAAGCCCTCATCCCAAATTAATTCCCCAAAAATCGATTGGAGTGTATTAAATCTTTTGCATTCCTCGTATGAAACAAATGTGCCATTGCAGGTAAAAGATCATTGACTCTTGGTCCGGAGGTTGTGGGTTTGAATCCCGCCTGGAGCGAAAATTTTCTGATCGAGTTTTCTCGTTTCCGGAATAGCATGGTTGTAAAAAGGAGTGTCCTAAAGTAATGCGAAAGTTTTTCCGGGAGAAAACCTTTTAAAAAAGGTAAAAGATGTTTGTTTTTATGTATGAGGAGGCACCTATCTAATATTACTTGACCATATAAAATGTTAATATTCTCTTTTTATAAAACCTATATAATAAAAATCTATAATTATTTACAGAGCAACTAGTTTCGAATCATTCGATCTAGTTTAGTTGAAGAATGGAAGTACACAGAAAAAGTCACGTCTTTCGAAACTAGTTTTTTTGCTTTAATTTATATTAAAAGTAAACTTTATTTTCTTATTTAAATATTTATTAAGGGTAAAAACGGTATTCTTAGTTCTTTTAAGATATCTTCTTTCTGCATTACAAAGTCTTAGATACCCGTCTGTCATAACCAGTCCAGGGAGTTTGGTCGCTCTGGGTAAACGAGAAGAAAGACCTTTTTTTTAAAAAAAAAATTCTACTACCTATATTAAATTTTATAGTGCAGACTGTAATATAATTTTTCTATATACGAATAAGCAAAAATCGGTTCAGATCAACTCATGTAATCTGGTCAAATGCCACCCCACCCAGTGAGTGGCGCCCTGGGAAGCTGCCCTATTTGCTATATAGTTAGGACCGGCCCTGGTCTGACCGGTTCCACTCTTCTTCTTCCAAGTTTACGACCCATACAAATCTCTTGTAAAACATTAACAATTTTTAATATCCGGTTAATATTATGACATCCAAGAAACATTAATAAAGCTCTTTAAAATAATGGATCCAATGATTTCCTCCTACACTGGAAAAAAAACCAAATTCCCCACCTACTGAAATGGAAAACATAATCTTCCTACTCAAGAATGATACATGATGCTCTGCGCAGCGCAGTGCATATCAAAAACATATAAAAACCTTTTCCCTAAAATCCAAGAACGGTAGAAAATATCTTTTATTCGTATTTTTGGTTTTCGGTTAGCTCCTATCTGACAAATAGTTCTTATCTTTTCGTATATTTCTTTTCGAACTTTTCGAAACAAATTTTCGACAATGGTAAGTACGAGATTTTTTTCTATCAAAATTTAGATCGCATTTCGACATTAAAACGTTTTATTAAAAAAAAAAAAAAAAAAAATCATTTAGAGGCTCCTAATTTTTATTTCGTAGGTTTGTTAATTTTCAATTTGATGAAGTTGACTTTGAAAAGAAAATCTTATTTTTCGATTAGACTCACATGAGCAGAACAATCGTCCATTTCGAGCCCAAATGAAAACTACAATATATTCTTTCAAGTTTTATTAAAATAGGTCCAATTTGAATAGTAAAAATTCAAATTCAAACCTATTTGAATTAGCTAACTGATTTATAGGAGAGTTGGTAGATATGAAGAATATGGGGAGTAATCTCTGAATCACTAAAGAGATCCGGCTGGCTCTCCATACAGTTGCACAAATCTATAGCCATTATTATATTTTGAATTTAAATTTCGAAATGTGGAGGCGTCTGCTCTCGGTCTGAAATTTGGAACGCGAAAATGAATCCTGCAAATAAGTAGTATAGTATCAAATTTTGGATTTTTCCGAGTAATTTATGAAGAAATATAGATTTTCTTGTTAACTACTTCTATGACGGAGACAAGATTGACCACGATCCAGATACACGAGTTTTTTTTTCGCCGGCTAAAATTCGGATACTGTTCTTATAGACCTCATAGGAAAAGAAACCTGATAATGATGTGTTTTTTCCCAAAAATTGTGTATTTACAATTTCCATTTTTTTGGGGATATTAAAAAAAAAGTTATGCCCCGGAAGCACTTTCGCATTACTTCAGGGCCAGAAGCGAAAAAAATCACATTTCGAACCTACAACCTCCGGACCAAGAGTCGTAATAAATCGGCCACGGAGATCTAAAAATTTATTTTCGTAAAATTTGTGAATTATGATGTATGAAAAGGGAAAGTATTGCAATGGGCTGAAATTTTCGATGTCGAGTTTTCAATGCCAAAACACTTTTTGTGGTCCCCAGAGCCCAAATCTCGAGTTTCAGCCATTGGTCCGCGTGTGTGTCTGTGAAAAATATATTCCAAAAACGGCAAGTGCTCGAGACTTGAAATTTGGTTTGTATGTCAGTTTTATGCCATGAACGGCAAAATTTTGGTAGCTTTTGGTAGAAATCTAACATACTGTTGGCTGTTTTATGCCGCTTTTTAGTGGTTTTCGCATATCCTGCTTAAAATGAGAACGGTAGTAGCTAAGAACTTTAAACTTGGTGTCTATTCTTATCAATTTCATACAAGAAATCGAAGAATACAACTTAGGATGAAGCTAGAACTTGAAATTTGGTGCCAATTTATGTAAATCTAAATATATGAAATTGAAAAATACAACTTAGGTTGAAGTGTAATATATCAAGAAATGTGATATATAATTGTATTTCCGCTCTGGGGACTTCAAAACGTGTTTTGGCACTAAAGAATCGACATTGAAAATTTCAGCCCATTACAATACTTTCTTCTTTCTTTCTTTATAGATGAGGAATGTCGTGTGATGGTCACACCAGATTTTTTACCTATTCAGATATGTTTTTTTTTTTTTTTTTTTTCGGTAGGTAGTTAGTTAGTTACCAGATTTTTTTTTTATATTTACCTACAAAGAAACTAGTTTGGAATCGTGCGATTCAACATTAGTCCAGTCAGGACGAGGGATGGAAGTTGAACGTTAGTTAGACTCAACTAGACTGACGATAAATCGAACCATTTAAAACTAGATTTTTTTTTTTTTAAAAAAAAATAAGTAAATGCTCATAGATAATTAACATGTTACACAAAATCTTTTATCGCTTCCAAAAATATGCTTGGTGCAAATAAAATACTTATGTTGAGTTTGTGGTAAGACCACTTACCCATCGTTCCAAATTAACGTTTCTGGTTTATTATTTTCAAAATGAACCTTTTGAATCATCATAAAGAAAATACCCCCCCCCACCCCCCACATTTTTGTCGTGAAGAATGGCTGTGTTCACACATTGAAAATAACGTTCATAAATCAACAGTATTCTTACAAAATCTAAAAGAGCACATAAATTACACATCAGCTCATGGCTGAGGTGTCCATCAGCGACACCCCCCCCCCCCC
>CM022874.1:41181105-41220660 GCA_012654025.1 Pachypsylla venusta
CTAGCACTAACCGCTCTTACCGCAGCAGTAGATTCCTTGGTATAACAGCGTTGACATAACAGTGACATATACCAAACAAATCACTAGCACTAACCGCTCTTACCGCAGCAGTAGATCCCTTGGTATAACAGCGTTGACATAACAGTGACATATACCAAACAAATCACTAGCACTAACCGCTCTTACCGCAGCAGTAGATTCCTTGGTATAACAGCCTTGACATAACAGTGACATATACCAAACAAATCACTAGCACTAACCGCTCTTACCGCAGCAGTAGATTCCTTGGTATAACAGTGACATCATCCTTGCCATAATAGTGACATATACAAAAGAAGTCTCTAGCACTAACCGTTCATACCGCAGCAGTAATTTCCTTGGTATAACAGTGACATCATCCTTGCCATAACATAAGAGTGATATATACAAAAGAAGCCTCTGGCACTAACCGTTCATACCGCAGCAGTAGATTCCTTGTTATACCAGTGACATCAACCTTGACATAACAGTGACATATACCAAACAAGTCTAGCACTAACCGTTCTTTAGAACTCTTTTTCACTGACAGACACACATACATGGACCGAAGGCTGAAACTCGATACTTGTGCTCCAGGGATCTCAAAACGTGTTTCGGGATTGAAAACTGAACATAGTAATTTATATTATACTTTCCTTTTTATAGAATAAGGAAAGTAAAAAATCTATCTTAAGAATTCCATGGCATACTTATAAAAGTGTGTGCTCAATACTCTGAGTTATCTTCAATATAGGGCGACGCAAATAGAACGCAAGATTTGAATCAAATAAGCAAAACATGTCCTCTGTCCCAACGGAAAATAATAATTCTGAGAACTCTAGCCGGTCATTACTTGTGAGCGCCTGATAATAAGATATTTATGCAATGTTCATTGCTACAAAAGTTTTGGCATTATTTTCTGTTTTGTTATCTGAAGAAGTATTGAAGTATAGGTATTTTATTTTCCTTATATTTTTAAAAGGAAATTATTGCAATGAGCTAAATATTTGATGTCCCCAAACACTTGACTTTTAATCATTGTTTCATTTGTGGTTGCCCGTCTGTCTGTGATCAAGATATTTCAAGGTGGATAAGTGCTATTGAATTTTGGAAGTTCGGTATGTTATTTAATGCCAACGACGAACCACGCTTTAGGCGGGTTTTGGTCGTTTTTTAGAGGTCTCCACGTATCCCACCTAAAACAAGATCATGAGTGCTTGAAATTTGGTGTCTAAGCATATCAAATTTATCTTTATTATTTCATGCTATTGCAATAATGTCCATAGATAAGGAAAGTTGTGCGATGTTCACAGCAGATTTTTTGTCATTACCTATCGACTGATAGGTATTGACGACGCCCTCAAATGTGTGGAGGTCATTTGTCATTATATATTTTTTATTTATTTTGTTTTGTAAAAAAAAAAAAAAAATGTAATGTAATAATAATTGTACATTTTTTTTTTAATTTGTCATATCGTCTATTTAACATCTATTGGTCATTCAAGATGGGGGTTTTACCCTCCATTCGCTGGAAACTTTCAAACCAGCTACGCACATTGACCTCACCCAGCCTGTGTTGGGCCGGAAAAATAACCAGCATAAGAAGGCGTGAACCCACGTGGACACCCATATAGAATAACCTCGCTGGACGTTGCTTAACTTCAGTGTTCTAACGGGAACTGGCGCATTCAACGTGCCATAGACGCTGGCTAATTGTACAGTTTAAATATTCAAAAGTAGCTAATACAATTGGTGGTATTAAATCTCTGGTTTCTTTCCAAATATGTATTTTAGTGTATCTAGCCGGGCCCGATGCGGCAGTCATGGCTCTTTACTTCTGTCAGCTCCAGAACAGACAATATCTTTATTTATTTGGTCCTCAAGAATCATTATTTTTCTATTATACTCCAAAGATACCATCACTAATTTGTATCTCACAAAAAAATATCATTGAAAAAAGGCCATGTTCCAACTACTCTTCCAAAAAAATCCGTCCATTAACGTAATATCTATTATCGGTGCCAATTTTTTTTCTTTCTACTGTTCATCCCCCACTTAAATTTATTATTTCACTTTCTTCTGTCTCAATTCTCCTAAAGTAATACCGATTTTGAACTCAGTTTTTTCTGAGGAGAATTGCAACATGCTAACTTTTTACAAACAAATTTTCAGCTCTTTGGATATATTGGAGGTGCCTAAAACTTTTGAGGATGAGTGAATGAATCAGTCACTTAGTATCCAAGAATGACAACTACGAAATTATCTACCACCTATCCTGGTTAGCATGTAGTATTGTACTATACTACGGAATGTATGTTCAAAATTTCAATGACCTATCCCTTGTAGGACCGGATATCTGACGGTGTGCAAATCCTGCTGAATTGCTTTGTGTAAAGATACAGATATACATAAAGAGGTGTTTTCTGGAACATGGCCTGGCACACTCCCGTGCGTTCAGATCTCGTTTGGTCCTCAATACTCATTATTGTTTCATTGCACTCTAAAGATACTATCATCAGTAATTTGTATCTCTGATGGTATTTCACAATGAACGCGTCCATCTTCTGTACTGAGAAGATTTTGTCAATTGCGACATTCAAATTGAATATTATTAAAAATATTTATTTGACCTACACAAAGATGCAAAATAGATTTGATTAGGATATCCCAAAGTTTTTAACGGAGCCATAGACACTTGTTCAGTTCCACAGAAAAAACAAAATAAATGGTGACTTGGCCGTTTGGTGATTTT
Source organism: Pachypsylla venusta (assembly GCA_012654025.1). Lineage (NCBI taxonomy): Eukaryota > Metazoa > Arthropoda > Insecta > Hemiptera > Aphalaridae > Pachypsylla > Pachypsylla venusta. The sequence goes on from CM022874.1 coordinate 41,183,876, forward strand.
ATAACATCTTGGATACCCTTTTAGAAGACAAATCTGCCTGCCAGCATCTAGGACACGTTGAATACACCAGTTCCCGTTAGATCACTGAAGTTAAGCAACGCCCAGCGAGGTTTTACTATGTGGGTGTCCACGCGGATTCGCGCCCTCATGGTGCTGGCTATTTTTCGGCCCAAAAAATTATTGTGTTGAAGAAAATTCATGTTGTCCTGACTTAAAAACATGGGTCCGAATTTGAAGGATTTTTTTTTTTTTTTTTTTTTTTTTTTGGTGTAAGGATATTTTTTCTGAAATCGTAATTTTCTCCAATCCACTTATGACTTATTAATTTCCATATTGAAAATGGATCATACCTGAAATTGTGATACGTTACTTGAGGTTGACAGCCTAACGGGTCAAGCCCACCTGATGGTATATGTAAAATAATACAAAAAACAAGTCTGCTATATGAATAATATACTGACGTAGAAATACATTATCACAGAACTAGGGTAGGTAGATAGAACACGCAATTTCCAATACAAATTAGTCTATTCAGCATATGCCGTTTTTGCTTCGTTTTCAAGACGGCGGCCATCTTGTAAATTTCGACCTTACTCCCACGATATCACTTATATAATTATACTAGCTGTTTTCCGGTGCTTCGCTACGGTTACGTAATTCAACAACAATTTTGAGATGGCGAAATTAAAGTTTCTCAATTTTAGATTTTTGGTGAAATCGACCCCGGGCATGGCTCCTATCTGGAAAATTCAATATTTTACTCACGGCTATTACTTTTTGTACTGCGGAACAACTTTGGTATTCAGTTTCAGCGGCGGTGAACCGGCCATAAATCGGGGAGATACCGGAAAATTCCAAATTTTATATTTTTGTGGGGTCCTAATATACTATTTCACGGGGGTCCATTCTTGGTCATTTTTCTTCTTTAGTTTGAAGAAAAAAAATGCAAAATAAACCGCCTAAAAAATTTTTTTGGCGCAACTTGCTTCCACTTGAACTTTTGATTTTTTTCTGTGTGCCAAATTTCTAGTCTCTAGGATTAGCCATCGTGGAGCTACGTTATCAGTGAATCAGTGTGTCAGTATACCAACTGGGCTTTGCGTTTTATAAGTATAGATTGCAGCGATTGACATGGCTCTGGGGGGGGCAATGTCAATAATTACTCCCCAAGAACAGATTACAAACATTACACCAAACAAGAACTTCTTTAGATCTGCAACTATTCGATTGATTGATATTGAAGGAGATTTTAACTTGGAATTCTTGAGAAGATAAATTTTGAAGTGCCAAATCTCTCTCTGAGATGCAGAAAAAATGCAATCTACTTTCATCTGCCTAGGAACTGTTCTCCTGCTTACAGGGACTCTCCTTTATTTTCCTCACTGTCAGTTTTCAATCAGTACTCCTCTAGTTTAGACATTGAAGGAGATGAAGTTAAATTGAAATGTAAATGTAAGGAGGCTCTGCGATCGCACTGGCTTCATGACTAGGGCGAATGGAGTAAATGCCTGTATACATTACGTGCATACAGAGAGTAAAAAAAAAAAAACTTCTATATGTTGTGAGTTCGGTGAAATAGATCTAATTATAGAAAAATATTTAAGAGACGTTAATCCGTTAAGCCATAAGAAAAATACTTGCGTCACTAAAAAAATCGGTTACTGAAGATGACTGTCCTCAGTTTGGGTAACCCTGATTTCTTGGAGATGAGTTTTGATAGTTGTGATAGTGGTTGGATGTTACCAAATCTGAGTTCGGTACAATGGGCTATCAGTAAATAGAATCATCAAAATTTAAGCTAATTAAGATATCCTCAATCATTAGGATTGTGCGTTCATGCTCTGGTTCGGATGGCATTGTCTAGCTCAACCAAACAAGTCAGCATATACTGTATCCAAATAACTTTGTCATTTGAGATGGAGCCATCCATTCTCCCGAAATTACAAACTAGCTACGGACGTTGACCTCACCCAGTCAGGGTTGGACCGGGAATAGCCAGCTTCAGGAGGGGTTAGTGGTCACAAAACCTCGCTGGACATTGCTACTACTATTATTACTCAGGGACTTGGGGGCAAAATCGGTAAAAGAAATACGACAATAGTAGGTTCCTGAAGAAGAAAAAAAATATTATTGTAGGTACATTGAAAATAATCATCCAGGCAATATTCACCCCCCCCCCCCCCNCCCCCCCTTCTAAAACCAATGTTATAATACCTAATGGATTAAAATGGATAAGTTAAAATAATATATAGCTATTGGCCCAGCGGTCATCAACATAATTCAATTCAAACTGGTTTCTGAGGTTTTACTGACTCTTCATAAGAATGTTCCAAAGTATTCATAAGAATGTTCCAAAAGGATCCAGAATTGTATTTTTTGGGCTTATCGGAGACATTTTCAAGATATCGGCTTTTAGACTTTTCATAATATGGATATCCCACAATAAACGAAATAATTTTCAAAAAAAGATCAAACATGAGAAACGTGCTTGTTATGCGTGTATACTCTATCAGACTATTTAGATATATTTTGGTCACTTTTGTATTTGATATGAAAGTAATCAAATATCTTCTCAAAACGGGATACTATGTCAAGTAGCATATTAACAAACTAAATAATAAACTGACTAAGTTTTCACTTGACTAAAAAAAAATTTGAACATTTTACAGTAGGATACACATTTGTACACACATAAAGAGGAAAAGAATTTAGGTACATAATAAAATTTACAATTGAGTTGACATGTTTCGTTTCCTCCTGGAGACATCCTCAGAACAGGAGGAGACGAAACATGTCAACTCAATTGTAAAATTTATTATTTGGTATTATGACATTATTATGGTATGTTACCACCATACGCATGACCTGCGATCAAAATATTTGAAACAAACACTGCTAGATAACGCAAACAATTCAAGTAGGTACCATTTTCATGAGTAATAAATTCGAACAACCAAATTAGTTTTAGAATTCACCATAAAGTTTCTAAAAAGTTGAATTTAAATAACATCTACATTGGGATGAGAAATTAAAATGGGCAGCTTTCAGCAACTTTTAGAGGAATGAGAATATACTGGTGAATATTTCTGGTGTTGGGATTTACTCTTCATTGTTAGCTCATTACAAAAGGGAACATCCAGGAACCTTACGATCGAGATCCTGACCCTCAGTTGAAAAAATATCAGATTAGCCACAGACCTGATTACTGGTCACTGTGGTCTAAGAAAACACCTACACATTATGGGGTTCCATGAGGACCAGGTGATGTGTAGACTCTGTGGGGAGTATGGGGAGACTGCTTCTCACGTCATTTTTGACAGCAATTCCCTACTTGCATGGAGACTGAGCTTCGGATAGCTACAACCCAGGCTCGACATCCATGAGAAATACCCAAGTAGGCTGATCGAGCTAACTCAGATCTTTGGCCTCGACTAGGCAAACAGGCTAGTTTCCAAGCACAAAAAGCCAAATTGTGGCTTAGGTATAAGGACTTATACAGCCCGAGGGAGGAATCTAGCTCCCGAATATACGAATAGCTCAACAGAGTAGTAGTTCTGTGAACTGTAGACCTCTCTCACACAAAATAGTTATCATTTGTACTCTAATCGTGCATAATTGTCCATAATCAGACATTTCTAGAATGAATATCCAAATCAAATTTCATCAAAATCGGACCAGGCGTTCGAGAGTTATCGTAGTACAAAAAGATAATCAAAAGAAAAAAACGCAAAACTAAAAAAACCCTAAATATCCACCATTTGGTCTCATGTCACCCATAAGGGACCAAAAACTATACAGTTATTTCTTTATTTTTACATTTTACCTAGTGATTTTATGAAATGACTAGACATTCTATATAATGTCTAACTTGTTATCAGTCATTATTTTATTTAATATTGGAATGTCTTGTGAGACCTAATATTTTGTTTCATGAAGGAAATGTTTTTTCTTTAAAGATTTTATTTTCGTCGATTGACTTTTTCACTTTAGAAAAATAAATTCTCCAAAGTAAAAAAGTCAATTCACTTCTTTTGCTAAATGAAATGAATTGACAAAAATCAAGAGAAGCAGGAAACAAAACAAAATGGAGAACTAGAGATCAATCCTAGGATTCAAACGTAAATTAAATTTTGAGGGGGGGGGGGGTAATTTTATAGCGATGATTCCAAAATGTTTATTTCTGAAAATAATGAATCTAAATTACATCTCAATATGAGAAACATTAAGCACGGTATATTGATCTTCTTCTTCTTCTTCTCTATATCTATAAAATTCTCCTCGTCTGTCATAGTGTTTGTCACCATACTCCTCCAAAACGGCTTAACCGATTTTAATGAAATTTGGTATGTACATTCGGCAGGTCTGCGAATAGGTTTTTAACTATCTATATATATAAATTTATGTTTGTATGTATGTATGTGAGTTGTTGGGCATATGTCCGATATGGTATCTGGCCATTATTTATTGATTTCTTTATTCTCATTATATAAAATTAAAATTATTATTTCTGTGCGATGTCTGTCTGTGGCTTAGATTTGAGCACATCATGTTTTTCACATGGACATCCAGTTTGTTTGTGTTGGCGAAAGATGGGATAACAAAAAATATTGTACACTCTCTTGCATTAAGGGATTGATATTGTTTTTTTAGTAATATTGTCATAAGTAGCGATATGTTTATATTTTAAAGAATCAATTTTATTTAACAAATTTATATTAGACACATTTATGACGAGGATTCACTTACTTTATTTGCATAGACACGAATCAATTTTCTTAAATTAAAAAAATAAATCTTTGGTGTTTTGTTATTTTTACACTCCGTCACCGTTCACAGCGCTTCATACATCTTCCACTTATATACCACATCCTTACACACTTAAAATAAGTTAGTTATTTTTTTCTAGCAAAATATTCTCTAGAAATAATCTGTGACAAAACAACGTTTGTCGGGTCAGCTACTCTTAATATATAAATCAGAAATTTGTGTGTACCTCTATGTACCATGTACCTATGTAATTATGTATGAGGGGTTGTCTGTTACAATACCATAGCCCAAACGGTAGCAGATAGCGAAAAATTGATGGGAATGGACCCCTAGAAAAACATGGTCTACGACCCAGGAAAATTACCCCCCCCCCCCCCNATTATGCCCCCCCCCCCCCTAATTTCCATTGTCTTTGAAAAACAAAACTAGCAATAGCAATATAAGAATCGTAGCGAAGCACGGGCGAAACAGGTAGTAAAAAATAAAACACAAAATATATAAGGAGTTACATTTATAGGTATAATTTCTTTATTTTATTGTTTGAAGTGAGAACAGATTTTGAGTGATTATATCGATGGCGTTCTCAGAAACATTGCCGAAGTTGTCACAATTGCAGCCTATCCAATTTTCTCTCTTACTCATCTGGAAACATATAAAACAAATATGAAACGATTTAGTAGGCATCTAGTTATTGATTTAGATTGAAAAAAGCCAGCGTCTATAACACGTTGAATACACCAGTTCCCGTTAGATCACTGAAGTTAAGCAACGCCCAGCGAAGTTGTTGCATTGATATTTTTCCGGCCCAACCCAGGCTGGGTGAGGGTAATGTGGGTTAAATTGTTTGCAAGTTTCCAACGAATGGAGGGTGAAACCCCCGTCTTGAATGACCAATAGATGTTAAAGATACGTTAAGCAAAAAAAAAAAAAATTGAAAAAAGGAAAATGCATATGCATTTTCCTATTTTACTGCCTTAAAAAAGGAAGCCTCTCTCCCCCCCCCCCAAAAAAANTAAAAAAAGAAGCCCCCCCCCAAAAAAAAAGATTTACGTCAGATTGAATCTAAAAATGTAATCAAATCAAACAAAGACCCCAAATGGAACATCACACCAAATATCGCCTTACTATAAAGGGTGTCAAAAAAAAGAGTGGAGCTCCGTATCTTGAGGGCGAATTTGAATTTCGAAAACGCTGAAACATAAATTTCTTCATTCTGTAGGGGAAACTTTTTATAATGGTTTTAAAATTTTTGGAACTTTCAGGGAAGGTCCTAGTAGGGTCAACTTTGAAATCTTAAATAGATCTATCCCTTTAATATTATATTTTTGAAATAAATTCAGCAATCAAATTATTTTGAAATTAATTTGAGATCGGGGGCCGGAGTAATTCCATGTTGAAATCCGGCTTTTCTATTTCTTTTGCAATCATAAATCTCCGTCTCTGTACGATTAAAGTCTCAATTTTCGTTATAATTTTTTTTTCCAATTTTGTGTCTGTCTGGCAATGTTCAGGCCCGTATCCAGGACAGAGTTTTAAGGGTTTAACCCCCCCCCGAAATTTTTGAAAAGGTTTGATTTTTCCTATAATTTCTATATGGTGAAACTCCCTTTACAATGACGCCCCCCCCCCGAAATAAACTCCTGGGTACGGGATTTGCGATGTTGACCAATGAAAAAAAAGTTCATTGGTCCAAACCTCAGTGGAGCTCATGTCTAGAGTTCGAAAAACACTGAAAAAGTTTGATTATATTTCGAGAATGAGATCTTTTTGCTTTTTTCACAATTTCAGCAAAATTTGATAAGCTATGGCTACGTAATAGGATTCAAAAGGTCAACTTCAATTTAAAAAAAAAAACTCCGGCCCTGTTTTCAGTACAATCTTAACATTCTTTCATTTTGTTTTGCAAAAAGTAATCAAAAAGTAATACCTAGTTCCATTTAAAAATTTCAATGTTGACCACCTTTGGACCTTCCCTGACAATGCCCAAAATTGAAAAATCACTGGAAAAAGTTTCTCCTTTGGTAATTAGAAAAACATTTTTAGCTCGGCCCCTTTTCTTTTGGGACACCCAGTATAACGAACGATGTAAATTAATACACTGCATACATAATTTGCCGTCGGAATATTTAAGCAATGTTAAAATATTTAAGCAATGTTCGAAAACTTAATCAAAGGTGTGTGCTTATTTCTTGGATGAAATACAATCTGCATAATTCATATGTGAACTGGTTAATTGTACTGAAACGGAGAAGATCCAAAAGTTGCTTCCAAAGAACACTTACTTTTTTGGTAATGGTTTAGTTGTTTCAGGTGCTGGTTTCGCTGGTCCACCTTCTCCAGGTTTAAAATCACCACCAGGGGTTTGGGCTGGAGCAATTGGGGCGCCTGCACCATTCGAGTAAGGCAAAAGGACAAACTCTGTAAATTCAAAGTTTCAATTATTTTGAGAGTCTGTTCAATCTGGGAGAAGTCATGTTCTTGTTTACCTTCGGGCTATAATTATGAATCTTTTCTCTTGAAAAGTCCAGTGGAAAATGTCTTTTGACCTTTTTGCTGGTAATAAAACTGGGTATCAGGAATTTTACAAGGTAAAAATAGAACTCAATTACTGGTCGAAAATGACACTTAATTACTGCAAGGAGGCATACAACAAGTGTTATCTAATGATGCGAGGATGAGACTGAAGTCCCTTTACCACCACAGTGTCCACAGTCCAAACAGAGGTCTCATATATTTTACAAACAATTACATAATAATAAATTAATAGTAAAAAAACAGTACAATAAATCCACCCATTCATTAAAAACACACACATTTAATCTCGCAAACACACTTCCATGAACCTGCACGTATTTTACAGGCTGCTGTTAGCTACCAAAGTTCAAGGGAGAAGGAAGATGTTAGTGAATAGGAGTTAACAAACCTTCACTGACTGCCACCAATAAAGATGATTTAAAATCATGCGCGGATATAGGGGTGGGCCCAGGGGGCACGTGCCCCCCAGTTTTTTTCAATTACGTAAAATATTTAAAGAAAATCAAATGAATGGTGATCCGCTGTGTCTTTTATCCCATTAAATGGGGGGGGGGAGCGCACGGGCCCCCAAATAATTCCCAATCCTGAGACTAAATAGAAATACGTTAATTAAAAATCGTCAAAAATTCTGTCATCCGTCATGGCACTTTTTTTCGTCATCACACTTATAGAATCGCGTATCATCCTTATGAAAGGTATACGACTATTTGTATTAAGCTCTACGGCTTTTAACAAATTAGTCATCAGACCTCGATAAACATTGCATTTAAAAGTGCTGCCCAGGACTCGAACCCCTGGCCTCTATGTTACGATTCCCCCTCCCNTCCAAATTTTCTATTATGTATATTGTGCGATTTTGCCCCCCCCCCTCCAAAACAAGTGGGCTATATCCGCGCATCTTTAAAATAGTGAAAGGTGATTGAATTTAGGAGAGGATACGGTAGTGCGTTCCAGAGATAGACAAAAGAGATAAAAAAATATCCAAATTTTCTGTACGATTACAATACTTTATCTTCTATAGAAAAAGAAAGTAAAAAAGATTGAAAAGTATTATGAGGAGTTTTTTTTAAGGAAAAGATTAAGGAAACAGAGGTAGGAAGGAATTTGAAACACCAAAAGGTACTTATAAAAGTATATACAAATACTTATAAAAGTATATAAAAATACTTATAAATGTATAAACAAATAAATACAAATTCAATTTAACCTAAACGGAAGTTCTGAAACAGTTTTATAAAATCACCAAAAATGGTTTCTCCGGGAAGGCATTCTTTTGCTAGATCGTTTTTCAATAAAACAATTGGTACATAATATAAATATACTAGCTGCTTCGCCCGTGCTTCGCTACGGCCTATAGCTTGGCGCTTTAGAGGCATGGCCGTTCTCATGCTAATAGTATTCTATTATGATTTCCCTTTCAATAATCAGAAGCTAACAGTATTCTATGATTCCCCTCACAAAAATCGGAAAATCGGCCATATCTCGAAAACAGTTGGACCGTTTTTTGCAAACTATGTTCCAAAGTAAAGTTTAAAAGGTCACCTAAATCGCTTCGGTCAAAAATCAAAAAATCGGGCGTATCTCGAAAAGGGTTCGCCATTTTTTAATTCTGATATTTTTTCTGGTGTTTCGGCCTATGTTTTTTTTGGTGTGTGTGGGGGGGGGGGGNGATATCTCTTACCGTTTTGGCTAAACAATTAGTGATACATACATACGTACAAACATTTTACATTTATCGTTACATTGAGTTTTATTTTTATAGAGAGATATTTTAATTTCCCTATTAACACTACATTGCTAAATGTGGTATCAAGGAACCCTGCTTATTTCCTTTAAAGATAATCCCTCAACACGAAAGCACATCAAATAGAAACCCATTTGAATTCAAAGTTAATATATGTCTTAATATTAACTTAATGTTAATATATGTCATATTACCTAAACTATTACCTGTCATATTACCTAGTCTTAATGTTAATATATGTCATATTACCTAAACATTTTTATTGTAAAAACAAACGTGGTGTCATCACATCGATCAGGTCAGGTAAAGACAGAACACTTAGTGTTAGGAAATAGGAAAGGCATCAAGCCTTTAAAAAGCTCTGCTTCAAACCAATGATGATAGGTCATCAGCAATTTCTATCGATACTGATAGAAGCAATCGAGGGTTACCCTGCCAGGAAAGTATAACAGCTAAATCGAGTAGGCAAAGAACAAAAGTTTGTGTCATGGTAGAATTAAGGAAAGCAACTGGAATTGGGAAAGTGTGAAGCTAAAGAAGAATAAAAAGACCTTGATGAGAAAAAGTTCAATATATTGCAGCTCCTTGAATCCCATGATTCCCTCCTTCGTCTGAGCTTAATTATAAGAAGTTTTTTTTTTTTTTTTTCAGTGTACCCAATAATGCATTATTATGTTCCTGTACTTACCGCATAACATGGCTACGACTAATATCACCATAATGGACTTCATTTTTTACTTCTAATATATTCCGACAGGCACTGCCTTCTCAATTGTGATACACCTATTATACGACGAATGCTCAGTCCTTCATTCTATTTTTATAGTGGATTTCCATCTGTTGGATTTTATTTTTATGACGCCATTAAAAATAATGAAATACATTTAAGTACATATCAATTTTCTGTTTTATTGATATTTGCATTGTGCTGATTAACATAGTAGAACACTTGGTATCTCACCTAGATCTTGCTTTTCAAATTTTATGTCATTATTTAAATATTGAATTTATAATGGAATGTAAAACGATCTGCTCTTTATGATCAGCGAATTATTTCAGGCCTGCTGGGTGGAGTCTGTTACGTTTGACGCCCTACAGACATGCTCATTCCTATGCTAATAGTATTCCTTGATTTTCCCTTCTAATAATAGGAAATTGGTCGTAATTTGAAAATTGTTCGACATTTTTCAATTCTGATAATTGTACTGGCATCGCAGCATATTGTTTTGGAAGGGTACATTTCCATCGTTTTGGCTAAACAATTAGTGACACATAAACCCATATCTATAGTTTTAAAGAAGTTTAAAGTTATAAATTTCCTTTTTCGTTTTTAACTACTTTACTTACTCTCCGACACAGAAGTTATTGCTACCCCAAGGACGCCGTACTAAGTGTTGATAATCCCGGCCTCTTGATCCCATTCATGTCCTCCAATACGAGTAGTGGTAAATATCTCAAATTCATGTGAATGAAATTTCATGGGTTGCCTGGGTTTGAATTCACGTCCTATAGTTTACCAGCCAGAGCGTAGAAAAAAAATAAGTTGGCGCTACGCCACGTAACGATGGCGTAACGCCAACCCATCTTTTTTCGACGAGGCTTAAAAGAAACTGATACTGGTTCCTTTAAAATAATATTTATAGATATCCGTGGCATTTTCCTTTTTTGCTGAGCGTCCCTTTAACATTTATTGGTCCTTCGAGCCGGAGCGTTGGCATTAAACAAACACCAAATGCATGTCAGGATTTTATTTCGGGGGGTGGGGGGTCATATAGGGATTACGTATATGAAGTTAAAATAGCAAATTATCAACGTTAAACTAATTTCGGGGGGGGGGGGTTGAACCCTTAAAACCATGTCCTGGATACGGCCATTGCGAAATGTGCTTGTTATTTATTCAGAAATAATAATTGTTTTAGGTGCATATTGCATACGATATTTATGTGCACTTCAGAGAATAATTATATTTGCTGATAACTATTACTAACCTGTCATTGATAATCCCTTCTGTCGCCATGATCAAATGTCTTTCTTATCTATTCAGAAATAATAATTGTTTTAGGTGCATATTGCATACGATATTTATCTGCACTTCAGAGAATAATTATATTTGCTGATAACTATTACTAACCTGTCATTGATACTCTCTACCGTGGCCATGATCAAATGTCTTTGTTATCTATTCAGAAATAATAATTGTTTTAGGTGCATATTGCCTACGATATTTATTTGCACTTCAGAGAATAATTATATTTGCTATATAATTATATATTTGCTTATATATGACAGAAGGGATTATCACCTTCTGTCGCCATGACAATACCTCCCGTCTACTTGGAGGCGGAAAGCTGCAATCTACGAAGAAGCGAAATCAGACGAACGCCGTTTGTGGAAAATAGTACGAATGTCTATTGTCCATTGGATGAGAATTTGTTCGTAGACGAGATGCCTCTGTGGAACAGTTTCCATTTTTCACTCTCACTTGTTGTATTCTTTTGGAACTAAATCCCCACAGCAAGGTTTCGCACTTCGCAGCCGTTCGGACGAAATATGACAAACAATACGGATAAATATCAATATTTTCTTTCGATATTTGTCATATTTATATCGATATCAGCGATTCGATATTATCGGATATCGGAAGAAAAATGTCAATATCGATATCAAATCAGAATTTTATAGGAAGGTTCCTAGAGCATATCAGATCCTTTGTGTTGTATAAAGTGTATTGACACTTTCTTCCCTATTGGTTTATTATTTTCAATAATGAACCTTTGGAATTGTCACGAAAAAAATAGTACATCCCTTCATTTTTTTTTCAAATGATCATCCCTAGCAGCTCTTTGTTATTGTTTCTATGTTTAGTTTGGTTTGCAATTAATCAAAAAAAATATTTAAGTTCTTCTTATCAGAGGATTGTGGAAATTATTCTATTAGCTTCCCTTTTTGCTGCAGAGATTATATTCATATTGAGGACGGTTTTTATTTTATTATTATGCATTCTATATGCTCATTTAAACAAAGTTTAAATCAAACTTCAATTCTCACATCATAACTTTAACTAGAATCCGAACCGATATGTTTCGATATTTCCTTAGAGACTGGAAAAAATATCGGATATCGCACAATGACCAATATCGCAACAACCCTATAACGGTCTCAGTGAACGTAGTCCCCAAACGAATATGATTTCGCAACTTTTCGCAGCTTTCCGCTCACTGTGACCTTAGGATAGTTTTTCAACAGATGCCGTACCGCCAAATAACACTAGCTACCGTACCCTCAAACAACATCATCAAGGGACAACAACATTGTAAAAGTTTTTTTCGTACATATTTTACATGTATTTTTCTTTCATATTTTTGCCCCCTCTCCCAATGGGCCCTCGGCGCAGGGGGGGCATACTGGACATTTGCCCGGTTTCCCGGCGGCCCAGTCCGCCCCCGCTGGTCACCAATTGTTCTCCAGGATTCTATTTTGAACATAGAGGGTTTAAAGTCCTATTTTCAATTGGTGTGAAAAAAAATCCCATGTTTGATGAATTTTTTTTTATTTGGTCAAAAATGTTGACTTCCCCCGCGATTTTGATTTATGTTGGATATCCTAACGTTTGACGTATTATTTGTTATTTCATGTTGACACCATATCCCCCATTCATCTCCTTTTCCATGTTGACACTTCTCTCCTTTGTTGTTTATTCTAGTACTTGACATTTTATTACGAATTTATCTATTTTTTGCTATTGGTTGTTGTTTTAGTTTATTATTATTTATTTAAATATTTTGAGAGAATCCTAAAATAATAAATAATTTAATTATTTAGACAATATCGATTCGGATTGAATATGAAGGTGGCGAGCTTTCGTATAGTACTCAGACTATCATCCCCAGAAAAGACTCCAAATTTGACATAGGTACATACCACATTTCTAATCTCCTTTCTCTTTTTAGACAGAAATACTGAAAACCGATAGCGGCAAAAACTGCCAAAGGTTTTTGCGGATCGGTCAACGCTAAGTGGCAAAAGAGCCCATCACGGCGTACGGCGGACAAACGGCTTTTTTGATTCGACTTTTGTATTTTACGTACCTTAAAACGTAAGATATCAAACTTTTGGGGGGGGGGGGGGGGNAAAATTTTTTTCTCGTGACGATTCCAAAGGTTCATTATTGAAAATAATAAAACAAAATATGTAAGTTCATACTTAAACCAATATGGAGAAATGTAAAATTAGATTTTCTAAAGACACTCAGCTTAACACCTCTGTAATATTTAAGGTCATTCGGGACAGGGGTTTTGCTTTCCAATGTATAGAAATTACAAAACTGCTACCCATTTTGCCCTCGCCCACCTTATGTTGGACCAGGAAAAGTCAGCATCAAGTGGCTTTTCCCGGTAGAAATTCTCTTTAAGGGTGCTTCACACTCAGCCGTCATTTGACAGTGCCACGACCGGCAAGTGATTCTCACTGACCGTGAGCTCACATTGATTTTAATTGACATTTTCAGACCTGTGTTGATCACTTGCCGGTCACGACGCTGTCACGGCAATTCTGAGTGTGAAGTGGCCTATACCTCGCTTCAATTTAGTGATCTTATGAGGACTGTCAGTCAGGGGCGGATCCAGGGTTAAATTTTAGGGGGGGGGGAACTAAGGAAATAAAATGCATTTATTGTTAGTAATGTGTCATTAAAGGATATTATGTTGTAATGCAGCGAATTTCTTTCACCTATTGCAAGAACTTTTGGTGGGGGGAACTCTCCACGAGTTCCCCCCCGTGGATCCACCCCCGAGGACTCTTGTATTCAATGTGAACGTTTTCTCTAATTTCCTAATAAATACAATAAAGGTGTTAATCCAGCAGAGGGTTTAAGCATGTTGGACTGGTTATCTTTCATTCTGTGAAGGGGATTAATTTATCAAATTTAATTAATTGAATTAATGATTAATTAATATGACCTCACGGGATAGATAATTCAATAATTAATTATTGGTTGTCTGAACGACTAGTCATCCATTTAATGAGAAAGGATTAGTAGTCGAACGACATTGAAATGTTGCATATTACATGTACCTATTCTCATCCCTTAACTACTTTTAGGACATTACTTCATTTTTGTTGATATCATTGGGACAGACCTAGATTATTAAATTGGGCTCAGCCAGGGGCGTACACAAGGGGGCTAGCCGGCTATAGCCCCCCCCCCCGAAATTTTTTCGAGATAAGCCATCAAATGTGAAACGCGAGTGTATATCATCTAACCCTGTTCTTCTTTTTCAATGTCACGCAGAAAAAACTTTTTAAGAAAGGTGTTTCATACTTACATAATAGAGTACAAACTTAGGGCGATTTAACTTTTTTTCTACATATTTTCAAATTTTAAGAAGTTGTACCTACCTTGCTTTTTAATATTGCCCAATATTATTTGTGGTTTGTGTTAACTAGTTGAGTAGAGTTTTTAATAACTACATTTTTAACTAAAATAAGCTGGGTGGGTTTCACCAAGAGAATTAAATGTTAACAGGCAGGTATTCATTGAACCGATCTGAGGTTTCATCTGAGGTGCCAGATGAATATAAAGCCTATATCTCGGGCGCGATAGAGTACATCAACTTTTAGGCCGACATATAACGGTAGGGCACCGTTCCAGTCCTATAGGGCTTTGCTACGACTTTTATCTTTAGAAACATTCGATTATCGCGATGGGCGGAGGGGGTTAAGCCCTATATTTATTCTTTGTTTACATTATCTCACTGGAAACTAGGTGGGTTCAACACCACGACGCTGTTATGGTACCTAACTGGTTTGCCCAGCCCCCCCCCCCGAAAAAAAGCATGTGTACGCCCCTGGGCTCAGCTATTAGAAAACGTTCATTGAAATCAGATCCGTGGGATGATCAAGGGTACGTCTAACATGGACGATGGTTTTCTGAGTCAGACAATCGGCATAGATTTAATCCTTTGTTGCCAAATGGCTAACTAATGAATCACTCATTAAGATGATCTAATTATTTTTATATTTTTAGTTTGTAAAAAGTTTGGTAATATTTCGCGATTCTCCTCAGAAAAAACTGACCAAGTGCAATGTAAGTATTGCTTTAAAAGAATTGAGACAAAAAAAAGTGCAATAATTTTAAGCGTGGGATGAACAGCAGCAAGAATAAATTTGGCCTCAATAATAGATATTACTACGTTCATGGGCGATTTTTTTTTGGAAGAGTGGTTGGAACTTGTACTTTTTTCAATGATAATTTTCTATGCGATCTTAATTTGCTTATGATTTTTAGAATACGCCCCTGTTTATTTCTCATTGTACACCTCCTCTCAAAGAAATATCATCTATTCGTTTTGCTGTCAATCGATACCTATTTTAATAGCGCATATGGTGCAGACTTGTTGAGAGGTGGGGATTACCTCGTGAGGCCTCAGAGGTCCGGTGTACTGATGTAAAAACACAATCATTTGAGATGAAGATACATAGAGGGAACCTTATAAATTTCCCTTCGGGAGCCGGGCTTTCTCTTTTCACCTACGAGTATAACATAAGCCTATCTAACGTAGAAAACTTTAGAAGTCTTTTAAATGCAAGCCATAATTGCAAGGTGTTGTTCAAGTCGCCTCAGACAAGTGCCTCTACTCTTTCTAAAAGTCACGCTACAAAGGGATTTAATTACATTCGTTTGTTACTCTATACAAACAAGCCTTGGCGTGATAAACAAACAGATACACTTCATAAATATATGTAGACGAAGTCTTTGAGAGTTGCAAAAGTAGAGTTGACAGACGAGAGACCAAACTTCCGGAGAGAAAACTATTTTTTTATTTAAAAAAACTACTTGACTGAATAAAAGATGTAATTAAAATAGATAGGTAGTGTAAAATGTAAAGAGTTTATTTCGAGTTCGATATTGTGCCTTTCCTTATCCTATATGCACAGAGGACAGTTTAATAATGTCGAAATCGAATCTACCATTCGTCGATTTCGCATGAATCCTGCTAATCAGAAAACTGTATTAGTGGCTGAAGGACAAAATTTGGTGCTTATCACCTATGCATAATAATGTCGCTGGATTTTAAAAGTTCCTTCAGACAGGCAGTCGGAAGGAACTTTTGATATGAAACTTTCAATATTTTGAAAATTTTATTTATTATTTACATTTGACTTTAAGGGAACTTTTTTTTTTCTATGAATTGAGACATTTTAGCATCCGTAGATGTTAAAAAAACGGACTCTTGAGTGAAAGGTTACCATACGTTTTGCGGTCCCCGGACCCCAAATCACGAGTTTCTGCCATTGTTCCTTGTGTGCGTCCGTCTGTCTGTGAACAAGATATCTCAAGAACGGCAAGTGCTAGAGACTTGAAATTCGGTATTTAGGCCAGAACGGCAAAACAAGCTTTTGGTGTAAATCGAATATACCGTTGGAGGTTTGATGCTACTTTTTAGCGGTTTTCGCATATCTTGCTTAAAATGAGAACGGTAATAGCTAGAACTTTAAACTTGGTGCCTATTCATATTAATTTCGTTCGGGGGCAGACTGGGGCTCCAGGGGTTTCCCGGGCATATTGGAAGAAGGGCTCCACATTAGAGTTTATATAAAAGGCTTGAGTATTTCGGGACCAAAGCAGTGTAAAACTGAGAAGTTATAAATCAAGGAGCAATAAATAAATAATAATTACGTGTCAGAAAAAATAAACATATTTTTTTTTTCATATTTCTTTTCTCCTGATAAGCCGGGGGACCACATATTTTTTCTCGCACATATTTTACATGTATTTTCCTTAGATAATAATGTCCCACGATGAACCGGGGACCCATTGCGGCCCACTTATTTTTTCTCGCACATATTTCACATGTGGGTAAATTTTTCTTTCATATTTTTGCCGCCGATTAGTTGGGGTCCAATCAAGCCCACTCGTTTTTTCTCGCACATATTTTTGACCCCTGATGAGCCAGGAGCCCATATATTTCTTCTCGTACATATTTTACATGTATTTTTCTTTCATGTTTTTGTCCCCACCGAGTACCTGCCCGGTGGCCCAGACCGTACCTGCCTTGTGGCCCAGACCGTACCTGCCTTTGTTCCTTTAGGCTGAATCCCTTAAAATTCACTATTTTTGAAAATCATTTATCGTATAGCTTTTTACTATAGGTACATCAAAGAGAAATAATAATAAATATTGAATGCCACGCATGGGAGCAAGCCAGCTCTATTAGATGACGGTCCTAAGCCCTTGTAAATACAGAAGGTTTGTTGTTAGGAAGGTTATGCAGCCGTTATAAAACTCTGCTTCAAACCAATGATGAGAGATCACCAGATAAAAACGAGTTTCTATAGATACTATGAGATAGAAAGCTAGGGTACCGTGCCAAAAATAGGTACAGCTAAATAGAGTAAGTACCGAACAAAATGTTTGGGCATGGTAGAAAAAGGAAAGCAGCGCCGACCTCAAATAGAATTGGGAAAAGGTGAAGACTGAAAAAAAAAATATGAAATGAGGATGATGTATAGTGTACTAGGAGATCAAGAGAAGATTCTATTTTTGTCAACAAACAGAGCAAACCAGATTGTTTCAGAACAGACCAAGTAAACCAATCAACTTTCCGACTGTTTGAGGTTTGTTTGTAGTGTTTATTTGGTCTATTTTCTTTTTGAGTGTGAGTTTCATTTTGACTTACTTCTGCTTGTCTTGGGCTGGAAAAAAATTACCTTATGATTGTCTAAGGTCGCTTAGCTGATATGTTAGTCTTTGGCATTACCCAGGATACACCACGTGGAGGCAAACTAACATTGTATCGCGCTGTTTTTAAAACATTGCTGCCTACAAACTACTTATACATTCTTTTGACAGAAAAAATGAACTCTGCTCAAGAATGGAATGCTAATAAAACAACAATACTCACCCTTTGAATGCTCGAGTTAGACAGACATACGTTTCATCTTGAAAGCACTTTCTTTATGTAGCAACCCACTCAGGAATTAGAGATCAAGTATTTATTTAACGAATAACCTTTACAAGTGTTCCTTCTTTTACTTACTTGTAAAAAATGTTGACAAAGAGTTTCTAAAGGTTGCTCATTCTGTTGGTTTGTCCTCAACATTTCTCTGTTGGCTTGCTCTTCAATGTTTTCTCTAAGCTCAGCGAAATGTATCCATTTTATTCCCACACTATCTTCCTTACATTTCCGTCCAATCGGTCCGGCCTTTTTCCCCTTGGTCACTCCATCGGGCCTGATTCCGAAAGAATTCAGATCAATCTATGATCTTTTGCTCTTACAATGTAACCTGTCGGTCACCTGATAATTTGGTATTACAACAAATTACCAATGGCGGCGCAATTTATGTTGGGATCTTCCCGAAAACTTACACTTGGGGGCCTCTGCCTTCTTTTCCAAAGATGCCCTCTCGCAATATTTTTTGGTGGTAGAGGGCTTCTCAGTCTGAAAGAAATTTACTTAAGGTCCATCGGGGTCCTCGCAGATGTTCCTGAGAGATCTCCAGTTATATACAGATATCTCTCTCTCTCAGGCTTCATTTCGAAACAATTCCGGACCTTCCATCGATGGTCTTTTGTTCTCCCAATATGGTCTATCCGAATCCTTATAATTAGGGTTGCCAACTTTTTTTCCACATTTACGGGATATCGGATTTTTACCCGGGACAAAGGCATGCACATTTTTTTTTAATCATTTCAAAAAAAATTGTAAAAAAATTCAGGAAGTAAAAACGTTCTAACCACACAAATACATAATGCACCTACCTACTACCTACATAGAGCAACATTATGTTTCATTATTTTGTTTTGAAGCTATATTTTGAACTGGATGCTACAAGGTGAAGAATTTCTTTTTTTGCTTTTACATAATTTTAAAATTCCTGGCAGTTGAATTCCAAATTAAACATGATCAATAGTTCTGATCTGATCAAATCTACAGTACTTATATTTTTCACGTCAATCCATTTTAACGACACCTGCGAGAAAATGCGTTCTAGAAATACAAAGCAGTTTGAGCTTGGGATGCTCAAAACAAAAAAAATTGTGCGGAACACTTTAAGTTTTTTTTTTCTTCTTCATCTCAAGTCTTTTTTACTATTTATTAGTCGGTTCCGTTAATTTGGAAAAAACGGGGTAAAAATACGGGATGTCCCGGGAAATACGGAACGGTTGCAACCCTACTTATAATATACCCGAACACACAACACAATTTTATTTCACCGCTTTCATTATTCCCCGTGTTATTCAGGGGCGTAGCGAGGGTGGAAACTGTGGGGGGGGGGGGAAAATCTATGAAAATGCCGACTCACCACTGCAATTTGCCGAACTCCATAAATTCATATAGGAATGAAATTACTAAAATCTTTGTAGGTATGCATTGTCACTGAATTTTATTGTGAAATTGGGGGGTCACCCCCCTCGGAGATGAAAATGAAATGGAGATTTAATAGTTCCCATTTTAGTGGTATTTTTTAGATTTTTTATTCTGAATTTTCTCTTCCTATAAAAGTATAGTAATCCTGCAGAAAATTTGGAAATATTTTGGCCTAAAAAAACGTTTGACGGGAACCCGAAACCCAAAATAGAGATCATATATGTCATTTCCTATTGCTTTTGGGCCATATTTTCATTTTTGAAGTTTGGAAATATTTGGAGCCATGGGATCCAAAAAACCGATATGTCCGACGTTCCACGTAAGACGTATGGCGTACGTACGGAATCGTGTGCAGAGCTCTGGGAGCCAAATCGCTGGTCCGATCAATGGTAAAAAGCCCGACCCATATTTTTCTTTTTCTCGATATCGCCCCCAGGGCCCCGAACAGTTTTCTTTTGGGACCGAATCTCTAAAATCCAAACCACATAACCAATTATTATTAAATTTGATATGCACAGTCACCTGAGTAATTTATTGGATATTTTATGGTATTTTATAGAAATTTCGGCTTTGGGGCACCGGCAGGGGCCCAAAAATGAAAATATACAAAAGTCGTCTCATTTTGACATTATTTGGTATATTGATTTACATTCATACAATTTTTAAAATCTTGTAAGAACAATATGCACTGTTTGAAATCTGAATTTCAAACAGAGTCGGCAAATCACGGATACTTTCTATATTAATGTCGGATTTTTTTTTTAAAAAATATCCGATTTTATTCCCATGAACCGAAAAATTCAAAATTTTATGGATCTATCAGTCGGCAAATCGCGGATACTTCCGATATTAATGTCGGATTTTTTTTAAAAAAATATCCGATTTTATCTCCATACACCGAAAAATTCACAATTTTATGGATCCATCAGTCGGCAAATCGCGGATACTTCCGATATTAATGTCGGATTTTTTTTAAAAAAATATCCGATTTTATCTCCATGAACCGAAAAATTCATAATTGGATGTTGGAGATTGTTGGGGGGTGTCACACCCCCCATACCCCCAGTCGCTACGCCCCTGGTGTTATTTTAAATAACACCGTCGTTTCGCAAAACTATCGTTTTGCTTGATCATCGGCTCAAGTAGATTTGGAAGATGTTGAACCATGGGACCTGGCGGTCTTTAGGTCATGTATAGCTAGATTTATTTCATGTATTCCTGATATCATGTATCCCATTCAAGTTTCCGGCGCGCTCTATAAACCAGTTCACTGCAGTTAAGGAACATTCAGCGTTTTACTTAAGTGGATGACCATGTGGGTTCACGTCCTCGTGATGTTGACTATTCCTGCCCCAACTCACGCTAGGTGAGGTCAATGTGCGTAGATAATTTGTAAGTTTCCTGCGAATGGCTTGTAAAACCTCCCCTCTCGAATGACCAATAGATGTTAAAAAGACGTTGATAAAAAAAGTGAATAGACCCAAGATGTGTTCATATTCGAAGGGCTACAGAAATTTCTTTTTTCCCGAAACACTGTTTCAACTTCCACGTTTTCTTATTCTTTGAAATAAACATTCGCATCATAGAACGAACAAAGAACAGTCATTAGGTATCTACCTACAACCTTATTCTATCACATTACAAAGTCGGGCATGCACGCGCAGTTAGCGCGCGCGTGACTAGAAGCTTGACAATAAATTTGATGGCACCATTAAAGTTTTGAAATTTTACAAAAAATAATAAATAAAAAAAACATTTTGTAATATTTTCGCATCAAAACGTACACTGTTTACACCAGAATTGAATTGAAAATGATTCCAGAAGGAAAAGAGATAACTGATGCGGATAGGGGTAAAAAAGACGTTGATAAAAAAAGAGAATAGACCCAAGATGTATTCATATTCGAAGGGCTACAGAAATTTCTTTTTCTTCATTCATGTTGATGTTCTTGGCATTTTTGGATTCAGGTTGTAGAATTGTATTGATATATCCGTTCGTCCTGTGCGTATTAGAATCGGCCATCATAAGAACGAGATACTTCAGTCTGGCTCACAAAATCAAAAAAAAAGTTATTAATATTAATTATAATAAAATAATAATTATAATAAAGGAATGTCTTTGGTGACTTTATGTTTTTTTTTTGTGTTGAGGAAATCGGACACGAATCAAAAATGAAATGATTCTCATTTCATTTTTTCATTTCATTCTAAATTTGAAAAAGTCTATTTGACGAAAATTAAATATTTAAAATCTTTCCTCAACACAAAAAAACAATAAAGTTATTAATAGGTTATGTTTAATTTTTCAGCGGTATTCACTTCACATTCGTAGGAATATTTCGTCAGCTAAATTTCTCTTTAGGTCTATAAAAGCCTTGGAAAACAGCATGAATGCCTAGTTAGCTAAGGTCAAAGATCTGACCTTCACACAATCATTAATATTTTTTTTTTCTTTTTTGTTTTGCTTTCAGTTATTGGAATCTGAAGTGGATGATTACAATGGATTAGCCAATCTGTATCAAAGACAACAGCCTTAATAAATAATGCGAACAACATAAATTAAATTTCCCACTTTGATCTGTCCATTTAATGTTAATTTTCTTTTAAATATATTTTTAATTTTCTCTCAAGTTTTTATTCTTTAGATTACATTATAGTTTAACTCTTATTAGACTCCACTAAGCAATTTCATTGACACAAACTACTAAAGCGGGTCTGGTGGACACCAATATAACCTTTGGACTTTAATTGATACAAAACCACTAAGACGGGTCTATGTTAACACCATAACCCTTTAGGCTACCAAATAATTTCATTGAAGAATTATGCGATTTATGATAAAAGAGACGACGGGGTATTATTTCACACCCCGCTATATCTGCCGTCGATAATTATTCGCGATCCAGTCCAGTGTTAAATCCAAGCGATTAGTTGTAATCATTCTTAATTTGAGATTTAAACACAAATATTTGTTCCGTTACAATTTGATTTTTTTTACCAAAGGTTAATTCTTCGCTTCATAAATTTTTGAGGGGATATTGTTTGGCAAAAATATTTGGAAATAACATTTTTCAGATTTCATATTTCTGCCATAAACCCAGCTAATTGCTGATATCTCAATTTCCTGGTGCGCAATATTCTCCCAATTTGCTCTAGATCCGGTAGAGTCAAAAGTTTAGTATTAGGCATATAATTATGGGGTTTCGATTAGTAGTCTGTAGTGAATTCGTGAAGGTTTTCAAGGCAATTGATATTTTCTGGATCACTTCAGACAGGACGACTAGTCGTCGCGATAAGTCGCCCTCTGGGACTTTCACATGTCACGAAAATCCGCCGTGACATGTGGAAAACCGTTCATCAAAGTGAAATCCGCCACGACGTAGTTCTGTTACGACCAAGTCGACCTGTCTGAATAACTCTTACATCATTAACGTCACATGGAGAAAAGAGGGACAGATTTTAGCCAAGAAAATTGTGTGAGGTAATTTATGTATTAGTGACTCTAAAGATGAGTAAATTCCCAGTAGGGTATACAGACTTGAAATTTACTCACCGTCTTCTCCAAACGAGACTTCAGGACGAAAGGGAAATCAACACGGAACATTCTGACCTCGTCAGGCTACTCACAACAAAATGTAATTGAATTAGTCAGAGAGTGAAAAATGCAAAGTTGTGAGTTCTGGACTAAAATTTTCACATTTCCCGGGCTAAGTTAACCTCTTGGATTAGAAGTTGGAAAGGGAGTTTTGGCATCTTCCCATTCCAAGATAATTCGAATAAAGTGACTCGCTTGGTTCGACCTTTGCAAACATTTAACTTTTTGTCATCAGCATATATTAACAAAAGACATTTTCAGTGAAATGCTGCAATTAGTGAAATAAGAACTTTATTTACAAATATAAACTTGGTTTTAAGAATTTATGCAAAACATTGTCAAGTTGTGTTTTATTTTAATTCCTTTTCAACACTTGAAGGAGAAGGAAGAGAGGAGGGGGAGGCAGAAAAAAAGAGGCTAAGAAAGGGGGAAAAGAGAGACAGACTATTATAGGAAAGTATTTTAATGGTCTGTAGTTATGCCGAAACACGTTTTCAGAACCATGACTACTGATAGTCCGGCCGGCAACTACCGATAGTTTCTTTCCTTTATTTTCTTCTTCTTCTTCTTTTGCTTTGTTTTTCCCACACAAGCGGGGCTGACAATTCTCATCAGTCTATGCCGTCCTGATCTATCGTGTACTAAATCCTAGTTTTTTTTCTTTCTTTCAAACCTCTCCTCATATTATCGATCCATCGCTTCTTCGGTCTTCCTCTATGCATTATTCCTTGTACTTCCATTTTTCTTACTTTCTTTCTCACATAGTCCTCAGATCTTTGCTTCACAAGGCCAAGTCTCTATCCAAAAAATGTCGGCCCATCACTCACTAAGGTTCATCTGAATCCACGCCAGACTACAGAGTTGTCCTCACAAACTATTTTTTTTCCCGTCAAATTCCTGGAACCTACTTTCCGTTATTTTATTTCAAGTGAAACTATAAATGTGCAATAAAAATGTCTGCGCTCAGCACTGAAAGTCGTTAAGAGTAAATACTGTTTTGTCAGCAACTTCGATTTTTACAATCAAAATAAATATTCAAAGGTGCCGTAAAGGCTGCTCCTAAATAATGAATTCTGCATTTGAAATTGAGTCTCTTCCCAAAACCCCTGCCTGCTATGATAATTTTATCGGGTACTACACCAAGAAGATAATATGTTGAGGCAATTTTTTTTTTTTTTTTTAAAAAAAAATAACTTCTTTATTGGCCGTCATGGGTTCATGTTGAACGGGTTGTACATACGCAATAGAGGCATGTCCGTAAAAAACGTTTCCTAACCTCTCTAATTGGGTTAAAATTGGTTAGAAAAATTCAAAGTTTTTGTAAAATATCTCAAGTGTTGCTCCGCGGTTACAAATCCAATTTTATCTAAATCTAAAGAGTTATCCAAGAGGAACGTCTGTCTGTGTCCATTCTGATTTTCATTAAAACATGAAGAGGGAGGGGGGATAGCACCGGGTCCGGTGTTTTCTCAGGAGCCCAGTTTCATTTTATCGTTGGCTTGATTTTGGCCGAAGATTACATACCAATTGGTTATCAAAATCCGTCAAACCTAAGTGGCAAAAGAGTCCTTCAGGGCGGATGGTGTGCCGTGTACAGGGCAGGGGCGGCTGACAACAAACAATTTGTATTCGATTTTTGTTTGCTACGTACCTTGAAATGTAAAATATCATATTTTGCGGGGGGAGGGGGGTCGTGATCGATTCTAAATTTTTTTATGAAATGAAAATAATACACGAAAAGATTAGACTAATCGTAACATTGAAATGAATTAACCGTGCGTTTTCCTAGCGCGCAGCGACAAAGCTCTCGGAAAGCCGTTAGTATATGATTTGAAGAGTTTGACGCACGTATAAGGAAGCGACTCAATTCATTTACACATTTACTTCCGGAAAAATAAATGGTCTCTAGAAAAGGAATTTTACCCCCTCGGCCGTTTTTTGGGAATGACTATACATGATCACACTGCTACGAGCGACTGATCCAAAAGTATAGATTGAACCTCGTCCACTGTAGTTTCATAAAAAAGTTGCTCCCTGGTCAATTTTTTTGACAATGGAGCCATTTTTTGTCCCTTGATGTTGAGCTTCCCGATGAATGGATAGTAGAATCAATAAAGTGATCGCCGATCAATAATTTGTTTGATTAATCAGTCGCTTCTCTATCCAACACATAATATAGGTAATATTAATACTCTCTCAATGTATTACCGCTTCTCTATCCAACACATAATATATTACACCCTATCGATGTATTATCCAGCAAATAATATATTATACTCTATCGATGTTTTACTGCTTCTCTATCCAGCACTATCAAGGCATATTATGCTCTATCGATGTAGGTATTACCGCTTCCCTATCCAGCATATAATATATTATACAATATCGATCTTCTATCGATTAATCGATCTTCAGAAAGTAAAATCAGTCCGCATTGCAAACTGTGTTGCAATCAATGGCATTTTTGACGATCCTAGAATATTTGACAAACTGAACCTGTATGTCAAATATACAAGGTGTTCCCTAATTTGCGACCCATACAAATTTTGCGAGAACTAATAGGAATTTTAAGCTGTTGGATTTTAGTAAAACATTCTTCTTCTTCTTTAACATTCAATGTGGTAAGATTTTTAGTTGTAAGGTCTAGTTTTAAGTCCAACTTTTTTCTATTCATTGACTTTTTGTAACACGTAAACTTCGAAGCTTATTTAGTTGACCTATTTCTGACCAATTAAAGTAAGGGTTTTTTTTTTTAATTTGGCTTAACGTCTCTTTAACATCTATTGGTCATTCAAGACGGGGGTTTTACCCTCCATTTGCTGGAAACTTGCAAACTAGCTACCCACATTGACCTCACCCAGCCTGGGTTGGGCCGGAAAAAAGAGCCAACGATACGTGCTGTTCCCGAGCGGTCACCCACCCAAGTACTGACCACGCCCGATGCTGCTTAACTTCAGTGATCTGACGGGAACTGGTGTATTTAACGTGGTATGATCGTTGGCTAAGTAAGGTCTAGTTTTAAGTCCAGCTTTTTTCTATTCATTGTCTTTTTTAACACGAAAACTTCGAAGCTTATTTAGTTGATCAATTAAAGTAAGGTCTAGTTTTAACTCCAACTTTTCTCTATTCATTGTGTTTTTGTAATACGAAAATTTCGAAGCTTATTGTCCGATTTTAATGAAATTTGGTATGACATTCATTGCGTTCACAGAATTAAATCTAAAAAATTGTTAAAATAGGACAAAAATATACTTGCGATTTAATTTTCCGAAAATCTTCTCTTCTTTAACTTCACCTGTTCCGACAATTCCATCGGCCCTGCATTTCTTTTTCTACCATGCCACAATCTTTTGTTCGATGCCTACTCTCTTTAGCTGTATCCTTTTCCTGGTACGGTAACCCTCGCTTGCTTCTCATTGTATCTACAGAAACTGTGTAGAAACTCGCTTTTTGCTGATGATGTCTAATCATTATTTTGAAGCAGATTTTTTTGAAAAGCTGAATGCCCTTCCTAGCACCAAATCTTCTGCATTTACTCGGGTTTAGAGGTGGTTACATTGATGTAATTTTTTGTTATATCGGGTAAAAAATATCGATCATCCGATATAGTATACCGTTTGAAAACTGTCTGGAAAACGTTCTAATATTATCGATATTTTACAGTTATCGATATAAAATATTAACAACAAAAAAGTTAGTAACTGAGCTCTAGTTTTAAAATGACAAAGTTTCTTTCGTTTGTCCACTCATCAACAACTCTCCAACATCGGGGTCAAATAGTGGTCATTAAAGTAAGTGAGGTCTACAGTTCACATCAGAAAAACTAATAAAATACAAGCGAATAGCTTCTATGTTAGGTTTTATTTGACCCTATATGCAGTATCCAGGTAGATTGTATTGTCATAAATATGCATTACTGCAATAATTCGAGGAAAAGAAACAATGTTGCAATCAACACATTGCCTTTCGGCAAATGAAATCATTTTATTTTCAAACATTCTATTTGAAACCCTTTCACACCGTTTGGTCCCACACACAACATTACCCGGACATTTCAAAAACATGTTGGCCAATTTACATCTAGTAGTTCTGTTTTTTTATTTTTATTCATTTGTAAGTTCACAATTTGACCCCGGAATGGTCCAAAAAAAAATGAAAAAGTTAATTCTAATAATATAAATTTCATCATAATTAGAGTGTTCACATAACATCCCTATAAAAACTACGGATGACCTAGTGGTCAACCGTAAAAAAACGGACAGTTCGTCCGACGGACTTCGAGAGTTATCGTGGTACAAAAAGACAAAGAGACAAAAGAAAAACTGTCGCGATAAAACTAGACCTCACTTTATTTATTCAACCAGAATATTCATTAAGGGATAACCTACTGTCTTCAATAATTTTTTGATATCCGGATAATTTTTTTTCAAAAAATTTTGATAGAAATTTTGATCAAAAAACGTATCAATTTTAAAAACTATTGAGCACTCTAAAGAGTACAACGCCTTTAAATCAAAATAGTCGTTCCTATGGAGCACACAAGAACATTAAAATCTTTTATGCACTAAACAGAAACTCATTCACGTTAAATGATCACGCCCATTTCTCCACAGCACCCATTTATTTTTGGTTAATTTTTGGGTCCTGTTTGGTCACACGGGGCCAAATATTATAAGAGTTGGGTGCAATGATCATCAGGAATTATTTCCGCCCTTTGTAGGAACTCTTTTTTTATATTATTTACTTTATCTATCTATCTTCTTCTTCCATTTTTTTTTTTTCGTTATTGCGGTAAATATGTAGGCGGTTTTAGGGGGGCGGTACGGGCTTTAGCCCTCCCCAGAAATTTTTGTGTTTTACACTATAGATAAAATGGAAAAAATAAGGGTTATATACTATGGTTATACAGGTATGTTTTTCAGGCACAGAAGCCCCCCCCCCCAACCCACAATTGTGGACTAGAACTGCCTATGGGTAAATAAAATATATTCCATAAATAGGTAGTTACATAATAATATAAATAGTTGTCATTTAAAGAGTGTGACTGCCAACACATCACGATGAATACACCAGTTCCCTCCAGATCATTGAAGTTAAGCAGCGTCGGGCTAGGTCAGTACTTGGATGGGTGACCGCTTGGGAACACCACGTATCGTTGGCTCTTTTTTCCGGCCCAACCCAGGCTGGGTGAGGTCAATATGGCTAGCAAGTTTCAAGAATTTTTTCAAGAATGGAGGGTAAAACCCCCGTCTTGAATGACCAATAGATGTTAAAGACATGTGAAGCCAAATTAAAAAAAGAAATAAAAAAAAAAAGTGTGATTTGTACAGATCGCATAACTTCTATTTTTAAATGAAACATAATACCAGATAGAAGTTTGGAGTAAAAGGTTAAATTTCTATAATTTAGTACCTCAGGGCTAATTGTTGATTTATTTTTAAAAGGGTTTCCCTAAATTTAAATAACACCAAATGTTTGTATTTCACTTTTCAATGTTCACACGTTGAGCGCACTCATCCAGAAGGCCATGTCTCCTTGTATGTAGAATTTAAATCAGTTTTATTTTAGTCATTAGTATTATCACAGATCGTTTGCAAAGGTAAGTCAAACAAAATATATTCTTTATTGTTTGCCAAAGCCTTTGTCAGGCAAACAAGTGTACGGGTGGATCAAAAACTTACTTATTAACAATCTTCAACAAATGAAAAATTTAAATTAATCAGATTAATAATAGTAGTCAGTGGCGTAGCTACCACGGGTCTGGGGGGTTTGCTTCACCGGAGCTACGCTACTCAGAGGGCCCCCAAAAGTTGAGGTTTTGCAGATAACTTTTTTGGCCCTTTATAGATTCAAACATTGATATTTTTTCTTATAGCGTCAGAGCATCAGAGACTCAAATAGGGGCGGACTGGGCCATCGGTGGAGGGGGCGAATATATGTGTAAAATATGCATGAGAAAAAATATGTGGGCCCCGGTCAGGCTCATGGGAGGGCAAAAATATGAAAAGAAAATACATATAAAATACATGCGAGAAAAAATATGTGGGCCCCAATGGGCTTCCGGTTCATCGTAGGGCATTATTATGAAAGAAGAATAGATGTAAAATATAGTTATTCGTTATTGGAGAATGTCTTTACATACCTACATCATGTTAAGTTTCATTAAAGCATGAGTAATTTTATTTTCGAGGGGCCCCTTCCCATAAGTTTAACTAGGGCCCCCAAATCGTAGCTACGCCACTGGTAGTAGTTCTGTGAAGTATTAAACCTCACTCAGCTAAAACAGCCACCAAAAGTGCCGGACTGGTCTAATATTTCTCAAAATCAGCTAATGAGCTTATTCTATGAATATATCTAATGTCAATTGCACGCTGGAGAAGCGGGTTCGAATTCTGTGGGGGAACCAGATTTCTTTCGGAACTTTGCTTGGTTGTTCGGGGTGCACTCAGTCCCGTGAGAACAATTGAGTAGCTACTGTAAAGTGAGTAATGACGGCATTACAAGAGCAAGGGAGAAGCAGGTTCGAATTCTGGAAAGCGGCATATCACAGGGAAGCTCGGACAAGTAGCGAGCGATTTTCAGACACACGGGATTGTTCCCATTTGCGGCTTGCAATTTGCTTACTTTTGTTTTATTTCTTTCTTTTTATGTTTACTTGTTAGCTTTTTTGACATATTTTAAGCCAACTAGACAGGGAAACGTTTTTACGGCCATACCTTGATGAACAATCTTGCTTATTCACGACACTTCTAGAAAGTGATTAAAAAGGGGAAAAATATTAAGGAAATTCTATTTTTATTTTTAACCTTTTGAAAGTGACTTGCTGTTTGACCGTGCTTCGCTACGGTTACGAAATTCAACAAGAATTTCGAGATTGCCACATTAATCTACTCAAGTTTGCATTTTTGATATTAAGGAGGAAAAATATCAAGGATACCAGGGGATTAAAAGTGGTGGGATTTTGGGGAACCAGATTTTTTTCGGAACTTTGCTTGGTTGCTCGGGATGCACTCGGCCCCGTGAGTAAAATTGAGTGGCTACTGTGATGTGAGTAGTGACGGCATTACAAGAGCAAAGAAACATGTATAGTGCAGTGATAACTTAGTGTAATTGCCCTTCTAATGCTGTGACATGCACAAATCAAGGTTGTGACAATGCAATATTATGCGTAAACACAAATTTTTTATTTTTGTCTAATGTCCATACCAAATTTCATGAAAATCAGATAAAGCGTTTGACTACCTGGTACAAAGNATAACGCGTTTGACTACCTGGTACAAAGAGAAAAACGAAAGAAATGGACCTGACTTCGTTCAGTCAATTAAGCTATACAAAATGGACCATATAATTTTTTACGAAAGTGCCCTATTAGCTCAGAGTAAGAAAAACAACAGAAATAGACCTGACTTCGTTCAGTCAATTAAGCTATACAAAATGGACCATATAAGTTTTTACGAAAGAGCCCTATTAGTCACACCTAGCTCATAGTAAGAAAATCGAATTAGTTAAAGAAAAGGAAATTTATTATTACTGAAAGTTTGGAGGATTAAAATTATTCGTATTCCAAGTTACGAGATAAAAACGGCAATTTTTCGTAAAAGGGGTGCCGGCCGCTATACTAATGAAATTTCGAGAAAAAATCACTCTTTCATGTTCTAATACACTATGGCCAGATGCCCCCCCCCTCCCCACCTACTGGATATGGGTTTAAGACATGTAATTGTGTTGTATAAAAAGTTACGAACAATGAGGATCATTCTTCCTTGCCTTTGCAATTTTTGGCCATTTCCAGTAACTTCTCCCAGGGGCGGATACAGAGCGATCGGTGAAGGAGGGGCGTTTACGGTTGGCCACGATTCAGCTAATAAACTTTGTGACGATATCGTATAACCAAAGCGTAGTAATGTGCACTGTGCATCGATAGCGACAGAGACATGTGCTCGGAAAATATGAGCAGACGATAAAAACTCCGGGGTAAAGTTAGGTTCCAATTAGCATGCCGTCAACTGCTCGAAAAAAACTCAGCGTGGACCCATACACATGGACACTTCTCCTCTGATTTGTAAACCAGATTTATACTGATCAGTCCCAAGAAATGCAATAACAATATACTCTATTAGTGAATGTATTTGTATATGCATATGTTCAAAGTTTATTCTTATTAATTAATATGCATTTTCGTGAAATTTTATACACAAATTATTAGGAAAATCATACCAGAATGTGTTTTTTTTTTGTTCCTATGAAAAAAAATCTGGCCTCTGGGGTGGAGGGCAATCGCCCCTCCGCCTCCCTGGATCCGCCCCTGATTTCTCCTCTTTCAAATTCAATCAAAATTGACGATTGTGTACACAGCTTAAATTGGTTTTATTTTAGTCATTATTATAGTCGTCCCCAAAAGGCAGGTCAAACGAAACATATTCTTTATAGCTTTTCAAAGCATTTGTTTGGGTGCACAACAACAACTCTGCAATTTTAATTAAAGTGATTCTTTTTTACTGAACCTAAAGGAAAATTTGTGAAAACACTACAAAGCTCACAAAATACCGAGGGTAAAGTTAACTTTGTGTTGGACAGCTTGGATATTGGATATGTTCTCCCAGAATAGACTATTTCAATTATTTGAAAAAGACGTTTTTCATTTGATCATTGATGATTAAATTTTTGAGAAACACTATCAATTTTTTGAGAATCATTTTGTCATAGGAATTTTATTATCCCAAGGGATAATGTAATGGTACAAAGGATGAAATTTTCGGTACAAATCGGTACAAACGAAGGTGCATCGATTAACATTTTCAAAAGTTGAAAAAGCCAACTGGGCCGGACTACCGTTAAGCTGGCCCAGCCCCCAAAAAAGTCGATTATCTCGAGATCGGTAACGGTGAAAATGAAAATATTTCGCTAGCAACGTAGTACAAACGATAGCAATCAACAAAGCACCAAAATTCCACCGTGGACGGGCCAACTTAATGGACCTCTGCTCAGATCGTATTGTTGGTTCTTGTAATGAGTGTAGAAAGATGTCGATATCTTTATTCACAATTCCTCCGATAATACCCATCCGTACCAAGTTTCTAAAAGTTTAATTTAGCATGGTTAGAAACATTTTCTAAACACAAAAGTCAAAACTTATTTATTGTTTTTCTCGTTTCAGTCTACTTCAGATATGAAATCAACAATTTCTCTGACTATCGTCCTTTTTGGATTTATCCACACAGTTTTCAGTTTTCATAACTTGCATCCACTATCTTTCCACGATAAAGAAAATTTAGTTGGATCAAACAAACAACCAATCTGGAAAATACACAAATACAGCGGAATACAGTTGAAACCAATTTCAGCTGGAGAGGCAAATCATATCAATTCTAAAATAACCCAAAAAGAAGTCTACGATAAACCTCCAGCAGCAATTAAATTTCAAGCGGTTGAAGCTCCTAAACATAAATTTAGTCCACCTGTTGATACATTCGGTGCCTCAGGAAGTTCAGAGAATATCGATGAAAATTCTGCGTTAAACGCGCTATCAACTTTAGGAGCGGGACTTCCAGATAACGGATTAAGTGGCTTCCCCGCAGATACCTTATTGAAATTGTACAATAATCTGTCAGCTTCTAAAAGGCATATTTCTCAATATGTCACTGAACCTATCAGAAAAGTTCATGCTATTAAATCAGCAAAAGTCAATGCTATTAAATCGGGTGTGGATGCCCTATCAAACATTGCTAGCAACAAATTATCTCATATTGCCTCAGGTGTGAATGCCATTTCAAATATTGCCAGCAGCAAACTGTCTCACGTTTCATCGGGTGTAAATGCCTTAAAAAATATTGCTAACAGCAAGCTATCTCACAGGTCTCCAATTCTAGATAGTGTTATCTACAAACATATTCCCATTAAAAGCACCAAACAACATCTTTTAAGTTACGTTCCTTTCATTGGTAACAAAATTTCCTCAGTGAGTTCTTTAGGACCGGACTCTACCTTCCCATTAGGATTCAGTAAAGTGCCTTCTGTACCACAACTTCCCAAAATTAGTTTTCCCGGTAAATTTAACATTATTTCAAATAAAAATGGTGGATATTTAAGCATCCAAACCCCAAACCATTATTCTATTGAAGCTCCACTTACAACCTATGAGATTCCACCACCTCCAGCACCAGTGGCATCATATGGGGTACCATCCACTGAAGCACCCGTTCAGTATACCACTCCTTCTGCATATTACGGTGTCCCATCAACTCCATCTAGTTCCTATGGTGTTCCCTCAGCTCCCTCTATTTCCTACGGTGTTCCCCCGGTTCCATCTACTTCTTACGGAGTGCCTGCAGTTCAATATATTTCCCACACCGTTCCAAAAGCTCCATCCAATACTTATGAAATACCGTCTGCACCTGCTAACTCCTATGGTAGTCCCTCAACTGCTTCTTTTTCCGCAACTGGCTCAGCGTCACTTAATGTTCCTTCTCATTACTATTCGGCACAAGATAGTCAAACCTATTATCCTGTCCAATCAGATTACACTCAACAATCAGTTTCTCCTTCAGGGAACGTAATCAATGTCCCAGCTTCTTCTCAATCGGGTCAACAGTTTTACAGTTTCCCATCTCACTCAGACTATGTTGCACATAATGCCCATTTCAATCAATATAGGAATGATGCTTCTTTTGCCGCTTCCGATAACTTTGAAGAATGGCAACCAATCAATGTTGAAAGTTATTCAAACCAAAATTCAGACCAAAGTCAATCTTTTGATCACTCAGAATCTTCCAATAGAGATACTTATCCAGCAGCCTCTGAAATAGATTACAATGTTTATGAAAATGAAAACAAAGAGAGATTAGTAGAACAGAAAGAGAGTCTAGTAGGAAACAAAGAGAGTCTACTAGGAAACAAAGAGAGTTTAGTAGAAAACAAAGAGAGTCTAGTAGAAAACAACGAGATTCCAAGAAAAGAATTTGAAATTAATGATCAACCAACCACAAGAAAATATCAAAGAATTGAGACCAGCGCAGTACCAGTTGAAGTGAGTTCCACTCCTGTTAGTGATGATATTACAACAAGAAAAAGTCACTACCTGATAAGTGATCTCAAAAACCATTCCAGATCGCGTCCTTTATTTCTGAAAACAAAGGAAACAAAAACAACAGAACAACAACCTCAGCTGGACAACGGCGTAGATGAAGAAACTAAAAGTGATATCTACAAAGGTAAGTGATATTTTATCTTATTAATCAGGCACGGATAGGGGACTGGCTGAGCGATTACAGTCGACCATTTACGCTTTACGCGTAAAATTTCATGTTTTGCCATGGTCCCCCTAATTGCGAAATTTAAAAAAAAAACTCAAGAGAATGGTTTTTCTCTTTTTACTTTCTCTTCCTATGGGAAACAAAGTATTGTAAATATTGTAATTGTACGGAAATGTTGGTCACTTTTTATGAATATTATAAGTATTGCTGATAAAGGTCCCTTGAAGTAACTTTTTAAAAAGAAACCTATTGGTCATAGTTGACCTGAGAAAGTGAAGGTCCACTTTTAATTACACGATTTTTTTTTTGTTTGTAAAAAGACATTACCGCGATAACTCTCGAACGCCTTATCAAATTTTTGATGAAATTTGGTATGGATATTCATTATATTCATAGAATTACCTGATTGGGCCAACCGGAACCAGATGATTCCCATTTTCCTTTAGTAAGGTCTACAGTTCTCCACTACTTGTGAATCCCCTAATCACAAGAAAGGAAGTGTGAAATCATTACAAAACTTAAGATAACCTAAACAAACTGGTAACATTTTCAATAATTTGATATTTAAAACAAAGAAATCAACTGATTCTTAGCGATAACAAACAGGTACCATAATCACCTGAAAGTAACAATATTAATGATTATGGCACCTGACTAAATTACAAATGAGGTCATATTAGGTATGTCAGGAATTACGCAAACCAAACGTTGGCACCAAAACTCGTTTGCGGAAGTACGGAAGCAAAAACAGATTAATAGAAACAAAAAATTAAATATTTATTATTTTAATTGAGAACCCTGAAGAAGAAGAGGAAGAGTCAAACGAAAGTGAAACGAATTAAATTAAAATTAAATAATAAACATGGCAATGTAATTTTATGTTCTATAAAAACCTTTTTTGAAATATAAACTGTATTGCCAAAGTTTGATGTTAATATAATTTTAGAATTTGATTCAAATTATCAACAGCCCAGGAGTAAGTCATTGCACAATTTCATTAGGAATTTTATCTAGCTTCTAAATTTTCAGGATACTCAGTTCTAAAATGTAAGCCATGATTAATTTAATGTGAACATACTTGATTATGAATAGTATTTAACATATGAATGTCTATTGAGACTTGATATTTTGTTTTATGAAGGAAAGGTTTTTTTAAGTATTAATTTTGATTTTTTCACTTTAGAGAAGAAAAAAAATTTTTTTTGTTATTTCTTTAAAGTGAAAATCGACGAAAATTAAAACTTAAAAAATCTTTCCTTCATAAAACAAAATACGATTATGAATAGGAAATTCGTAAAACCTTCTAAAAACGGCCAAAAAACACCAATGGTAGATGGGCTTTTAACCGAATATGCCGATGCGCATTTCATGGATTAAATTAATTTGAATGGGCACCAAACTAAGCTGTAGCTAGTAGCTATTACCGTTCTATTTTTGGGCAGTATTCGTGAAAACCGACAACGGTCAATTGGATTTTAATAAAAAGTTTCGAGGTTCGTCGTGCTCGGTCAAAAAGTCACATACATATTAAGTCTCTATTACTCATCGTTCTATCTCACCTTTCACGACTGACTGATTAGACCGACAGACATAAGCACAGCTCAATGGCTGAAACTCAATATTCCAGCTCTGTGGACCTCAAATGTGTTTTGCCATTTGAAAATTTCAGCCTATCACAAATACAGTCTTCTTTTAAGGATATGGAAAGGGAAAAATTAAATGGTTTTCTTTTGGTTCAAGAACAGACCCCATTTCCTTTGACTTGGCGGTACGAAGTACAACCATCCTTCTCTTCTGACATATTGTTTAACACATACACTTTTACACTATCAGTGAATTAAGTCACATAGCTGCTGCCTTAACTTTCGTCAATTCAATAAATTCAGTACTTTAGAGGTTCAAGTCCCATGTCACATCATATTAATTGAGGCATTCTTCTTCACAGCTTAACCCTTATCGGGAATTAATAATTTAAAATATTGGTTTATTATTTTCACTAATGAAACTTTGGCGCTGAATACGAAAAAAGCTACACTAACAAAATTTAATAGTTTTTTTAAGGGACCTTAAGAGAATTTTACTTCAAATTCATAGCCCTCTTGTCTTGAGGGGGCACAATCGCACAATATACTTAATAGAAAATTTGGAGGGGGGAGGGGTAGGGACTCGTAACCCAGGGACTGGGGGTTCGATTCCTGGGCAGTACTTTTTGATGCAATGTTTATCGAGGTACGATACATAATTTGTTAAAAGATGTAGAGCTTACCACATATACCTTTCATAAAGGGTGATAAGCGATTTTATAAGCGTGATGACGAAAAAAAAGTGCCATGATGGATGACAGAATTTTTGACAATTTTTTTATTTACCTACGTATTTCTATTTAGTATCAGGATTGGGAATTATTTAGGGGCCCGTGCCGCCCCTCCCCACTCAATCAGGTAAAAGACACAGTGGATCACCACCATTCATTTGATTTTTTTTTTTTTAAAATTACGTGATTAGGTATAATGAAATTTGAGA
>CM022874.1:41223287-41248897 GCA_012654025.1 Pachypsylla venusta
TAGCAAACACCCACCAAGTAAAATATTACTGGATATTGCTTAACTTCAATGATCTTACGGGAACTTTAGCAAACACCCACCAAGTAAAATATTACTGGATATTGCTTAACTTCAATGATCTTACGGGAACTTTAGCAAACACCCACCAAGTAAAATATTACTGGATATTGCTTAACTTCAATGATCTTACGGGAACTTTAGCAAACACACACCAAGTAAAATATTACTGGATATTGCTTAACTTCAATGATCTTACGGGAACTTGTGTATTCAACGTGCCATCGACCCTAGCTGACTAAATACGTCCAAATTCCAACTTTTATGATGTGTGAACGGGGAAAAATGTCGTCTAGGTCTATCGACAACTTCAACAAGTTCTATCGATATAAGCTTTAGCCAACTATCTTCACACGCAAGTGTTTGGGAAAAAAGGCCTGATGGTTATAGTTTTTCGTCGACAAGAGATATAAAGTCTAGGAGCAAAGAGCGAAAGAGAGAGAGAGAGAGAGAGAGAGAGAGAGAGAGAGAAAAAAAAAGATAGAAAAAAGATTCATTTCCTTGCAACAGCATGCAATGACGTCATTCTATTTTTTTTCCTTCCCACTCTATTTTGGTTTTTGTCCCACTCTTTTTCTCTTTCCCCCTCTCTGTCTCTCTCCTTTATATTCCCTCCTATACCACCCACTAGACATTCTGTCTCCTTTTTATTTTTCCATACTACCCACTTTGGCCGCCGCCTCTTCTTCGTATATGTTCTTTTCGTTATTATATTTATATATCTATGAACATGAAAACAATGAGAACTAATCCACGAGGCGTGAACTGGACGCTATCCATGCTACTAAGAAAATGATGACGTCTAAATAAATTTTCCGTTTTAGTGATTTGGCAACCTTCGGCTGTTGTCGCTGCTCTCTGGTGAAATTCTTATTTCAATTACATTTGGCAGCCTACGGCAGTTGTCACAACTCCTTGTTAAAATCATTATTTCAATTACATTTTTGGTTATCTTCGGCTATTGTCGCTGCTCTGAAAATCACCTCAACCCAAATCACCATACAGGTGATTTGACAATTTTATTCAAAAGCAGCAGGCGGGACAAACAT
The DNA here is from genome assembly GCA_012654025.1 of Pachypsylla venusta. Lineage (NCBI taxonomy): Eukaryota > Metazoa > Arthropoda > Insecta > Hemiptera > Aphalaridae > Pachypsylla > Pachypsylla venusta. The sequence continues at coordinate 41,224,394 of CM022874.1, forward strand.
GCAAAAAGCAAGACATGTCCTGCCAAAGGCGTACGTCTGGTAGCCCTAGGTGAAAGGGATTTGTCAAATAGGGGGCTGTGAGTAAGCCTGGTGTGACCAATCCTCATCCTGGTCAGGAAAAAATCCTCAGCACGGGTATCAGATGTTAGGAAAAAAAATATTATTTCAGCCTGGGATGTTCGGCAAAAATATTATTTCAATTATATTTGCCAAAAATCATATCAAATTTGACAAAACTTTGTTACAAAAAGATTTCCTAGTGAGGTAGGCAACGCCTTTCAATCGCAGGCGCCCCTTTTCAATCGTCCACCAGGGGTGGATGGAGAGTTTAAAAAAAAACGTTTCATGATTTGTTTTTACAAATTCTATGAGATTTGAGATCACATATTTTAACCCTAAGCTAACATGTCCACACTAAGTGAACATTGTTGTCTAACAAATATGTAGCAAATATTGTTAAGTATGTAGCAAATATTATTTGATATATATTTGTTGAATTTTGTGTGTTCGGTATATTTTTTGCCCCCATCACACTATTTGATGAGACTTTCAAGCAAAATTATTTGCTTTCAAATTTTGTTGTGTATTACACCATAGCAAACAGATATTTTTCTGTAATAAATATATTTTCATTTTCTTTCTTTTTCCTAACGATTTTGTTCGAAAGTCAATTTTGTTTTTCATCAACTTGTGTATCGATAATTGAGGATATGAGCGTCCTCAGAAATATTTTATAAAGGTAACATTAAAAAAGTTTTCAAAAACGTTCAAACAATGACAATGTTTATTATGCGTTTAAATCCCATCGGACTATTTAGACAAATTTTGGTCACTTATGCGTTATCTATACTTATAAAACGCAAAGCTCACTTGGTATACTGACTGACTGAAAATCAACGTAGTTCCACGATGGCTAAACCTAGAGACTTGAAACTTGGCACACAGATCCCTTTTAGTATGTAGGTGCGTAATAAGGGAAAAAAATCGAAAGTTCATATGGAAGTGGACCAAAAATGACGCTTTTTAGAGGGTATTTTTGCAATTTTTTCTGGACAAACCAAAGGAGATAATAAAAAATGCCCGAGAATGGACCCCCCCCCTAAACAGTATATAAGGACCCCAAGAAAAAATATATACCTAATAATCGAAATTTTTTGGGTTCTCCCCGATTTATGGACGATTTTCACCACCAAAAATCGGAATTGAGGAGTACTCTTCAGGATGAGCAAGAAAGCTGAATTTTAATACGAAGGTGCTGCGCAGTACAAAATCTTTGAGTAAAATATTGAATTTCTAAATAGGAGCGTTGCTCACTCTGGGGGTCGGTTCCAACAAAAATCTAAAACTGAGAAGCTTTAATTTCGCCATCTGGAAATTGTAGTTGAATTACTTAAACGTAGCGAAGCACGGGAAAACAACTAGTATTGTATATACCACTTGGGTTGAGACCGCCCAATGAGGTATCTTAGATTCATCATATCAGATTTTTGTGTCATGATTGGGAAATTCTGATATCGCGGTACTTATTATTACTAAGAATTTTGTAATTTAATTTTTATTTATTTATTCTATTGTTAATATTTGTATTGTAAAAATAAATATTTTGTAACTTTTTTAATTAATAAATTAGTTGGTGAAAATTTAATTTCGTCCAACTTTGGAATTCAGATTTTTATCAAGGGTGATGAAAATCTGAATTCCAAAGTTAACTTTTATTAGTCACCACCAAAAAAAGAGATGTCTAGTATCTTTGGAAAAGATTTCAAGATTGAAAAAGGAGGAACGGTCTTGGACTTGAGTTAGTACTACTGGTTAAAATCGGCCAAAATGAATATACGCTGATGGTGGGGAAGAAAAATATTCCCCTCAAATTGATCCGAGGAACCAAACTGTGGCGGATGATAAACTCCAGGATAATAAATTCAGCAGTGCAGTGTTTCGATCCAAAAACCACATTTCGATTTTCTTTTTGTAATAGTGCCTTCTTAAGAAAATTTTTGTACTTGTGCGCTGGTTTAAATTATATTTTTCTATCTTAACCCAAGTTAAAAGGAATTTTCTGGGGTAAAGAAATTCACAAAATGGCCGATATCTCGAAAACGAAGACAAAATCTCAGCATATACTCATTTTGAATATAACATGTTTTCTAAACCCTATGCCTGTGCTAACGATATTCTCGTACACCCTGTATATTATTATCAAATTTTGATTGGGCCATTATTTTCCGTGGCCAATTCCATAATGAACCAAAATTTATGTGTTCAACGAATGTGAAGCAAGAAAATTAAATTATATATCAGATATTCACGCCTTGGCGCCTAGCTGATGTGTCCAAGTGTGCAAAGGAAATCCGATAGTACGATAAAATACTCGTCCATTAAAATTACGTACAAGGTTCTTCGTATCTAGAAAACTGTTTTGACAGAAAATTAATTGAGAGGGCTAAAGCTTTGGGATGAAAATTGAGAAGTACTCCCCTAGGATCTTGTTATCAGATTTATGACAAGTTCAACAATATTTTTTTTTTGGGGGGGGGAGGGGTAGCTATCAACAAGGGATTATTGTTAACTTTTTATATTTTCGGAGGAAATAATTAAGAAATATTTGAGTCTATCAAAAAGATTTTTGTATTTGTGTAGTGAGAGAAACTGCTAATTTTCAATATTTTTGATAGTGAAAAAAACTGCTAATTTTCAACATTTTTAATATTGAAAAAATCTGGTGTGAACAACACACGACATTCCTTATCTATAAAAAGCGGCCTTCAACCGCTAATTAGCGGACAACAAGATATTACATTTCAACCCAAGTTGTATTCTTCAATTTCTTGTATGAAATTGATATGAATAGGCACAAAATTCCAAGTTCTAGCTCTTTCCATTCTGCTTTGAGGCAGACCCGCCAGAAAGTGATCTTCAACCTCTAATTAGCGGCCAACATAACACTTCAACCTAAGTTTTATTTTTCAATTTCATGTATGAAAGGGATATGAATAGGCACCATGTTTAAAGTTCTAGCTATTACTGTACTCATTTTAAGCAGGATATGCGAAAACCTCTAAAAAGCGGCGTAAAACCACCAACGGTATATTCGATTTCCACCAAAATCTTATTTGCCGTTCATGGCATAAAACTGACATACAAACCAAATTTCAAGTCTCTAGCACTTGCCGTTCCTGAGATATCACACGGACCAGCCCATTACAATACTTTCCTTTTTATAGGATAAGGAAAGTAAAATTACTGCTAATTTTCAATATTTTTAATAGTGAAAAAAAAAACTGCAAATTTTCAATATATTTTTTTAAATTTGGTTTAACGTCTCTTTAACATCTATTGGTCATTCAAGAAAGGGGTTTTACACTCCATTCCCTGGAAACTTGCAAACCAGCTACCCACATTGACCTCACCCTGCCTGGGTTGAGCCGTAAAAAAGCCAACATCACGAGGGTGCGATTCCACGTGGACACCCACATGGAACAACCTCGCTGGACGTTGCTTAACTTCAGTGATCGAACGGTAACTGGTGTATTCAACGTGCCCTAGACGCTGGCTAGTTTCAATATTTTTAATCGTGAAAAAGAACTGCTAAGTTAACATATAGGTTTTTAAATTACTGCCACTCAAAATTTGATAATTATTTTACGTTTGAATGTAAGAAGAATTCTTGCCAACGATCATACCACGTTGAATACACCAGTTCCCGTCAGATCACTGAAGTTAAGCAACGTCCGGGCGTGGTCAGTACTTGGATGGGTGACCGCTTGGGAACACCACGTANGGTAATCGATTTTTATTAAATTATAATATATTAATTTTTGGATTCATCGTAGGTACCTTGAAACGTAAAATATAACGTTTCTACTGGAGTGATCATTTTTTTCGTGATCGGGAATCTAGTTTCATACTTTGGAATTAAGTTTTATACTTTGAAATCAAGTTTCATACTTTGGAATTAAGTTTTATACTTTGGAATCAAGTTTCATACTTTGGAATCAAGTTTCATCAATGAAAATAATAAACCAAAACCCTAAAATACTGTAATAGCGACTGGGCTGGTGTCTATAGGTTCGCACATATACCTATTTGCGAGTTAGGGTTACCGTATCGGAAGAAGAATATCGATATGGCCGATATTGAAATCATCGAAAGCTTAATATGGATAATCTTCATTATCGGATGCTGGAATATCGATATAAAATATCGCTTATATCGAAACCTTATTATCGATGTCAATATCGACAGCACTAGCAGCAAAGCTGCGTAATTTCTGACGTAGTTACCTTCAATTTTATTTTTCATTCGATACCGATATTATCGAAATCTTATTATCGAAACCCGAATATCGATATTCAACATTATCGATATCTTAATATCGATATAAAATATCGAAACCCGAATATCTATATTAAGATTTCGATTCGATATTATCGATATAATATCAAAATCTCTAGTCGAGCGCAAAATATATTCGATTCCAATTGTTCGTTGTTGAAAATCTGCTCACACACAAAAATAAATTCTTTGTCTTTTCTGCTAAAAAAAAAAAATTAAAAGAACTCCAGGAGGCAAAAGATTTTTTTGATAATTTTTATATAAAAAAAATATTTTCCTTTGACTTGTCTTTTAGTTTTGCTTTTCAAAAACAAGATTATGAACAAGAGGCAATCGATAACAACGTAACTTGCAGTGATCACAGGGAAATCATAATCACACACACAAGCAAAAAGAGATCACCATTATCATTTAAGGGTGCTCTCAGACAGCGTTCAATACACCAGTTCTCGTTGGATCACTGAAGTGAGGTTGTACCATGTGGGGGTCCACGTGGGTTCGCGTCCTCGTGATTCTGGCTATTTTTCCGGCCCAACTCAGGCTGGGTGAGGTCAATGTGGGTGGCTGGTTTGCAAGTTTCAGCGAATGGAGGGTAAAACCCCCGTCTGGAATGACCAATAGATGTTAAAGAGACTTAATGTCTTTTTTTAAAAAAATATATATTATTTTAGGCGTAGTTTGACGTGTCAGGCTTGATTTTGTGTACTGCTGCAAAGGTTTCTTCTGAACGCGTTTTTATATTCCCCATGGTCTCGCTCACATATATACTTATACCTACCCTGTGAGGGTATGATGATGACTATAAAAACGCGTACAGAAGAACAGTTTGCGGCGGTTTGCATTAACAATCCTGACACTTGAAACTACGTCGAACGTATTATTAATACAAGAACAATGCGAAGAACAAGAGCAACGTCAACATAAACAACAACAAGATGGCTTAGATGGCAACCACAAACATTTTTCCCATTTTTCTTTTTTAAATAGATTTATGGAAAGATAATTTATTTTCTAAAAAACATTTTGCTCGACAGAATTAATCTCTTTTTTTTTTAATACAAAACAATAATTTATCTCTTTTTGCTTTCGGTTTGCGTCTTCTGTGTTTTGAATAAAAAATGATGTGGAAGACCAACTCAAGGACATTGCAAATGCTGAAAGTATTAAATTTACTTACTTCAAAGGTTTTACGAAACGTGGGTATGGCTATTTTGAGACACAAATCTGTTCCATTCAAATCAATCTCCGCCAATTTATGAGATTGATATCTTTTGAACTTTTCATTCAGTTCATCTTCCTGCCTCTTTCTTAGCAGTCTTAAATACAGGTTGTCCAATTTTTTTATCCTTTTAAATACGTATACTGAAGCTCAAATTAAGGCCTTTTTGCCTTATAAACATGATTCCAGATTCCTAAAAGACACCGCCTCTAGGCAAAACAGGACCGTGAATTTCCAGATATTTTTAGCGTAGGCGCAAAAAGTTGAATCTCGGGAACTGTTGGAGGTAGTCAAAGAGTTGAATCTCGGGAACTCTTAGAGGTAGTCAAAGAGTTGAATCTCAGGAACTCTTAGAGGTAGTCAAAGAGTTGAATCTGGGGAACTGTTAGAGGTAGTCAAAGAGTTGAATCTCAGGAACTGTTAGAGGTATAGCAGATGATTTTTTTGCACCATGTAGAGCATGACCCATCAGAGCTTCTCCTGAAGATTCCTATCGGTATCTCTAATTAGATCTTATCATAATAAATTGGTGTCCATTTCTAAGATAAACAAATCACTGTATCCTGTTTGGTCCGCCGATCATTAGTCTCGCCACAGACCGTTTTGTTTATAGTTTCTTTGTGGTGTTTACTTCCAACAAAGAGATCAATCATTTCTTTAGAATTTCTTCATTACAAGAAAGATGCACAAAATTGGGCATTCCATTGCGTGTTCGGAGCATTTCTCGTTCTGTAAATTTGTCGGCTATGGAAATTCTGACAGACGCAGTAGATTTTCAGCGTCGTAGTTCCATTGCACGAGTACTCAAAATTAAAAGTGTTTGTAGAATAAAAAATCTACCTATATGACACATGGGTTTATAATTTTACAGTCTGAATTCCGCCCCCCACCCCACACACACACACCTCAACTTCCTATAATTCATCCCGAAAATACGAAATCGAAATTTTCAAAGGCGTTGAAAATTTCAACCTTGCGAGAAATCGTATCTGAATACGGACTAGACTACGGAAATGCAGATCAAAGTTTAAGAGGTACGCCTGATCATGTTGTACTTATATAAAGTGCAATCTGCTAATTAGAATTAATTGTACAAGTAACAGAAACCTTGATAGTTGATAATCCTATTAGATTATGTCCTGACACCAAGCGGTGTGTTTGTACTTATATAAAGTGCAATCTGCTAATTAGAATTAATTGTACAAGTAACAGAAGCCTTGATAGTTGATAATCCTATTAGATTATGTCCTGACACCAAGCGGTGTGTTTGTACTTATATAAAGTGCAATCTGCTAATTAGAATTAATTGTACAAGTAACAGAAGCCTTGATAGTTGATAATCCTATTAGATTATGTCCTGACACCAAGCAGTACATGAACCCGGAACCTTTGCATTGTCACCCTTTCACCAGGACATGCTGAGTTGATGATTAATGATGATGATATACCTATTATTATAGTGGATAAGATCCGTCGGACCTAGACCAGACAGTTGATGGACTGTCTGCAGATTACCGGCAGTTCTGATTGAATCAATACTCAGCAGGATACCGAACAAATTATTGACCACTATATGTATAGTGCCATGGCTGAGATTGATGATTTTGTTACTTAGTCCGATCAAGAAATGGTCAGCCAAAAGGAAATCAAATATTTTTTGGCCTTTAATTAAGGTTAAAATATTTAAAAACCTACAACGTCCAGCGAGGTTGTATCAAGTGGGTGTCCACGTGGGTTCGCGCCCTCGTGATGCTGGCTAATTTTCCGGTCCAACCCATGCTGGGTGAGGTCAATGTGATGGGTAGCTGGTTGCAAGTTTCCAGCGAATGAACCAATAGATGTTAAAGAGACGTTAAGCCAAAAAAAAAAAAAAAAAATCGAATGACGGAAAATCACATTTTTTCTACCCTGAAATGCAACGGAAAGTCTGTTGTCCAGATTTTTTTTTCTTTTTGCTGGTTTTACTTTTAAGTAAAACCTCACTGGACGTTGCTTAACTTCGATGGCCTTACGGGAAATGATGCATTTAACGTATTAGGTACCATGACCGTCGAGCATAAAAACCACAAAAGGGACGCTGCATTCCAATATTATCAGTCAACTTAAGAAAATTGCCTCTTTTACAGCTCACAAACTTTTTTACTTTTTTTTATTTAAAGAAAAGTAGAAACCTGTATGCTAAAAAAAACGGCCTTTTCACAATTTTTGTAGAAAGTCGAAAATTGTCCGACCCCGCAAGATATTGAACACGGGTCCTCTAAGTGCAATGTCATTGTGATATTCACTAGACCAGGAGGAGCTGGCTATTTTTCCGGTCCAACCCAGGCTGGGTGAGGTCAATGTGATGGGTAGCTGGTTGCAAGTTTCCAGCGAATGAAGGGTGAAACCCCCGTCTCGAATGACCAATAGATGTTAACGAGACGTTAAGCCAGANAAACGGCCTTTTCACAATTTTTGTAGAAAGTCGAAAATTGTCCGACCCCGCAAGGTATTGAACACGGGTCCTCTAAGTGCAATGGCATTGTGATATTCACTAGACCAGGAGGACTGACCTAAGAAAGTAAAAACCTTTGTAAAACATCGAAGTGCAACGCATATCAGAAAATATTCAAGTTAGGGCGTTTTTGTCCTCTGGAAGCGACTAAAGCGATGCAGATAAATAGAACCTCGTCCACTGTAAGCGTATAACATAATATACCGCTTATAGTGGACAACATTCCATTCACGTATCTACATTCATTTGGACCAGTTGCTCGCAGTAACATGACTTTTTTAAAAAAAGTTTGGTTTAACGTCTCTTTACCATCCATTTGCTGGATACTTGCAAACCAGCTACCCACATTGACCTCACTCAGCCTGGGTTGGGCCGGAAAATAATAGCCGCGAAAAAAGAGGCCGCGAACCCAGGTGAACACCCACAATGTCCAACCTCGCTGGACGTTGCTTAACTTCAGTGATCGAACGGGAACTGTTGTATTCACCGTGCCATGGACGCTGGCTAACATGACCTTGTAATCGCTTTCAAAGGTCGATTGGTGTAATACATTCAGTTTGAAGTTTACAATCTGTTTGCATAACTCTGAAGATACATTGGTCAGAATCCAATATTGAACTTAAATTATTATTAGAGTCACCTTTGACTTGAACAATCTCTCCGAACATCACTTGCGCAAACTCAATCATTGAAGTGCGCCACCTTTGACTTGAATGATCTTCATGTGGTCCCATCACAACTGCACATGCTGCACATTCTTGGTCGGAGGTTGAACAATGTCTTCATCGAGTCAAGGTCCTTCGAATCAATTTAACCTGGTCATGTACTAACCACAATCTAAGTACGACACTCATTTCCAAATATAGGTAATTTTTGTTTTATTTCCAAATTAGAATTCTCAAATTAGTTATTTGGTGACTTCAGATGAAGCAAGAATGTTTTCCTATTCTAGTAAAAATTGAGGTATGGGAGTGCTCTGAACAGATGGAGCAAAAATGTTTTCCTATTCTAGTATAAATTGAGGTTTGAGAGTGCTCTGAACAGCTGGAGCAAAAATGTTTTCTATTCTAGTATAAATTGAGGTATGGAAGTGCTCTGAACAGATGGAGCAAAAATGTTTTCCTATTCTAGCATAAATTGAGGTATGGGGGTGCTCTGACAGATGGAGCAAGAATGTTTTCCTATTCTAGTATAAATGGAGGTATGAGAGTGATCTGAACAGCTGGAGCAAAAATGTTTTCTATTCTAGTATAAATTGAGGTATGGGAGTGCTCCGAACAGATGGAGCAAAAATGTTTTCCTATTCTAGTTTAAATTGAGGTATGAGAGTGCTCTGAACAGCTGGAGCAAAAATGTTTTCCTATTCTAGTAAAAATTGAGGTTTGAGAGTGCTCTGAACAGCTGAAGCAAAAATGTTTTCCTATTCTAGTATAAATTGAGGTATGGGGGTGCTCTGAACAGATGGAGTAAGAATGTTTTCTATTCTAGTATAAATTGAGGTTTGAGAGTGCTCTGAACAGATGGAGCAAACATGTTTTCCTATTCTAGTATAAATTGAGGTATGAGAGTGCTCTGAACAGATGGAGCAAAAATGTTTTCCTATTCTAGTATAAATGGAGGTATGGGGGTGCTCTGAACAGATGGAGCAAGAATATTTTCCTATTCTAGTAAAAATTGAGGTTTGAGAGTGCTCTGAACAGCTGGAGCAAAAATGTTTTCCTATTCTAGTATAAATTGAGGTATTCTGGTATTGCTGTGAGGAGGTCACGTCCAAATATCTTCGGGTAATATCATGCATAGTTCATCTTCTCTTTAAAGAAGACCCGGAGAAAAATCTCTTGTATTATCCTAAAAAATCCATTCAGAAAAGTACTCCCATTGATTGCAAAAGTCTCAACCGTTTTATTGGCTACTAGCTGTTTCGCCCGTGTTTCGCTACGATTCTTATATTGCTATCTTTGTTTTTCAAGGAAAATTGAAATGGGGGGGGGGGGGTTANGGGGGGGGTATTGGTTTGTGTCAGTCAACCCTGTATGTTGCAACCTTTTTATTAAGATTTAATCGTTTGGCCAGGCGCCTTAGAGGCACGGCCATTCTGACTTTTCAGTATTTTCTAAATTTAATTTTACCCGTTCCCGGTTTCGAACTCGTAACTCTGGAATGGCTGGCACTACCTTTGCAAAAAATTTCCTAAAATAAGGACTAAAGGGACACCTAAAACTTTCTCGCTGAGTTGATATGTTGTCCCGACAAAATTTAAGATATCGGACCGTGACTGTCCGATTTTGGAGAAGATATTGGAAATTTGGCGGTAACTCGAAAACGGCTTGACATATTTTAGATCTGATAATTTTCCTGGGGTCGTAGACTATGATTTNACCATCAAAATCAAAACTAGATGCTACCGTTTGGGCATTGGTATTGTAACAAACAAACCCCTCATACGTAGGTACATATTTGTTTTCTCTGTGGAACAATATCAATAATAGAAACACCTGGATTGAATCAGAACTACAAATCGCACACGTTCAAATGGACTTTTGGGAGATAGGTACTGCTTACAATACAAACTCGTGCACGGGCATGGCGGCCCCACGTGAACTATAAGGAGTCAGGTTTGAATAGTTACAGTATATGAAGATGTCAAGGAAGAGTAGGCTGCCACGTGTCAGACATTACAATATGTTGAACAATGTCTTGAATAGCAAATGGAGTGATTTGGTGTTCTTGGACACGGCTTCAGCATATATTACGCTTTCACTTGACCTTCTCCCGTGGGTTTATATTACATACTAGATTACGAAACAAAAATTTGCATCAACCAATAATAATAGTGTTTGCCACATGCTATACGTTTCATGAAGTTGCCAACTTGGAGGTTTTGGTGCAAAGAATTGGTGCAAGCTAAAACGTCATCAATCAAAAAATTTACGAAAATGAATTTTTGATGCAAAACTTTGCCAATGAACTCGTTCTGCATCTGAATAAGACGTGACTAAACTTCTAATCACTTGCCATTAATTGGAGAGGATTGACAAAAGGGACCTATCCTTCTGGGTTCTACTCTATTACGGTCATTACAAAAGCATCCGCTTAATTCTAACCACTCTTTAGAACTAATGGATCAACATGATCAGGTTTTCACGTTAGTGTTGTAGTCATTTATAGAAAAAATATCTTAATCAAATTTTAAAAAACAAAATATTGGCTCCCCCCCCGGGGGGTAGCCAGGGTACCCAAAATCGAAAAGCCCTTAACAGCAGCCATAACATATCAAAATTTTTTTAAAAAACACAATATTAGGAGCCCAACGCTCCAAAAAACTATACAGCAAATTTTCTTCATGTCCTAAATATGTATACCAAATTTCGTCAAAAGCGGATGAAAATTGTGGCTTATATCGCGTAACAAACATACATCATATATACACACATACATACTCGTACACATAATATACAAGCGCATTTCGGGATGTATACCGGGGTCAGAAGTGGAGTTCACTAACGTTCACAAAAATGTTTCGCTAAAGTGTACACTGATGTGATATGTGTGGTATAGGTCATAAACGATTTGCGAGATTTGGATACACCAATAGCACAATAACTATCTATCACTCTTTTATCCCATGTTTTGAGCTGGTCTGCTCCAAACGACTGGGATTTTTTTTTAAATAATAAATACCCCTTTCACTTTACACCTCCCCAACCCTTTCACTTTACTTCGTTCGATCACCAACCGACACCAGACCTCTCGCAAGACAGCCCTACAAACAAACTTAGTTGGGAAATGAATGATGATGACATGGGAAATAATAAAAAAAAAAAAAAAATACAATAAAATTGACTATTTCAAATATTATCGGGAAGCGAGAGAAGATCTCGCATAATAAGAGATAAGATTTAAACGATTAGATTAATTTATTCCGTGTATTCTTCTTTTAGTAATTAAATAGTTTTTGCTGGATTATTCAGAGCGATATAAAAATTCTCCGATTCAAAACGGTAAGATATTAATCATGACATATCCTGGAAAGTAGTAATACTGAGTATCAAAATTACTGCAATATATAAATACTAGAATTAACGGGGGATCTAATTGGCTCAATTGTTAATAAACGGAGTTATGTTCAAAAATTTACATTAAGAATGAATTGATAGCATGCTTAAAGAATTTCGTGCTGGTAAAACAAATTTTACACACATTTAAAAAAAAACTCTGCCAATGTGACACATTTTACTGACTAAAAAAATACCCCTCCCCAAAAGTTCAGGGGCAATATTAGACCCTAAATTTGACATACATACAAATTTCAAGTCTCTGGCGTAAATCTCTTTTTAGATAGGATTAATGAAAACCGCTAAAAAGCGATAAAAACCATCAGCGGTATATTGCACCCAAAAAAATTCGAAGCTTAATGAGACCCCAAATATGACATAGATAGTTACCAAATTTCAAGTCTCTAACCGCTAAAAAGCAAGAAAAAATCGGCAACGGTACATTCGATTGCACCCAAATATTCGGGGCACAATTAGACCACAGATGGGACCTATATACCTGTCAAATTTCATGCAAATTGGTGAACGTTCAGTGGCAAAAGTGCTCATCACGGCGGACGGCGCGACGCGGTGCCGTCCGCCGTGCATAAAACGTAAAATATCAAATTGAGTAGTTTTTCTTTTCGTGACGATTCCAAAGGTTCATTATTGAAAATAATAAACCAAAAGAAGTGAGTATTATTGTATTGGGCTGAAATTTTCGATGTGCAGTTTTCAATGCCAAAACCCATTTTGAGTTCCCCAGAGCCCAAATCTCGAATTTCAGATATTGGTTCTTGTTTGCGTGTGTGTCTGTTTGCATGAACGGTTGGATTTGTCGTGTTCTATAAATATACTTGACATAGGTACATATCAAATTTCAAGTCCTCGGCACCTGTTGAATCCTGTGGTATGTGAATAAACATACTTGTAGGTAGTAAGAGAACAATACGTTACATGTAACATATAAAGGTGTACAAGTTGTGTAGCAGGCTGTAGAACGCGATAGAGAATTGTGATTAGGATCATCTAATTATGAGAAATGGTTTAATATCCAATAGATGTGTCCGAACGGAGACCTTACGCAATCAAAGAAAGAACAACAGAACAATATACTCCGGAACAATGTCTTCATTAGAAACAAAATGATTGACCGAACGAAGTGAGTCTATTTTATTTTATTTTTATCATTTCCCATGCCATCATTCATTTCCACATCTAAAGACTCCTGTTGCCACAGGTCTGGTTTGAGGGTTCTGGAACCAGGGAGGACTGTCTAGCAACCCTTTAAATTTTTTGACCAATTTTAACCCAATTAGAGAGGTTAGGAAACGTTTTTACGGGCATGCCTCTATTGCGTATGTACAACCGTCTAAAATGGATTCATGACGGCCAAAAAAAATATTTTTTGAAAAGGGACATTCCTCCCCGGTTCTATAGTCGTATAAATTGAGAGAGGTCTACAGCTCACTGAACCAAAAATAAATTTCCATTGTAAATGAATATTGTGAAAGAAAACAAAAGCAATGTCATTCAAGCTCGTTCTAAAATGCAAATTATATAAACCATCATGTCTGAGGTGATTGTGTCCCTCCAATGTTCTGCAATGTCTTCAATAGTTTTACTTTTCTTGCATTTGTTTCTCTTTATTTTGTATTCAACATCTTCCTTTTTATAGGATTCTGGGTACATGTTTTAATATATGAACACAGAGACGGTTGTCATCGCGGGACCCTGAAAATAGGGGACCCCTAAAGAGGTCTCGTAAAACAATTAAAGTAAATTATTTTTTTCCAGAAAGCTGAAATTCGATACAAAGGTGTTCCGCAGTACAAAAAGTTATATCCTTGAGTAACATATTGAATTTTCTAACTAGGAGCAGTGCTTTCCCTGTGGCGTCTGTACCAAGAATATATATTTTAAGGTAAAATCCTTGCAAAACTATGAATGTAAATAAGGATAGTATCCTTAATAGTTTCTTTTCTATACATGTCAAGCAGATCCATATCACGGGCGGATACAGAAAATTTTTGAGGGCAGGGGGTTGGAATCAACTTGGAAAATAAGTTTAAATTAAATTAGTGTACAATACGATAACTATTAAGTGACCCATTAGAGAACAAGTAATATGAGTTGCAAGCATAAATTTATTAAATAGACATACAACACGATAACTAGTAAGTGACACATTAGAGAACAAGTAATATGAGTTACAAGCATAAATTTAGCTCCTCAAAGTTCGAATTTAACAAAATTACTTGTTCAAGTCGATTGAGATTGAATAAACATTTACATTTTCCAGTTCGCCCCTCCCCCCCTATATCCGCCCCGGATCTATATTGATATAGAGAAAATCCTATATTTTCAATTGATAATAAAATTATTAAGATGTTGAATAGAGCTGACCAGATACACACTCTCCTGAGTATATCATCAGAGCTAGTGGTGAGTTCCAAGATTGAAGAACAGCAATTTCAAAAGAAAAGACATCGACAATATATTATTGTTGTGTGTATCACTGTCATACTCCCGACAATCGAAAAGAAAGAAATCTCGATCCATTCAAACTAAAGAGTAGCTCTGATGATGTACTCAGGAGTCATTTTTTTTATATTTTTTATTAGACTGTAATATACAATTCATTTTTAAGAAAAAAATAATTATATATACTGAACGGGGGACAAATTAAAAGATAAGATTATACTTGTTTAAGAAAGAAACAATTTTGGACAATCATTTCAAATGTGTCTTATATACTGAAATTCGTCAAGTTGGGGGATCGGGGATCTTCCTTCCTTGTCAAAAAGCTGTGTGTCACCTGGTTGTTCAGATGGTAGTCATTTCTAATTAACATCTAGCCAGTTCTTTTTTTTATATATTCAAATGAAGATACAGTACTATTTTTGCCTTATTATTATTTAACATTATTTGATTTAGATTTACATAGGTAGCCTATATTAGGGAGACTGTACCGGAAGTCGCTCAAGTGCCAGTTCTCGATCACCAGCTCATTTAGTTATAACTGAATTAGTTAAAACTCATTTAGTTATTCTTTTCATTTCTCTGTGTAACTTTTCTGAAATCTTCGGTTTCTGTTGATGGAACTAGAAAAAATCCCGTTAAACTGATCGTGTGATTCGAATGTAATCGAAAAATTAAAAATCTAAAAGAAGAATATAGATACTATCGAAAGCTTAATATCGGCAGGCGATATTATCGAATGGTCGTAAAATATCAGTAAATCGAAACCCTAATATCAATATTCGATATTATCAATGTAAATAATATCGACAATTCGACAGCTCTAACAGACAACAGCGTTATTTCTGACGTAGGTACCTCAACATTTCTTTGTTTCGACACGAATATTTTGATATTATTGAAATCGTAATATCGATATAAAATAACGATTATATCGTAACCAGAATATCGATATTCGATATAATATCAACATCCCTAAACAGTGTGTTTTAACATTTGAAGGCGGTTGATCGGTCATGATCTGTTTTGACAACTCGTTTTATAAATATATTATTTTTATATCTTTTTCGATATTGTAATGCTGTGATAAAAGACAGCTTTGTGAATGTTAAGAACTTGAAAAAACTGAGATTTTTACAACTTTTAAAATGTTTCGTTAGTCGATCATGCCTGATCCAAAGTTAAGTGATCGAGAACTGGTAAATTTTCAAATTATTTTTAAAGCACTTTAAAATATCAAATTTTGAGGGGGGATATTTTTTTTTTTTTTTTCGTGACGATTCCAAAGGTTCATTATTGAAAATAATAAACCAATAATATTATTTAATCAGAAGAACTAACTCTTAACTATCATTTAACATTTAACACAAAATATGAATAAATTGATGCGTTCTAAAATTAAACAGAGTTAAATAGAATTGAAAAACGCTTTAATGAGCGACTACTGGGGTACAGTTACCCTATTTGATAACAAACATTCTATATCAATAATGTGTGTGCCTGTCTGTCAGTGTGTAAATTATCTGGTAGCATTATTATAAATAAAATGTAATAAAAAAATATAATTACTTTTTTAGTAAGAGTACAAAAAAATAATATACACTTACTTCACTCTCTTACGACCAAATTACCTTATCTGATTTTTTTTATTAATAATATCCAAAAATATAAAAATTACTACTTACTTACCAAAGTAAATTATTTATACGGGGTATGTCTTGAAGACTGTCTCCTTTCTGTGTAGCAATTCAAAACGAGAGCCAAAACGTTTCAGCCATTGATTGACGTGTTTGTTTGTAAACATGTCTCAGGGCCGGTAAATTTTGTCGTGTGCGAAGTATCTTTTAGGATAAAATTACATAATTGGTAATTGTATATACCTACTTTCTAATAGCTTTCTAAATTTGTAAAAGTCACTCGTCACTGGAATGTTTTTTTAATTTTTTCCAAATAGATGTGGAACACAAATTTTATTTTACAATTTTCTTATTCACTAATACCTACTTATCCCATATGAGATGATAAGCAAAGTCAAATTACAATACAATAATAATATTATTACATTGATTGAGAATAAAAAATAAAATTTGAAATTTATATACCGGGAGCAACAGGTTGTTGTGCCAACGATATAGGTGCTATAGAATGAATAAAAAAAATGTATTTATCGAAAAATTGATGTATCGATCTTTGATTTGGGCTTCTGTCACGAAATTGAAAGATGTTTTGTGTTATTTTTGAATCACTCATATCTCTCTTGTTACAGCTGTGATTTCGAAATTGTAAAATGATTTGGAGAGCTTAGAATAAGATCTACAAAAACGTTTTCCCATTTTGGATCATCAGGATTCAAAAATAACAAAATGGCGGCGATTTGAAATATTAAAAGTTCATTTTCTCTAAATCTTCTTTAAAGACGGACTTCGGTTGAAACCAAAGGTACTGCCATTCAAAGCATTGTACCGATGTTAACCGTAGTGGGCACAGAATTATCTTTATTTCCTCATTTCTTTGCTCCAAGAATGGAACCCTGTATATTTCAATAAAGAGTCATTCGCATCAGCACCAATCTAATCCAATATGAAGTATGTCTGTATATAAGAATCTGGACCAGATAAATGTGTTACACACACACATCGTAAGACCTAACGTCTTTTACATAATCAAATTTAAACAACACACAACGCAGATTTGTATACGGTAGTTGAGATACTTAATACTGACATCAAAAACATCGACATATTTTGGGAATTATTTGGGAATGTATGTATTTTTTGTGTACTAAGATTTTGCGTCACAATATACAATGAGTGTGAATAGAATATGAAATGCTATGTGACACATTATACAATGAGTGTGAATAGAATATGAAATGCTATTTGACACATTATACAATGAATGTGAATAACATATGAAATGCTATGTGACACATTATACAATGAGTGTGAATAAAATATGAAATGCTATGTGACACATTATACAATGAGTGTGAATAAAATATGAAATGCTATTTGACACATTATACAATGAATGGGAATAACATATGAAATGCTATGTGACACATTATACAATGAGTGTGAATAAAATATGAAATGCTATGTGACACATTATACAATGAGTGTGAGTAGAATATGAAATGCTATGTGACACAATGACACATTATACAGTGAGTGTGAATAAAATAGGAAATACTATGTGACACAATGACACATTACACAGTGAGTGTGAATAAAATAGGAAATGCTATGTGATGCAATGACACATTACACAATGAGTGTGAATAAAATATGGAATGCTATGTGACACATTATACAATGAGTGTGAGTAGAATATGAAATGCTATGTGACACAATGACACATTATACAGTGAGTGTGAATAAAATAGGAAATACTATGTGACACAATGACACATTACACAGTGAGTGTGAATAAAATAGGAAATGCTATGTGACAAAATGAGTGTGAATAAAATATGAAATGCTATGATGTGACACAATGACTCATTATTCAGTGAGTGTGAATAAAATAGGAAATGCTATGTGACACAATGACACATTATACAGTGAGTGTGAATAAAATAGGAAATGCTATGTGACACAATGACACATTATACAATGAGTGTGAATAAAATATGAAATGCTATGTGACACAATGACACATTACACAATGAGTGTGAATAAAATAGGAAATGCTATGTGACGCAATGACACATTATACAATGAGTGTGAATAAAATAGGAAATGCTATGTGACACATTAAACAATGAGTTTATTATTTTATTTAATAAAAGAACACCTCCTCCAAATGAATGTTTTGTATTATAATGTATATTTCTTTGTGTTATTATGTCACAATTTTTGTGAGCATCATAGCATTAAAAGGTATTCTCAACCGACACTCCAATATCACTAAGCCTATGGTACACTTTAAGAATTTCCTTAGAATGCTACCAGTTGTTGCTCCTACCATAGTTACTCAATTGTCCTCAGGAGGCTGAGTTACTCCCATTCACAATCAGAGCAAGTAGAAAATTTGAAAAACCTTTTTCAAATTTTTGAACCGTCCAAGAATCAAATGAAACCCGGAACCTCCTTGGTGGAAGTGGAGTGTGATGCGCACACTACCACGGAGACGTCGGAAAAATTGATATTTTACTTTTCAAAGTACCATCGAATCCCTTTGTCCGCCGCCCACCTTACCAGATATGGGATTCATAGCAGGGGACGACAAGCGGATAAGTTATCAAACAGGTGCCGCTACCTTTAAAATAGGCTACTTAAACTAGCCAAAGCAAATCGCAATGGAAACTATTGCTACAGAGCAGGGGACGACAAAATAATATTTAGGAATGACTTCAAACACAACTTTCCTGTAAGTGAGAGCGATATTATGAAAGTTTCAAAATATATAATGACATTTCTGCTGACCTGACCATCTCAAACAACCTGTGATAGAATAAATATTAAACAAGTAATTAAATTACAATAATTAATGACAACCATTAGCGCTCTATGCGAAAAAAAAAACATAACTCAATCCCGTAAATATGAGATTTATGTTGAGTTTAATAAATATCAAATCCATTACATAAAATGTTAATTATATAGTTATAGCTTTAAAGTTGTCAGATTACAAGTTAGGCTAATGTCGGACGATAATATCCGGATCATCCACAACAATTCTAGTACTCTATGCGCCACTTGCTACTATTTCTAGAGAGACCTGAGGGCAAACAGAACGCTCCAGATATGGAATTCGTTTTAACCCCTTATTGAACGTGTGATCGTGATCGATGACCGAAAGTGTTGACCAAGAACATTTAAATAGATCAACAATTTGATAGAAAGATTCACTTGTAAAACAATGAGGAAGAACATTTTGGTTTATTATTTTCAATAATGAACCTTCGGAATCGACACCAGAGAAAAAAAACTCTGCCAATGTGACACCTGGGTTTATTATTTTTCTGGAAATAAATAATCATCCCATTTTTGGGGCCCCCCAAAAAAATTGGGAGGAGGGGGAAATTGAGGGGGGTTCTCGTGACGATTCCAAATCTGGGTCGTAATTAGACCCTAAATTTGGCATACCTACTAAATTTGAAGTCTCTGGTTCTTTTTAGACAGGATTAATGGAAACCGCTTTAAAGTGGTAAAAACCGCCAGCGATATATTTGATTGAACCCAGAAGTTTCGAAGCTAACTGGGACCCCAAATATGACATACATACAAAATTTCAAATCTCTAGCTCTTACCATTCTCTAGCTCTTACCATTCTCCTTTTAAACAGCAATACTGAAAACCGCTAAAAATCGTCAAGGGTGCAATCCAATATTTTTAGAGTTTCAAGACACAATTAGAGCCCAGATGGGACCTATATACCAAATTTCATTCAAATCGGTCAACACTAAGTGGCAAAAGTGCCCATCATGGCGTACGGCGGACAAACGGATTTTTTTATTATTCGATTTTTGGATTCTACGTACCTTGAAAAGTATAATATGAATTTTGAGGGGGGGAGTAATTTTTTTTCCGTGACGATTCGAAAGGTTCATTATTGAAAATAATAAACCAAAACCCCCGCAAATTTTGATATTTTACGTTTCAAGCTAACGTAGAATCCAAAAATCGAATAAAATCCGGGCACTTTTGTCAGTTAGCTTTGACCGATTTGGATGAAATTTAGTATATAGGTCTCATCTGGGCTCTATAATTGTGCCCCGAAACTTTTAAATGCAGTCGAATACACCCTTGGCGTTTTTTGCCTCCTTTTAGCGGTTTTAATTAAAAGAGAAAATGGTAAGAGCTAGAGACTTCAAATTTTGTATACATGTCAAATTTTAGGGTCTAATTATGACCCGGATTTGGAATCGTCACGAGAAAAAAAATACCACCCTCAAAAAAAAAAATTGGGGGGTATTTTTTTAGCCAGTAAAATAATAAACCCATGTTTCACATTGGCAGAGCTTTTTCTGTGCATGGACAATAATATAAAACCATATTTTTCCATTTTATCTAGTGTAAGGCCCAAAAAAGATCTGAGGGAAGGGAGGCTTAAGCCCCGCAGCTCGCCCCTAAAACCGCCCATAAAGAAAAAACTTGAAAGGAAATGGCCAAGATCTGTATCAGTGTGTGGTCTTACATACGCTTTATTTGGCCGGATATCAACGTGTTTTAAAGTTGTTAATTGTGTTACAACAAAAAAAAAATTTTTTGCTTTCCTGGATTCAAGAAATAACATATTCCTCGAAATTCCTTCGCAAGTTCCTTTATAATCCATTTATCACATTCTAAATCATTTCTTATTTTCCAAGGCATCTAAACTAACGATTCAGATTCTTCTATAGCAAATAGTCTCGGGTTAAACCAAAAAGTAATTCTGATTCCTTGATACTCAGTTGCTCGCTATAATTATTCCGATCACTGTAGTCCACTCACTTACTGACAACATGTGCTTCTCAACTGGTTTATGAGCATCAATTGTATAGCCATTATTATGCATATTAATCTTATGTCCATCGGTAAGGTGGACTTTAAGCGTTGCACAGGTTCATCCAATGTAAAAAATGTAAAAGTATATTTCTTTTCCTTATTATATAACAATTTTGAGGACATCATGGCATTACAAGGTATTCTCAACAATCACTCCAATATCACTAAACCTAAGGTACACTTTAAGAATTTCCTTATAATGCTAATACCACTTGTCGCTATTACCATAGGTACTGAATTGTACTCAGAAGGCTGATTTGGCCCCAAACAACCAGACCAAGTAGAATTTTTTTCGATCCAACCAGGATTGGATCCCCGTACATGCCTGGTGTAAGCCGATTGTGATGTGCACCCTGTCACAGAGTCTGCTCACGGTAATAAATCAAACGAGTCGGCGATATTGATTTTATACATTTTTTGGAAATTAAAGCATTTTCGAAATTTGGGTGGAGAGTAAATTATTTACAAGTTTGGGAAGAACACAGGATTTACAAGTTACCTATGTCTCCCTGCTGTAATCAATAACAATCTTTTCGTTATCCTCGTGAGGCCGAGTATTAATATTTTTTTTTTTTTTACAACATTATGTACCTACGCAACTTATACTGCAATTACATGTACAAGATATCAGAACCCAATTTAAAAGTATTAATTAAAACAGAAAATAATAGTTTTTTGAAATTTAAATATATGATTTAAAGTATCCAAACATAGAAGCCACAAAACAATGACGCTGAGCAAAGGTTCGCTCTAGTTCGTCACGACAACCACGAGCAAACCGGTCGCAATTCCATCAGAAGATGCTGCAACAGACGAATACGTTCGCGACCCAACAATCTTATCTGCGGTGGATGCAAATATCATCACAAGAATTCCACATTTTACATCGAACACAAAAATTCCACGTTATTTAATTTTAATTATCTACGATAAGGAGCACAGGAGCACAGGATTTTTTTCTCCTGTTATTTCGTCAATATCAAATTGCAATGAATATTGAACATAAAGTTTCACAGATGATGGCAAATTTCAATATAATCGGAATTAAGAAACCGAGATGAGCAGCTTCATTAGTAACTGTGTAACACACAAGGGGGTTCGGTGTTAGAAATACGCTTTCTAACACCTTTAAAAAAATCTCTGCTTTCAACCTTTCAGTTATCAGCAAAATGCGAGTTTGTACGCAGTTTCTATGCATGCTGTGAGAAGTAAGCGAGGGATCCAGGAAATGGTACAACTAAAGAGAAATGGCACAGAAAAAAAAGCGGCATGATAAAATTACGGAAAGCAACGATGACCCCAGCAAGAATTGGGAAAAGTTTAAGATAAATTAAGGGAGGGTTGGTCCTTCGAAAGCTTTAACTTGTATGAATTGTACCCTCTTGGAATATTGATATTTTCTTCTCCTGAATTATTTGTGTTACGTTCATCCCCCCAGGAGCCTTTCTCTGTGCCGTTCCAAATGAAGTTTCATCCCAAACATCTATATTCCGACTTGTGCAACCGTGTATGGAGAGTGTGTCTTTCAATTCCGAGTTAATCTTCAGTGTGTTACAATTTATAATATCAGTTCAAAGTTAAACCGCAGGCTAAAATTATATCACTCTCGTCAGATATTAATTCATACAACATTCTAGCACTATCATAAGGTATTATAATTTGATTTTACAATTTATGGCTTCCATTTTAAGCCGAATATTTTGAAGTCCTTTCATAATAATTCAAAATATATATTCTATAAAATCAAGTATTTATAAAATCACGTTAGTGTTGTGATCATTTATAGAAAAAAATATCTTAATCAAATTAAAAAANAAAACAAAATCGAAAAGCCCTTAACACCAGCCATAACATTACAAAATATTACGTTTCTACAACAAACCGCTAAAAAGATAAAAATCATTTTCAAAAAACACAATATTGAGCCCCCAAAAACTATACAGCAAAATTTCTTTCATGTCCTAAATATGTGTGCCAGATTTCGTTAAAATCGGATGAAAATTGTGGCTTGTATCGCGTAACAGACAAACATACATACACATATAGGTACACATAAATATTACTACACATACATGCACAATACACAATTCACATATACAAGTGCATTTTGGGATGTATACCGGGGTCAAAAGTGGAGTTCATTAACGTTCACAATAATTCCTTAGATTAAAATAAAATAATTTCACTCAGAATTTCATTTATAATTATCTAATAATAATTCGTAAAATGGAATTATGTGTAACATAATTTCATGTCAATCCGTTGACCACATAATAATTCTGAAGATTGAAATAACATAATTTCACTCAGAATTTCATTTATAATTATGTAATTATAATTAGTAAAATCGAATTATGCGTAACATAATTCCATGTCAATCCGTTGACCACATAATAATTCTTAGATTAAAATAACATAATTCCACTCAGAATTCACTTATAATTATGAAATTATAATTCGTAAAATGGAATTGTGTGTACATAATTTCATGTCAATCCGTTGACCACATAATAATTCTTAGATTAAAATAACATAATTTCATAATTTCACTCAGAATTCACTTATAATTATGTAATTATAATTCGTAAAACGGAATTATGTGTAACATAATTTCATCCGTTGACCACATTCTTGAGATTAAAATACCATGATTTGACTCATAAAGCCCTCAGATGTTTACATGCAAGCTACATTTTGAAGAAAACATCTCAATAACTTTGGTCTCCATTTGTAAAAAAATTTAAAAATAAATTAAAAAATGTCGTGAAAGCAAAGTTATTGAGAACGAAAATTTTCTTCAATCTGCCAGGCATTGTAGTTTTAGTTTTTCATGGCTCTATAAGAGTGAAATAATCTTATTTTGGCCTTAAGAATATGTGATTGACAAATTGACATCTTATTATGTTACACCCTGTATAGTAAAATCTCTAAGTTTTTCTACTTATGACTTTGTGTAGGTATTCAACTATTGTTTGGTACCTTTGAGGTACATATGGATATGTATGTCCTCAACCGGAAAACCGCTTTTCCCATAATTTTTTTGAAAAGTATTTTATTTAGATAAAAATAAGTAAAAAAACTTTGCAAATGTGGCACATGGGTTTATTGTTTTACTGGTAAAAAAATACCCCCCCCCCTCCAAATTTTCTGAGCCATAATTAGAACCTAAATTTGTCACAAATACAAATTTTTAAATCTCTGGTGCTCTTACCATTATCTTTTACAACAGGACAGGGGCGTACACAGGATTTTTTTTTCGGGGGGGGCTGGCTGGGCAAAATGTATACCATAACAGCATCATGGCGTTGAACCCATCTACGATCATACCACGTTAAATACACCAGTTCCCGTCAGATCACTGAAGTTAAGCAACGTCGGGCGTGGTCAGTACTTGGATGGATAACCGCCTGGGAACACCACGTATCGTTGGCTCTTTTTTCCGGCCCAACC
>CM022874.1:41249987-41267677 GCA_012654025.1 Pachypsylla venusta
ATTTTTTTTTTTCGTGTCGATTCCAAAGGCTCATTATTGAAAATAATTGACTATTTATTAAAAAAAAAATCATTATTGACATTTTGATGTCATTGCTGACTTTCAAAATTTGACTAACAATTATATATACTTATAATTATTGGCATGTCAGAATTCTGAATAATATCGATTGCGTCACTAATTGCCGGCATTCAACGTATTATGGGTCATCACACCAATTCCTTTAGAGACCACATTTTGTTTATTTCCTAAAAGTTTTGTCACTTAGTTAGATGAACTTTGATTCTATCAAGTGGTTCTGGTTGACAACCAAATAATGACTACCTTAGAGAGATCGAGGAACAAAAGACTGCTCTTTGTGTTTGACATGCATATTTTATGTGCGTAGGATTATTACAGACGTCATTCAAAAGTGTTTTTGAATGCTTGGGTTGCCCTTGGAGCGTAGAACCAACCATCTAATTACATAGATCCAGGGCAGAAGGATGGGGGGGGGTTGCACATACCGCTTCTAGATATCCGGATTGGTGAACATTGAGCGTTGCTCTCGGGAAAAACGTGTGATTCATAAAGGCGTCGTGCAAAATACTGTTGGAACTGTTCAGACTTGGTGTTTATGTTTATTTAAAAAAGTATTCAAAAAAATACAAATAATGTAAAAAAATATATCTTTTAATTTTTTATATTTTTGTTTTTTCATTTTTACAATTTTCACGAAAGTGGCAAAAATGCTTGCAACACCTTTTACAAAATGTCATAATATTCCTACAGCAAGGTGAAAAATTTCAATTTTGATCAATTGTAAGTGAAATTCTTGAATAATGAATAAGAAACTACTAAAATGCATAACTTATGCATTTTAGGGCTATATCTGAAATGTGCACCAAAATAGAACATTGATAAATAAGTGAGACCCAATCCCGATTCGGATTGAAAATCATGCGGGATTGCAATCCGCAAGCGGTCTCGTGACTGCCATTCTGGCGTAGATATTTTTTAACTAGTGCAACACTAGCCACCATTAATTACAAATATGGTTTATTATTCAAAAAACTCTACTCGTTCTGCCTCTCTCTGCATAATACAGCAATAGCTGACAACACTTGATTCTCCGGAGCTGTTCATCAGCAAGATAAAAGCGAGCAATATTATATGTGTTAAGTGATACTTGCACAATTCAAATCAAGTAGCAAGTGCAGCTCTTGACATTTCTAAAGTGTCAAGCGAGCGCTCTGAATATTTTCATTTTATTTCGACGCCACGCTACGCCAAGCGGCAATTATAACATGTGTCTTTATTTCTGTAATTTGATTAATAATAATTTCGTCTTAAAGAGTTGTCGAGAACAGAACACACTCGATTTGCTTTACAAGAACAAGAGGTTCAATCCTAGACTTGGTGTTTATGTTTATTTAAATCTTTGAATAAGATGTTTATGTTTATTTTCGACGTTGTATTTAAACTGGATACAATAATTCAGTAGCGGCAGTAAATGTGAGACTGTCGAAAAGAAGAAATGTGATCATTACTGCCAGTAGTTGTCACCTTCCTTCTTAAAGACCAGGACATGGACACATCTATCATCATGCACTTGAATCTTGTGGTGCGTCAAAGGGCCGCAAGATCATTCTCCGAAATATTCCACATTCGGAATATTCCTATTAATCTTTGTTTTTTCTCTCTATCTCTAGCCAACCAGCATCCAGAGATTGATCTTTTTCTCAAACAAAACTTCAAGTCGATTCCGCAAAGCACTATCTTAGATAGAATATAATCTCTTCCTATTTTTTTTTTTTTAAGCCAACGATCATAGCACGTTGAATACACCAGTTCCCGTCAGATCACTGAAGTTAAGCAACGTCACTCGTGGTCAGTACTCGGATGGGTGACCGCTTGGGAACACCACGTATCGTTGGCTCTTTTTTCCGGCCCAACCCAAGCTGGGTGAGGTCAATCTGGGTAGCTGGTTTGCAAGTTTCCAGTGAATGGATGGTAAAACCCCCGTCTTAAATGACCAATAGATGTTAAAGAGACGTTAAGCCAGATTTAAAAAAAATATATATATATTTTTTCTCTCTCTCTCTCTCTTTTTCAGGCGCGTAATGTAATTTAGTGTAATGCTTGTATTATGTACCTTGTAAATAAATAAACATCTTATCTTATCCCCATATCAATGTTCATTGCAATTTCCATCTTCGACACTTGTCCGATTACATGATGGGAAGGGACTAATCCGAAAGGTACATGATATGTGTATCCGGGCATATATGCACGCTTTAGATCCAACACCAGTCCGATGTTGCCTTGGCTGAGCACAACTATCACATCAAACATATCTCCAATTTCTAGCACCGATTTCATTCGCTTGCCAGTGAATACTCAAAGTAAATATTATAGAGGAAGGACCTGTGGCCCATTCCACAAAGCAACTTTGCACTCCAACTTCTCAATTTCTGTTCCATGAACGTTTTTGAGAAGTGCAAAGTTGGAGTGAAAAGTGGCTTTGTAATGCAAAGTAAATTTCATTGATTTGTTTACTTTCTGTTTCATGAAACTTTTATGATCGCAAAGTGAGGAGTAAAATATGTCTTTTTCTGCAAAGAACTGTTTCACTCCTCAGTTTACTTTTGAATATTAATATATTAATATTAAATATTAAAATTTTGAATATTAATTAATATAGAATATTTTGAATATTGGAACAAAACTCAACTTAACTGAACACTCTAAAAATAAATCAAATTAGAAGAAAAATAAAATCGGTACTTACATAATTCAGTAAATTTTGAGAATGAACTCGAGATGAAAAAAATGTAAACAACTTCTCATTAGGGCAGTGGAACGCAAATATTCTTCACTCCATTTTTTTTTTAAAAGTGCGAAGTGAGAAGTTGCTTCGTGGAACAGGCCACTGTGCGCGATAATGCTCATAAATTTCAGCCACTGTGATCAGACCACGTTGCCTCTTTTTTTTTATGAAGCATTCTTCTTCTATCGTCTCCTCCGGTTTTATAGCCGTCATTTTTTCAAGACATTATTATATAGAGAAAATTTATTGTACCTACTATTCCTTTGAGATATTTATGACAGTATGATTTATTTTCGAATGAAAGCGAAACGTCAACTCAGAAATTTTTGATTGTTTGTTCTGTTATATTTTGGGTTTTATTTTATACTCTTCAATTTGACCCTTTTAGGGAATATGTACAAAAAAGTTCTTAAATAGTCAAATCTATATATACATATATACAAAAAGTCTTTTTATATACATATATATAAAAAGGTCCATGCATTAAATTGTTACACATATCCAAACTCTAATTCTTACCGTTCCCGTTATAAACAGAAACGCCAGAAAGCGGCCGAAAACTGTTAAGAAGCAGCAAAAACCGTTAACAATAGAATAAACTTCAACTGAAAGTGTCTTCGAGCATTCAATGCATGATATCGATATGAATAGGCACCAAATTTCAAGTCTCTATAGCCCTTACGTTCTTGAGATATCTTATTTACAGACCCACAGACACACACACACACGGGTCTGACATCGAAAATTTCAGCCCATTACAACAGGAAAGTAAAAAATGAGATATAAGGTCAAATACCTACATAGGCGGTTTTAAGACAGGGGAGGGGCTATTAGGGTTTAGAACAGAATTTTTCGGGTCTTACACGAGATAAAATGGAAAAAAATATGTGTTATATCAGGGCCGCCAAGAGAAAATCCGGGCCCGGGACTGAAAAGTTACGGGCCCCTATACAAAAATCCATGAATCCTCAAAAGCAAATAACCTAACCATTAAATATAAGTTTCTATGATGTATAATATAAACTAATGATATTAAATTACTTCTATTAATAACAAATCATGATCAATGAATCAAATCAATCATGTGTTAAACTGTATAAACTAGGTAATCGGGGTGGTAAAAGCTTAATATTGGAATTCCGGGCCCCTCCGAAAACCCCGGGCCCGGGGGGATTCCTCCCATTCCCTCCTCCCTCTCGGTGGGCCTGGGTTATATACTATGGTTATACAAATATATTTTTCAGGCACAGAGAAAAATCATCAATCCCCCCCTCGGGATTTTAGGCTAGAAACTCCTATGGTCAAATATGAGATATATACTCGTATAGTATTCTTAACTTTACTGAGATGACTAATTTGTTTAATTGTCCTTTTATACTACGAGAACCCTTGATCGTGTTATCTGATTTTGATCAAACTTGGCACGGAGATCTGTGCACATGAATTTTTTGCTTTGCGTTTGGGCTCCATAGGGCTATGCAGCTAGGGATTACGATCCCGGGATCCCGCCCGAAAATGGCTGAAATTTTGATCCTGGGATTCGCCATTAAATCCCGGGATTTTCGGGATTGATATTGATATAATAAAAACGAACAAAAACCATACTTTTTTTATTGAATTTGAAAATGAGGCCCCAATACATCAACATTGAACGTTACATGAAAGTCGATGTGCTGCCATCTGCCATGCAATAAACCTTTTTAAATCCTTTTCTTCTTTGTGTAGACCGAATGAACGGATGACCGATGTGTTGTTTGTATGACTCTTGCGAATTATCTAAAAATAGGTACCTAGCCTTTTGGTAAATACAAAGCAGTCGGTATTTCACTTGTTTCAGTTTCTTTAGTCAAAAGACTTGTAAAAGTGTGCAATGGTTTAATTTTTAATGTTCTAATATATTCTAACATCTTTTTTGAACGCAACTACTTTTGTGCTCGGTTGGACTTTAAAATAGACAGTTTCATATCGCACAAAAAATATTCAGATCCTTCATTCGTTTGGAGTCATTTTCCAAAGACAATAAAAATGCAATGTGTAAAAAATGTGATGCTATTCTGAAAACTCTTGGTTGATCCACAAAAAGACTCCACACACATCTCTCAAGTTAAAAACTTGATTTTTTTATTTTTATTTTATCTACTTATTACAGTAACTACCTACTTTTACTTGAAATTTAGAAGATTCCCAATTTTTTTCTCCAGTCCCAAAACTTCGGGATTGTCAGGAAGGTTCGGGATCATAATCTCTATATGCAGCCCAATACTAGCGTTCAAACTCACAAAAATCTAACAATCAAAATCTCTCAAAAGTCCAATTTTTTTCCTTCTTCTTCTTCTTCTCTTAAGTTAACCAATTTCTGGTTACTCATCTTTCTTTCTCCCCTCTTTAGGGAATACCTCATATAAATATCTTCGAGAAAGTATCTCATGGCTTAATAAAGATATCTACATCAGTTCGTTACTGTCGCGCGCGGTCAATCAGTTATTCTCTTAGGTATAGTGTAAATTTAAGATCAGAGTGAACAAATGGTTTAAAGATAAATGATAACAACTGAATTGTTCTTAGAATGGAGTTTTTAATTTAAATGTGTTTTATTGATTAAATAATTAAAATTAGATTAATTATAATAATAAAAATTAACGCAAGTGCATTTTTTTAAATAACCACGCTATTTCTTGTTGCTCTTTTTATTCTGTGCTATTTTTTATATTAAATCAAAAACTATGAAATTTCTAGTGGTAAGTCTCATTTTGTTATTAGACAGTATGAAAGTAAAAGTTGTGTGCAGGGCCGGATTAATCCTAGGCCATGCATTTCTCAGAGTCCCCTTACCCATTTCTAACTTCTATTTTTTTTTTTTTTTGCAATTCTTTTCATAATATCTTTTTTCACTACATCTATATAATAATAAAACTCAATGTAACGATAAATATATGTGTGTATGTATCACTAATTGTTTAGCCAAAACGGTAAGAGATATAGATTGATGAGAATAGAATTTCGCCCGTAGCGAAGCACGGGCGAAACAGCTAGTTAAGAATATATATGCCATCACCCTAAGCAATAAAATTAATAAAACATATAAAATAATATACACGTATATATTCACATTCTCAAAGTAAAACAAAACAGTATTTCAGTGTTTTCAATAATTAAGCTGACGCCAAATTTGGCACACGAAATATTAAAATTATCACTGACTCCTATCTTTATGGATTTAATCCAGCATAAATGCAATAATGTTGTGTTATTATTGTTATAATGTGTTATTTAAATCATACTCAAATTTTAAAACGCATATATTTATGAGTCATATAAAATTGTGTACTTTTTGTGAGTTCACACAGTAAATTTATAGTAAAAGTAAAGATTTTAAAGTTGAATTATTTTTTTATCATTGAAAAATGATATTTGATTATTGTAGTTTAATAAGTTTATGAACGAATCTATTTATTTTTTAACACTATTTATTTTTTAACACTATTAACATGTTATTTAAAGATTTAAATCAATTTTTTCCTTACATCATAAGGAAGATATTTTCCTATTTCTCTATTCCCTACTTCATGAGGAAGATATTTCCCTATTTCTCTATTCCCTACTTCATAAGGAAGATATTTCCCTATATCTCTATTTCCTACTTCATAAGGAAGATATTTCCTTATTTCTCTATTCCCCACTTCATAAGGAAGATATTTCCCTATTTCTCTATACCCTACTTAATGAGGAAGATATTTCTCTATTCCCTACTTTATAAGGAAGATATTTCCCTATTTCTCTATTCCCCACTTAATGAGGAAGATATTTCCCTATTTCTCTATTCCCTACTTCATGAAGAGGATATTTCCCTATTTCTCTATTCCCTACTTCATGAGGAAGATATTTACCTATTTCTCTATTCCCCACTTCATGGAGAAGATATTTCCCTATTTCTCTATTCCCTACTTTAGGAGAAAGATATTTTCCCCATTTCTCTATTCCCTACTTCATGAGGAAGATATTTCCCTATTTCTCTATTCCCTACTTTATGAGGAAGATATTTCCCTATTTCGCTACTTCAATTCAAGCGAAATCTTGAATTGATCGAGAATTCAAACTGGGGCGGTCTTCCATGTTAGCTGTCTGGTGAAGTGTTTTATTAATAGTCCAGATATGAACTCCACTCAGACCAATTACCTTTTTTAAAAGTGATAGAAAAGACATTAAAATCGGAGTCATTTCTAACCAAACTGGAGGCTTTCATCTGACACTGATTTACAATTGCATAAGTGTTTAAAAAGTTCAATTTCATTTTGTTACAACTCCGGCCCTGTTTTGAGTACCAATCTCATTTAAATCTCAAAATACTTCAATTTTCTTATACCTACATTTTTAACCCCTGGAGTCTCCCCCAAAAGTGATATCAAATTTTGAAAACTTCCAGGAAACTGTTTTCTCTTTGAAATGTACACCTCTGAGCATTTTTTTCCAAATTTGAAACGGTTCTAAGGTATAAAGCTCCGCTCATATTTTCAACACAGCCTGTATATTGAGTGAAGATATCTTATTTTATTTGGATTAGATTTTGGGAGGGGGGGGTATTTTTTTAGCCAGTAAAATAATAAACCCATATTGGTAATTTTTTTCAGTGTATTTCACACCCTGTTAAAGGTTAGGAACATTAAAATTAAATGATTACCCAATTAGGAATACAAGAGTCAAAATCTTTCATTACAGATATCTTTTCCTATCTTGACAAAAGTTTACAAAAATTACAAAACTTAATTATAATCCCTATCTTTTTCCTTTTTATTTTACAAAAGAAAAGTTTTTTTTTTGTTTTGTAACAAACAGAATTTACAAATAATAATGAAATGACAAAGGCGGGAGGCGGGAGATGCAGAGGCGGATACAGGGAGGGGCGATGGAGTGTTCGCTCCCCCCCCCCCCGAAACCTAGAAAATGTAAAAGTTTATTCAATCTGAATCGATTTTAACAAATATTTTTTTTAAATTAGAACTTTGAGAATGTAAGTTTATGCTTGCAACTCATATTACTTGTTGTCTAATTGGTCACCTACTAGTTATCGTGTTGTATGTCTATTTAATAAATTTATGCTTGCAACTCATATTACTTGTTGTCTAATTGGTCACCTACTAGTTATCGTGTTGTATGTCTATTTATTTTAAACTTTATTTTCCAAAATTTTAAAAAAACATATTGTTCTTGCATGGAACAAAACATTTAGACATGCATTAATATAGGAAAGGAACATGATAATGACACAGCTAGTAATCAAATAAAATTTAAAAAACACATATTGTTCTTGCATGGAACAAAACATTTAGACATGCATTAATATAGGAAAGGAACATGATAATGACACAGCTAGTAATCAAAACAAAATTTAAAAAAACATATTGTTCTTGCATGGAACAAAACATTTAGACATGCATTAATATAGGAAAGGAACATGATAATGACACAGCTAGTAATTAAATAAAATTTAAAAAAAACATATTGTTCTTGCATGGAACAAAACATTTAGACATACATTAATATAGGAAAGGAACATGATAATGACACAGCTAGTAATCAAATAAAATTTAAAAAAACATATTGTTCTTGCATGGAACAAAACATTTAGACATGCATTACTATAGGAAAGGAACATGATAATGACACAGCTAGTAAACAAATAAAATTTAAAAAAACATATTGTTCTTGCATGGAACAAAACATTTAGACATGCATTAATATAGGAAAGGAACATGATAATGACACAGCTAGTAATCAAATAAAATTTAAAAAAACATATTGTTCTTGCATGGAGCAAAACATTTAGACTAGACATGCATTAATATAGGAAAGGAACATGATAATGACACAGCTAGTAATCAAATAAAATTTAAAAAAACATATTGTTCTTGCATGGAACAAAACATTTAGATATGCATTAATATAGGAAAGGAACATGATAATGACACAGCTAGTAATCAAATAAAATTTAAAAAAACATATTGTTCTTGCATGGAACAAAATATAATGATGTGTTTGGAACATATAGTGTATATACACCCAGAGAAACATTTGCGATTAAAAGTAATTTTCGTAAAACTTGTGATTCTTGTATCCTTTCAATTTCTTCTGCTTTTATGAACCCTCCTGTCTAAAATGAATTTTCTCTGCAAATAATTCTACTTTCCAGATTGTGCTTTCTCAGAGAAACTTTCGGCAAACGTTTCATCATGATGCGGGAATACTTTTCACGAGCTACTTTTAAATAACAACAATACATATGTTGATTTTGCTTCCTCCTTACTGATAGGCGAAGTTTTGTATTCCTTCAGCAGTTGACATTATTGACCGAAGAAGCATAGAATATTAAATCTTTAGGGTGGGGTTAATTTTGACCCGGAAGAGTGGACATCAATAAAATAATAAATACAACTCAAAAACTCTGCCAAATTGAATTGGCGGAGTTTTTGAGTGAACGAAGTGAAGACCTATGTTTAACACCATGATTTTCCTTTGGCCAGCGTCTATGGCACGTTGAATACACCAGTTTTCGTTGACTCACTGAAGTTAAGCAACGTCCATGTGGGTGTCCACGTGGGTTCGCTTTAAGATTAAGAATAATACCAAAACGAGACAGAGCCTTTGAAACTAATTAACAAGTATTTAAAGTAAATAAATTTTTGAATCGCGAAGAACACCAAGATCCATTTGCTTATCGACACGAGAAATAACAGAAGAACCAAAATAGTAAACAGCCAAATACAAACACTTTTTCCTTGTAACAGTATTTGCCATGGTTTTAGAGAGGAACACCCGATTTAATTGAAAAAGACAAAAGATCTATCAACCAAATCTATCAAACTTTCAAACCAGTTGATATAAAGAGAAGATTGTCCATAGCATCTGAGTTTATGAAGTAGAAGCTGATGATGAACAGTATCAAATGCTTTAGATCTCGAATGACCAATAGTTGTTAAAGAGACTTTAAGCCAAAAAAAAAAAAAAAAAAAAAAAAAAAAAAAAAAAAAAAAAAAACTTTCTTTCAATATATTGCTGTTAAGAAAATTATTAGTGCCATTACGCTGTCTTATCCGAGTTTGAAATTTGGTATGGATATACATGGCTGATATGTTCTTTAGTTTTTGGGCTCTATTTTTTTTACTTTACAAAAAACTGGCATTTACCAAAACCAATACAATCTATACTTATAAAACGCAATCTTCTATAAGTCTATAATAATAAAATTCAATGTAACATATATCGATGGATGTCTCTACTAAAAGTTTAGCCAAAACTGTAAAAGATATGGAAAAAATTATTGAAATGGACCTCCACAAACCCTTAGAATGGAACCATGGAAAAATTATCAAAAAAATGTCAAACAGTTTTCGATTTACGACCGATTTTTCGATATTTGATCAAATTCAGCTGTTGTGTGGTGTGGTCCAAGATACTAAAATTGGTCACGATTAAATCAACTCAAAGCGAGAAAGTTTTAGTTGGCCTTTTAAATATTAATTAACTTGCGAAAAACTGTCCAAACCTTTTCGAGTTACGGTCGATTTTCCGATTTTTGTAGGAGGAATCATAAAATTTAAATCTTTGAATAACATGTAGTTTTAAGTGTCAAATATTTAATTTTAAAATAATTTAATTTGATACAATACGCTCACCAAAAACCCTCCATCCTTCGATTCGACTAGACTGATAATTAATTGAATCATTCGAAACTAGTTTCCTTTTAAATAATTATAGATTTAAAAAGTAAATAGATATCATGGAATACTATTAGTACGGGAACGACCATGCCTCTAAGATGCTAGAGAAGAGGGCGTAGCCTGCTAGTATGATATAAAAGTCTGTGTTTAACGGGATAGTTTGGTCAGAAGGGAAAGTTTGGACCTCTCAAAAACCATAGCGTGAGACATCAGGAATATTATCAAAACTTCCAAATTGCAAACCGTTTTTGAGGGTTTTTAAAGATTAAGTTCATTAAGTTATGGTCAAATAGCATGAAACGTGTAACATAATTTATCAAATCAAAGCGAGAGAGTTCAATATGGTTAACAAAAAAAATGGAACCGCGGCGAAGCACGGGGCGAACGCGGACGAACACAAATTTTTTCTAGACCCGTATGTAGTCGTCATAATTCGTCCAGAAAAGTAAAAAAAAAAAATATATATATATCCAAATTTTTCACGAATACAATTCTTTATTTTCTTATTATTTATTTTGACTTTATGGGAAAAGTAAAAATAAAGGAACTATGGTAAAGAACGGGGTATAATAAACATGCCAGTAAAAATATAAAGTAAATAAAGATGATTTCTTGGATTTCAGTGCAGACATAATGTACCTTGACTGAGATATACCAATGATGATTAATGAAATTTCAAAACTCATTAAATTTTTTGAACAATGTAAAAATCTGAAAATGCTGAACTTTTTTTTTCTGGATAAAAGTTTTTTTGGGCGATAATGGCTAAACGTGTGTGTGTGTGTGTGTGTGTGTGTTTGTTTGTGTTTGGGAAGGGGCAGGAGCTTTTGTATGTCTGGAGCGCCGTAATTTTTGTTTCTGTGGAAATAATCTTTACTCTTAATAACTTTCCACAATCTCGGATATTTTACGACATAAACGAATCAAAAAGCTTATCAAACTTTCTATTTATCAACGTGAATGTTTTGCTCAAGCGTCCAGCGGGTTCATATTCAATCAAACACAATTGAATTATAATCAATTAGCCCCTGATAACACCTTAATTTTTAGGAAAGAGCACGCGGAGCAGCATTATGCTAACTCAAATATTGATCAATATTCTGTGCTCACTGTTTCTCATATTGAATAGAAATTTTGTACACTGAAGGATAAATTTATTCAACCAAAGCTATCAAATTTATAAACTAGTGGATCAAGATGATCAGGCGTTCACGTTAGTGTTGTAGTCATTTATAGAAAAAAATATCTTAATTAAATTTAAAAAAAAATATTTTCAAAAAACAAAATATTTGGCTCCCCGTGCCCCCCAAATTATTCAAAATTTTACGTTTCTACAACAAACCGTTAAAAAGATAAACATAATTTTCAAAAAACACAATACATTGTTTTTAGCGCAAGCTTTATTCAATTATCTGGCTGATGATAACAATGAAATTCAATTTATTGAGTTATGAAAGCTTAAAAATTAGCCAATTAAGAATAGGGTTGGCGATGTAACGGTAAGATGTTCCGAGTGGTAGTTAATAAGGTTATAAGTTCAACACCAGGCAACCCATGGAATTCCATTCTCATGAATTTGAGATATGTACCACTACTATTAGGGGAAATGGAAAAGGCCGGGATTATAAATATCTAGTCCGGCGTCCTCAGAGTAGCATTCTATATGCTAACCAACTCATATTTTCTGTGAGGGACACAAAAAGTAAAGTAAATAATTATATGCCAGCGTGATCACTGAAGTTAAACAACTTCCAGCGGGGTTGTATCAACGGGGTGTCCACGTGGGTTCGCGCCCTCGTGATGCTTTTCCGTACCAACTCAGGCTGGGTAAGGTCAATGTGGGTAGCTGAAAACCCTGTCTTGAATGAGCAATTGATGTTAAAGGGACGTTAAGCTAAATTTAAAAAAAAAAATTGAAAATTTCTGTAAGACAAAAAAAAAGGCCACAAAATTGTCGCAGTACACAAAATTGTGTGCTGCCCCAGACTCCAGGCTGATAATTCAGCCACTGTTCTGCCTGTTATGAGGTATTAACTGAAGCTTGTGATCAAATTGATTGACCGTCTAGAGACTCTAGAGCCTGTTGAACATATTTTACATCAACCTTACAGTTACACCCTGTATTTATGAAAATAGCTTAGCCTATATGATATACAAATGCCTCGTAATGGCATTAGAAGGCCTAATGATAATGACAATACTCATATATTCATATCTCTGCTGGGAGTGAGTAATGAGGAATACGCACGTCACGACTCATTACTCTTTGCAGACGATCTGCTGATTGCATGATTATCCGTAAGTTCTTCGTTTCATTTTTAAGGAAACTCACAATGAGCCCCCCCCCCCATATTGTGCTGACAGAAATTGGCTTAACTTTTTTTTTGCTTCCGAACTGGGGATGGGTATGGATTAATCTAAATAGTATAGATGTTTCTTGAAAATAATTAATTATTATAAGTTATTATGGTTTTCTTGACATAGTAGGTATTCCAATTGAACCAATTTGCGATCGATTTCATCAAGTTCGATTATTTTAATGATCGATATTTCATTAAGTTCGATTACTTTGACGCCCCTTTAACATCTATTAGTCAATCGAGACGGGACTTTTATCCTTCATTCGCTGGAAACCTACAAACCAGTTACCCACATTGACCTCACCCACCCAGGAAAAATAGCCAGCATCACGAGGGGGCAAACCCACGTGGACACCCATATGGTACAACCTCGTTGGACGTTGCTTAACTTTAGTGATCCAACGGGAACTGAATATACTTCAACGTGCCATAGACGCTGGCTGACAATCTATGATGCAAATTTAACGGATATTATTTAATTTGATTTTTGGATATAATGTGCTTCAACAAAAGTATAGAAAATGGCATCTCTAAGCTCTATCTCGTGCTGTGGTTTGAAGATAACCCCATCATAACCAAATTGCTGTCAAGATTCTCTTAATACCTTTCCTGAATCCAAACAGCAGCTATTTGAAGAGGAAATGTTTGTGTTCAAAGATTTAAAGATATGTTTTGAAACAAAACTTTGGGTCAATGATATACGTTCACCCCTCNTTATGTTTTGAATTTGAAACAAAACTTTGGGTCAATGATATACGTTCACCCCTCTGAATTAACATTGGTGAAGAAAAAGTAAGGAAAGTTCACAGAATTACAAGTTATTTTTGGCGGAATAACAAATTCTTTATTTCTAGAAGGGTAAAAAAAAATCACCTATGTCGTTAAATGGATAGCAAAAAGTTAGGTTCCACCGAGATTTGAACTCGGATCGCTGGATTCAAAGTCCAGAGTGCTAACCATTACACCATGGAACCTATGATAGATTAACTGATCTTCAATATATTATAATAAGGTACCCAAATAATAACATCACAATGAGACAGAAGAAAGTAGATTGGACAGTTAGCGATGACCTCATAATTGTATTGAATTGAATGCAACTGTTGCATCGGATATTAGGTACCAAAATAATAACATCACTATGAGACAGAAGAAAGTAGATTGGACAGTTAGCGATGACCTCATAATTGTATTGAATTGAATGCAACTGTTGCATCGGATATTAGGTTCCCAAATAAGAACATCACTATGAGACAGAAGAAAGTAGATTGGACAGGTAGCGATGACGTCATAATTGCATTGAATTGAATGCAACTGTTGCATCGGATATTAGGTACCCAAATAAGAACATCTGTATGAGACAGAAGAAAGTAGATTGGACAGGTAGCGATGACGTCATAATTGCATTGAACTGAATGCAACTGTTGCATCGGATATTAGGTACCCCAATAATAACATCACTATGAGACAGAAGAAAGTAGATTGGACAGTTAGCGATGACGTCATAATTGTATTGAATTGAATGCGACTGTTCCTTCCCCTGCTTATGGGTTGGGGAAGATCAGAGAAAATGTCTGACATGCAGATCAGACTATTTTCTTCTCAATGAAATATATGAGATAGCATATGGACCGGATCTCTTAAAAATATATCAGCCTCTGCCTTATGATAAGGCTTCTCTTCCACTAGGTGTGGAAAGCTGCAAAAAGTTGTGAAATCAAATTCGTCCGAATTTGTACGAAAACGAACGAACGATTCAGAAACGAGGAAGTAATCTTCAATGCTAGATTTCGTCCGAATAGGTGTGAAGTGCGACACGAACCCGTTCTGCTGAGATTTACTAGCGAAAGAGTGCGAAAATTGAGGGTGAAAAATTGAGGAAACGGATTTTCTATTCAATTTTTGGATTCTACGTGGGCAGGGCCGCCAAGAGGAAATCCAGGACCGGGACTGAAAATTTACGGGCCCCTATACAAAAATCCATGAATCTTCAAAAGCAAATAACCTAAACATTATTTAAACTGTATAAACTAGGTAATCGACTTGGTGAAAACTTAAATAAGATAGCACCTCGGAATCTCGGCCTCTCCGAAAAAAAAACCGGCCACGGGGGGATCCCTCCTCTCTCGGTGGGCCTGTACGTGGGTACTTTGAAACGTAAAATATATTTTTTTTAGAATGGTATTTTTTACAGTAAAATAAAAAACCCGTCTGTCACAATGGAAGAGGATTTGAGAAGTTTTCATATCCAGAGAAAATCAGTGAGCAGACTTAAGACAAAAATTTTCTGTCACAATTTCTTGTGTGACACTTCTGTTATTATATTTGTGTCATAGAAGATGTCGTACAATTTTGAATAAATATATTTATTATTTCTCTATATTTGACAACAGAAGAAGAAACTAGAGATTCAGTGGACTGTAGACCTCACTCAATTTTGACGATTATGAAGAAATATGGAGAATCATTTATAGGAATCATATTATAAGTCATAAGAGTCAGGGCAGACCCAAGATTTTTTTTTCGGGGGATGGGGGTCCGAAGGATTGACAGCCAAGCCAGGACTAACACCTAAAATAATTATCATGGAAGGCGATGTTGTTGTTTTTAATGTAGTTACTGTTGATGATTTTGATGTTGTTGTTTTTGGTGGTGGTGGGTTACACCCTGCAAAATTACATAAGTCATGCATAAAAAAATAATGAAATTTCGGGGGGGGGGGGGGGTCTGGACCCCATAGACCCCCCTGGGTACGGCCTTGATAAGAGTGATTCCCGACTTGATAAGAGTGATTCCCGAGCTTCTCTAATCAAATCTTCTTCTTTTTTTACTTAACTTCTATTGGTCATTCAAATGGACTTAATTTCTATTGGACGGGAGTTTTACCCTCCATTCGTGGAAACTTAC
The DNA here is from genome assembly GCA_012654025.1 of Pachypsylla venusta. Classification (NCBI taxonomy): domain Eukaryota; kingdom Metazoa; phylum Arthropoda; class Insecta; order Hemiptera; family Aphalaridae; genus Pachypsylla; species Pachypsylla venusta. Next base: position 41,265,779 of record CM022874.1, read on the forward strand.
AAACCAGCTACCCAGCACAATCCACATTGACCTCACCCATCTTGGGTTCGGCCGGAAAAACTCAGCATCAAGAGAACGCGAACCCACGTGGACACCCACATGGTACAAACTCGCTGGACGTTGGTTAATAGCTTCAGTGATATACCGGAACTGGTTCATTTAACGTGCCATAGACGCTGCGCTGGCAAAATAAAATCTAATACATAAAGAAACATTCAACAGAAAAATTATCATCTGGAACAACGAACCTAATTAGTATACAAAAGCTTAAACATCTTGACTCCCCCGAGGGGGAGGGTGTTAAATTTAATGTATTTTGTGTAGGTAGGTAGTAGGTACTTCTTAAATTTAGCAACATAAAGACCCAATATGGCACCAAAAACTAATCCGTCCATACCAAGTTCATCAAAATCAGTTAAGCTTGTTCCATAAAAACTAGTTCTATAAAGTGTACACCTCACTCACTCAAAGTGACCACCAATTGGGCGCGCCAGGACCAATATTGGGACCAAAAAAACAATCTGCTAATCATATCAATATAATAATTAATGTCATTCCGAATTTCGTCTGATTCGGATAAGGCATAAGGCAAGTGCGTTTTGTCTTACTAGACGTTCATTTCATTTGGTTCGATTTTTCGACTTGAAACGTAAAATTACAAAATTTTGAGGGGGGATATTTTTTTTTCTCGTGACGATTCCAAAGGTTCATTATCTTTATATATAAAAGTCAATGTCCTAAGTGACTGATCAACGTAGAGCCGAAACTATTAATGCTACAGACTTGAAATTTGGCAGGGACCTTCGTTGCACCATGTAAGTGTGCACTAAGAAAGGATTTTGCAAAATTTTATCCCCATAAGAAATACAAATACATTATGGAAGGAGAGAGATACATCATTTAAAATATGCGCGGGCGAAGCCGTGATCAAAGGATGCTATTTGAAAATAATAAACCAAAAAGATTCCTCAAATTTCTTTATATTCGGAGGTAAAAAGTTAGGTTCCACCGAGATTTGAACTCGGATCGCTGGATTCAAAGTCCAGAGTGCTAACCATTACACCATGGAACCTGTGATAATATAGATAGAACAATTTGCATAATCTTATAATTAGGTACCCGAATTACAACATCACTAATGACACAGAAGAAAATAGATTAGCTAGCGATGACATCATAATTGCATTGACCAGAATGCAACTGTTGCATCGGATATTTACTCTGCTTGAATTTAACAAAAATGACTTTTTGTTTGTTTGATGGAAATCTATTCTCCGAATGCAAATGCACCATTCTAAGCAAATCTATGAATTTGTAAAAATGCAATACATTTTTTTTTCCATTTTCGGTGCCCACTCAGCCTCGTTGGAACAATGAGCAGCTATGGAAACGCACATAGCACCCAGGGTCAGCCTTGTAGGTAAAATAGAAAAATTCAAAGTAATTGGTTAGTGATTGATATTGGAAAATATTACAATGTTCCAGTGAGCACCAAAGTTGTGACATAATGTCACGAAGAAAAATAATAAAAAAATACATGTTTTACGTAAAAATGGACATTTTTACCGCGTTGAATGGACAATCGCATTTTTTTATTCGATTATTGGAATCTAGGTACCGTACCGTGAAGGAGATGGTACCAGACAGATACTATTATTTTTTTTTTGAGCAAGATACAAACTTAAAATGTGGTTTAATATAATTTAAAAAGGCTTTTTAAACGTTTTAGGGGTGGAAAATTAATTAATTCACTTTAATTTTAATTTATTTTGAAAAAAACCTTTTTCTTCAGGTACCAGACAGATACTATTAATTTTTTTTGGAGCAAGATACAAACTTAAAATGTGGTTCAATATAATTTAAAAAAGCTTTTTAAACGTTTTAGGGGTGGGAGATTAA
>CM022874.1:41269514-41281057 GCA_012654025.1 Pachypsylla venusta
ATTTAACTATTGAAATATTAAATATCTCTTGTTCATGTGTAAGGAGTGCAAATGTCTCGCGAGCATCGATTCCAGCGTAACATATGTGGACGTGTTTTGAACAGGACCACTAGGAACAGCTACCTGTTTAACTATTTTCTTTTCCCTTTTTTGTGAGCTTTACCTAGGAACTTTTCGTTTTACCTAATATTATTACTGAGAACTGGAGAACAGCCTGCCAGCAGCTTGTCAATTTTCCTAAGGAAGCTGACTACACAAGGAAATGTCAGTAGAACACAATCAATTAATACGTTTATCATTGCCGCCCATACTAGCCCTACCCGTCGTTGCATTACTTCAGTGTACTATAACGGAACCTTGATCTATACATATACCTATTGTATGTATTTTGCGTACTGCGGCCCGCGGGGAGTTTGGGAAACTTAAATATGGCCCGGTGAAAAAAAAGGTTGAGTATTGCTGCTCTAGATCATCGAACCTTTTTTTGTGGTCTTGGCTTTGGTCCCTATTAGGGCTTCCTGGACCACATTGTGACCAAATGTATAAGCTCAACAGTTCTACTACTCAGATACCTGGTATATTTATGTTTTGTTTATTTACCTGTCAGTTGAGGAATGAAGACGTTATGCTGAGATTGCGTCACCGTCAACACACCGTTCACCTGTCTATCCACTGCCTGACAGACACATTGACTAGTACTGGCACAACTGGATTGCAATACGAGGTGGAACAATCTCGTATCAACCTGGTTCCACCAATACATTTTCCTGAAAATAATCGATTACATTAAGTCCGATGAATTGGATGATCGATTACATTAAGTCCAATGAATTGGAGCTCACAATCCTCTAGTTATGTACCTTCAAAATAATCAGGTGATCAACGCACAACAGGACCTGGAAAATCTTTCCCTCTTACATTTTTTTTATTTGCCTTAACTCTTTCACATCTATTGGTCATTCAAGACGAGGACTACACCCTCCATTCGCTGGAATCATGCAAACCAGCTACCCACATTGACCTCACCCATCCTGGATTGGACCGGAAAAATAACCAGCATCTCGAGGGCGCGAACCCACGTGGACACCCACATGGTACAACCTCGCTAGACGTAGCTTAACTTCAGTGATCACGCTGGCATACAATTATTTACTTTAGTTTTTGTGTCCCTCACAGAAAATATGAGTTGGTTAGCATATAGAATGCTACTCTGAGGACGCCGGACTACATATTTATAATCCCGGCCTCTTCCATGTCCCCTAATAGTAGTGGTACATATCTCAAATTCATGAGAATGGAATTCCATGGGTTGCCTGTTGTTGAACTTATAACCTTATTAACTACCACTCGGGACATCTTACCGTTAAATCGCCAACCCTACTCTTAATTGCTACCACCATTAAATTTGGCCACGAAACACAGCCCTAGAAGAGCATGTCATACAATGCACCAACATTAATAACAAAAGGAAACGACTTTGAATTGAAATGACCTAATTTCTTTCTAAGGCGTTACACTTGTTTCATTCATAACCATTCTGATCTTTAGAAAGAAGAGGCAAAGTGCTGGACTTTCATCCCAGACAGATTCCGTGACGCCAGTTTTCAAAAGCAAAACAATAACTCTCCCAACGTACGACTTTTTTTGCAGATTATAATATTATAACTTACGCCCTTCGCTTTATTTCCTTTTACTTTATTTTGAAAAATGAAATATATATTTTTTTTTTGTTTTTGTACATTCATTTAATTTACTTAAAAAAATTACTTTTGGAATATAAATGAAAAGTAGAGCTATCGATACCAGCGTCTATGGCATGTTGAATACACCAGTTCCCGTTAGATCACTGAAGTTAAGCAACATCCAGCGAGGTTGTACCATAGGGGGTACACGTGAGTTCACGCCCTCGTGATGCTCGCTATTTTTCCGGGCTAACCCAGGCTGGTTGAGGTCAATGTGGGTAGCTGGTTTGCTAGTTTCCAGCGAATGGATGATGATGAACCCCCCGTCTTGAATGACCAATAGATATTAAACAGACCTTAAGTCAAATTAAAAACAGAGCTATCGGTATTAATATATTGTAATTAATTGTATGTATAAAACCTAAACAAATGCTTTCACTATAGCACAGAAGTTGGGCACCCGCTCATCGTGCTACCCAAACTGACACGATAAATGCAAAAAAAATTGCTAATGTTGCTATTGCGACAAATCATGCCCTTCCTTGACATTGAGTACTCAGTAACCTCATGCCCTTCCTCCAGTGTATTCATTGACATTGAGTACTCAGTAACCTCATGCCCTTCCTCCAGTGTATTCCTTGACATTAAGTACTCAGTAACCTCATGCCCTTCCTCCAGTGTATTCATTGACATTGAGTACTCAGTAACCTCATGCCCTTCCTCCAGTGTATTCCTTAACATTGAGTACTCAGTAACCTCATGCCCTTCCTCCAGTGTATTCATTGACATTGAGTACTCAGTAACCTCATGCCCGTTCGAAGTTGTGTTGGTATTTGCGGGATCCAAAGTTCGAAGTCGCCCGCAAAGGCCAGCTGAAAGTCCATTATTATTTTTTTTTAAATTTAAATTAATACAAATTTTACAATAGTTCTTATCCTAAGCATATTTCTGCCTACAAAATAAACAAAATCAGACAAGGCCTTGACTGGTACCAAACCCGGCCCTTCCCAGGAGTGTCTAGAGCAATGCAGACGGAAAAGGTAAAAATTTGGTTTTCAAAACGTACTGCCAGAGGGATGCATGAATTGCGTCAGCTGAGCTTACTCGGGTTGTCCTGTTACAAAAAAACATCCATCTTGTTAATGTCGACCTTCTAATAGTTTAACTTATCACTTTTATTTATATTTGACTTACCACGACCCTAAAGGCCTTATAGTGCGTATCACCTAACCCTCGACAATTGCGCATCACCTCTGCGTATCACCTCCCCTCGCTCGTTAATAATTCATTACGCTGCGTGCACTCACATTAAGCTGTCTTTTTGTAGATACCCCTGAAATTTAATATCCATGCAATGTTTTATACAGTCAAAACCTACCATTTGGCCCCAGGTAGCAAAAAATCAGCTAAATTTTATGAATAAAATGCATGTGCCACAAAAAAGGGGGAATCGATAGAGGTTAATTCGATTTTTTTGTAGGCACCCCATCCGTCACTGGTGAGCGATTGAAAAGGAGCGCCTGCTGGATTTCGCCTCAAATCCCCAATCGAAAGTGACCAATCGATTAAAAATAATGCTGCCATCCAGAGTTCCCCACCTCCCGCCAGTATGTACTGACGGATATAAAAGTACGACCAATGCCGGACAAGTTTCCATTCATACTTTAAAGAAAAATCTTTTATCTCAGATAATAATAAAAAGAAAATTGTGTTTTTTCTAGGATTAGGAAATTTGGTGGGGGTGTAATAAGTCTCGTGGGGAAGACAAAATTCTGAGTCAAACACTCATTAGTCTAATGACTCCTACTTTTTGGTCTTTTATGAAATTATGTGCTCTGGTTTACAAATTCGAAACATTCAAAGTTGTAGTGACGATGTCGTCCTCCATGCTAATTAACCATTTTGTAATTCCTTGTAGATTCCTGCTTTGATTTGAATTTAAATTAATTTGCCAAATCGTGCGCATCCAGTCAGTTAATCAAAAAGAAAGAAAAGAGGTCAAAGGTTTTCTGATTGTAGTTAGGTAGTACCACGTTCGGAAGAAAATTAAAATCTTCAAATTTTAATTAAACAAAGTTTACTCTCCAAATCAGAATGATAATTTATTGGTAGTTTCATGTGGTCCGTGTCAGTCCCTTGTGCTCTTTGGTGGTTCGGAGTTTGGTGATGGTTAAGACGCNGGTTTACAAATTCGAAACATTAAAAGTTGTAGTGACGATGTCGTCCTCCATGCTAATTAACCATTTTGTTATTCCTTGTGGATCTGCTTTGATTTGAATTCAAATTAATTTGCCAAATCGTGCGCATCCAGTCAGTTAATCAAAAAGAAAGAAAAGAGGTCAAAGGTTTTCTGAAGAAAATTAAAATCTTCAAATTTTAATTAAACAAAGTTTACTCTCCAACCCAGAATGATAATTTATTGGTAGTTTCATGTGGTCCGTGTCAGTCCCTTGTGCTCTTTGGTGGTTCGGAGTTTGGTGATGGTTAAGACGCTCATTCGGTGTCCTTCATTCAGGACCGGATTCAAGGGGGGCGTGATGGGTTTATCCCCTCCCCCCCGGCTGGAAAATGTAAATTTTTACTCAATCTGAATCGATTTGAACAAATAATTTTGTTAAATTTGAACTTTGAGGAGCTAAATTTATGCTTGCAACTCATATTACTTGTTCTCTAATGGATAACTTACTAGTTATCGTGTTGTCTGTTGTATGCCTATTTAATAAATTTATGCTTGCAACTCATATTTACTTGTTCTCGGCTAGCAGCTTAAACCGCCAACGGTTTATTCGATTTCCACCAAAAGCTTATTTTGCCGTTCATGTCATAAAACTGACATACCTACATACCAAATCTCAAGTCTCCAGCACTCGCCATTCTTGAGATATCTTGTTCACACACACGGACCAATCAATGGCTGAAACTCGAGATTTGGGCTCTGGGGACCCCAAAACGTGTTTTGGCATTGAAAACTTGACATCGAAATTTTCAGCCCATTACAATACTTTCCTTTTTATAGGATAAGGAAAGTAAAAAACAGTTCCCAAAAATTTAGACTTCGCTAAAGGGATGTTTGATATTATAAATTATGTTGTAAATAAATAAATTTACAATTTTCGAAGGTATCGACGTCTCCGTGACAGAGTCACTTCACTCGGCTTGCACCAAGGAGGTTCCGGGCTCGATTCCTGGACGGGTCGAAACCCGTCGATAACGATCGACCGATCGATCGCGCATTGATTTTGGGTCGATTACGTCCAGAGAAATCAGCTGATGCTCTAAAAGTCTAAAAACATTTTTTGTAGCAATATAAAGTACAAAATAATTGTGAACGAGGTTTACATCTCCTAGAAAACTCATGAGAATTAGGAGGAAAAAATGGAAATGAGGGGAAATTGACATTGTCTACTGTTAGTAGGGTAGGTACCTAGTCAGATCAGAGAAAGAAATCTTTGGAATCTGCTCTGCAGACATAAGTATCCAAACCTAAGAAGAAGTAGTGAAATGTTACATTTACTCTTTGGCTCACCCTACCAGAATCCACTTTTTCTTACATGAAGGTGATCGAAAATACACACCAATCGAGTTTAACCGACGAACACACCGAGCATATAACTATTATTTGTTGATAGTTATTTTACCCGTGCTATTTTCTCATGACATTTTCTTTGAAATATTCCTCATTTATTTTGAACCTTTTTAAGAACCCACAAATACAGATAAAATTTCATGTTCATTCTCATTGTGTTGAAAAGTGTGGGGGGGGAGGCGATCGTGGTAATTATCTGAGACTTTATAGTAGATCTTCTTCTGTAAAGGTTTGACAACCCTATTGTAGTGACTGTTGGGACCAGTTTTTGTGTTCGGTACTCTGAATAAGGTCAAGTCGTATCACTCCTTTCGGTTTAAAAGTTATAAATTTCTCAATAATCCGACCCCCACCTCTGATCAATCCATATTTTATCTGATTTCAGGTACTTGCCTCCATAACAGTAGCAACACTTGCCAGACCTGAGCCTCCAATAGGAGGTGGATTTGGTGGTGGTCTTCAGTTAGATAGTTACGCAGCTCCAATCAGTACTGGTGGAAGTAGTGGGGGAGGCTACCAAAGTAGTAGTGGTGGGGGTGGATATCCCAGTAGCAGTGGCGGGGGTGGATATCCCAGTAGTAGTGGTGGGGGTGGATATCCCAGTAGCAGTGGCGGATATCCTAGTGGTCCATCACCTCAATACGGACCTCCACAACAAGCTCCTGTAGTTCATAAACATGTATACGTACATGTTCCACCTCCAGAGCCAGCATATTATGCACCAAAAAGACCACAAGCTCCTGCTCCACCCCCACAAAAACACTACAAAATTGTTTTCATCAAAGCACCAACTCCTCCACCACCAACTATACCTGAAATTCCAGCCATTGCCCCACCTGCTGAACAGAAGACTCTCATCTATGTTTTGGTCAAGAAACCAGACGAAGCACCACAGATCAATATCCCAACACCGGCTCCCACACAGCCATCTAAACCAGAAGTCTACTTCATTCGGTACAAAACACAGGTATGTGAATAAAGCTTAGAACACACTGCGACCGATCCGAACCAGACACTACCAGATCGGGGCCTGACCTCACCGGAGTCTGGTAACACACCGCAACCTGATCGGGCTTACCTTTAGAACTGAAAATGTGCACGGATCTAATCTTCAGAAGCATCAAGCTTGATTAACTAAACGTTAATGCAGATGTGGGGTCGGACCTGACGAAAGTATATGAATCCCGGTTGTCCTCTAGCACGCGAAATTACAAGCTCAGTGATTCTAATGAATGTGGGTAAATGGAAAGGTCTACCGTTTACGGAACCACTTGTAGAGACAAGAGACCAATCTTACCATACCTTACCAATGGGCACTAGAGCTCGGTGTGAGCCTTGGCCTCCTCAACAATTTGCCTCCAAACTGGTCTGTTCTTTGCCAACGTTCTCCATCCCCTCACATTCATTGTTTTCTACTGTTGTATATTTTGACATTCATGATTCTTTTAGGCATCCGCTCATCCTCCATTCTTTGAATGTGGCCAAACCACCTCAATCTCTGGGCTTTAATGAATCGGACTATGTCTAAGAGACCAATCTTGGTTAGTTGAAATTTACATGTAATATTTTATTGATTTTATTTTTTCAGAAGCAAGAGGGTTACCCAGAATCAATATCACCTCCATCCAGTCAATATGGTGCACCATCAGGAGGTCCATCCGCACCAGGAGATAGTTATGGAGCACCACAGCCATCCGGTTCATATGGTGCACCCAGTGGTTCCGGAAGCTATTAGCAATAGACTGTCTGGGTCAAACTATTCCAGCCAAAGTGTCCTTTCCTATTTTTGAGCGAACAAAATTGTCGTCAACACTTGTTGCCATAATTATGAGGACATTCTTTACAAAGGACAATTCGAACCTTTTCCACAGAGAACATTTTGTTCCGTGAATCTCCCTCACGTGGGAATTATTCTCATTGATCGATCTCTCTCAGTTGGGAATATTTTTCGTGTGGATAGGAACTTTACGTGAGTAAAATTTCTATGGATTTCCTTCAGGAGAGAAAAATTTTCTTTCCAGTTATTTCATTCAGTGGAAAAAATCACATGGAAATCCCATTAGAGTGAAAAATCTATTGATCTTCTTCTTCACGTGAAAAAAATTCCAGTGGATATTTTTCATGTAGGGAATTTTTCCCCATAGACAATTTTCACGTGGAATTAGAGTTATCACGGCAAAAAATATCTGTTGATCTACTTCACGTGGGAATTTTTTTCGTGGACATTTCCGATGGACATTATTTTTCAGGTTGAACAAAATTCCTTGGATCTTCTTTGCTTAATACACACATTGGAAGTGACTTCACTCCTAAGATACCTACCTGTAGGTTGGAGAATTAAATTTTTGGATCAATGATTGATAAATTTGTCTGTCAAACAAGAGGAAATATACGAGATTATTGTTATTTGGGGGACAACTGCCGACCGCAATCCAATGAAGAGAGTATATACCATTTCAGTTCGCTTTATGGCGAACATTTTTTACGGGTTTGGGCTATTCTCAGATATTGGATTTTCGCACATTTTGAACTTTATTCGCAATATATTTCTTAAAACCTTTAAGTTCTAAGGAAGGCGGGTTTATGATATATGGTGGGAATTTGAAACGTAAACTGATGTAAAATACAAAAAAAATTGACGAAAGTACATGAATTTATGTTCTACAAGCTTAGAAAATATTATTCGATTCTCGTACTTTGGATATCAAGAATGACAAAATGCTCAAGGACTTACATTATTCTTATGGACCTATCAATGTATAGACAAATATGAATTCCCGTCCAAAACAGAAACTAACCATTTGGATTTTTCTTAAAGGGTAGAATATTTTTTCTACCCTTGTAAATTGAATTCTTAATTTATTGGTGACCAGTAAACATATACTTGTGAAATATACGAGAAAACACGTTTGGTTTTTATCTATGTATATTTAAACTAAACAGCATAGACTCTTGAGTGGAAGGTTGCCACTAGGCGTCGTTAATGCCTGAGGTATTTTCTACCACCTAGCCCTTAGAGCTCTATTTTTATGTGATCAAATTATAATGAGGAAAAATCCTACCTCTGCTGGGGATTGAACCCACGCCCTATTGTTTACTAGACGAGTACTTACCCACTGAACTTGATGATAATTTCTGATTTTTCTCATGAAAAATCCATCTTAATGTAAACGCTGTTATTTTTGTGTTTGCAAAATAGCACTGTTAATTTGCGTTGCAAAACTAGCGCTTTGCTAGAAATTGAATTAGTCATAATAATGTTGTTTTTACTGATTTTTATTTTATATTTACATTTCATTGGCTTTTTCTAACAAAAGTTTTATTCTTTTGGTTAAAAAATAGAATGGAGCGTATTTTTTGAGGGAAGTACTCCACTAAAGGGGAGTCCTTCTAAAAATGTAGAATATAAAGTCGTTATTATCATTTCATATCTTTGATAGTTCTACCAAAGTTTTTAAAGGTTTTATTATCCTGATTATTCAATGAATTATGTTAAATGTATGTTTAATACTGATTGCTTTTGCATAAAACAGATGATGTTTTTTTTCCCCCCGATTCATTCAAGGATCAAGCTTCCCTACTGAGGGAAGGTACGTGGTTTGAGACGTGTTACTGACGATTTTTACTGCAAATAAAAAAAGGGTCTGTCCATCATTGTGTTGGACATTCCACACGTTAAAACAATTAAAGATTGTTATTCTTTTTGTTCAACCGGGTAGGATCGGGTACCCAATTCGAGCCGCAAGAACGATAATGTTTATTTACCTCGGGAATATTTACCTATCCATTCAATCGTTCAATTTTTAAATAATTTTCTTTTTTGATTGATTTTTTTTTTTTTGAAAATAAATATAAAAAAAAAATCATAAAAGTAAATTTTTAAAAAACTGAAAGAAGTGAAATTTTATTTTGTTTGTCTTTTCATCACGTTAGTTCTTAAACTCCTTATCTGATTGATTTTAATGAAATCGTCTTTTTTGATAAAATTCCTCGTTCAAAATGGCCGTTCTTGGTAACTAAACATAATCAAATTCGAATGAGGCTTTCAAGAGTTATCGTGATCAACGAACTAAAGAAAAATCGTGGTGTTAAAACTAGACTTCACTTCATTTGGTCAATTATGATAGTATTGAACTGGTGAGGAAGCTATAGATACTAATAATAGATTTCTGTTTTATACGTATTGATAGGCTCATCACACAACAGGGACGGATCCAGGGTAAAATTTCAATTTATTGCTAATAATGTGTCATTAAAGGATAATGTTTCACCTATTCCAAGAACTTTTGGGGCGGGGGAAACTCTCCCCTAGTCCCCCCGTGGATCCGCCTCTGTCAAACAAGCCTTCAGTTTTTACTGAAAATCTTGTTTTTGAAATTAAGACAAAATCAGACTCCTTTCCACTTTCTTTACAAAATTTTCATTAAAATATGGATTTCAATTTCAAAGAATATAGGCATCGAATCCTGATATAGTCCTAGGATTTAGAAAAGCTGAGATTTTCGAAAAAAAAGCTTCCTTAAATTGTCTTTTATGATTTTATAACAACAAGAAACAAAAGCCCACGTCAAGATTGACATTCTAAAATTTCAATCAAGATTTTTATGGATAAATAAATATTGCTTAGATACACCTGTAAACAAGAAACAAGGCTCAACATTATAAATGAAGCGGTCTAAGCAGAAACGACTCGAGCCCAAAATTTTCAAAAAAAAAAATTATCATTCGAAATCTTCTCATGTAAATACATCGTTCTATGTATAAACAANTTCGAAATCTTCCCATGTAAATACATTGTTCTATATATAAACAACTCAAGCCTCTTCCTCCCCCACTCTGTATTAATATTCCCATAATAATAAATAATAAAAACAACAAGTATTAATATTAATACTTGTTGTTTATTCCCATTCTATTCAGAAAGTGCAGAAACTGCAATGCACACAACTATAAAAATAACTGTAAATATACAGTTTTTTATTGCTCCTGTTAAGTTGTCTGGTTTGGATATGAATCGTTTCTGCTTTGACCGCTTCAAATATCATCAAGATCGAATATTCTCGAAGGCTAATAATTGGCACGAGCCCACAGAACAATAACCATCACTGCAATCTACGAATGTATGCTATAAAACGAACCAATAGTAATCTGGATGGTTCAATTTGGGTGTCACCCCTTTTTCACCCAGATTCATGAGTGTTAGTCACGTGACTAGATAAATTGGGTTTACTATTTAAATATGTAAACTCAAGAATGGGGTCTCTCATGACGTCAGAATATTATGCGTGAGAACATACCTTGTCTCTTTTTCAGACTCCTGAGGACAACTGAGTAGCGTCATTAAATAAAAAAACCTTGTCTCTTTGTTCATGCACAGCGTGCTTGTTGTTTTTATTATTCTATTCAGTTCGCATTCAGACTCCTGAGGACAACTGAGTAACGTAATAATAAAAAAACCTTGTCTCTTTGTTCATGCACAGCGGGCTTGTTGTTTTTATAATTCTATCCAGTTAACATTCAGACTCCTGAGGACAACTGAGTAGCGTAATCTATATATAAAAGGGAAATATGTTGTATATGTGTACTGTGTATGTTTGTTTGTCGGGAATTGATTGACCAGAAGGGTAGTAGAATTCGAAAAAATGATGGGAATGGACCCCCCCACACACCAAAACTATAGGCTACGACCCCAGGGAAACATCAGAAATATAATCAAAATTCAAAACTGTCCAACCGTTTTCGAGTTACGGACGATTTTCCGATTTTTGTATGGCGATCACTAATTGTTTATCCAAAACGGGAGGGATATCAAAAATTTATTGGTAACGACCGCCGCCCTAAAAAAAAAATAGAATGAGACCCTAGATATATTATCAGCATTAGAAATGTCGAGCCGTTTAAGGACGATTGTTGTATGCAATCATGAAATTCTGCGCCAAGCGAAATAGGCCCAGAATTCTGGACATCAAATAAAATATCAGAACTATTTTAAATCGTTTTCGAGTTAAAGCTAATTTTTCGGTCAAATTCTAGAAAAAATTTAACCGTGGCGAACACGGTTGATGCGTGGCACGGGCACTATTGCTAGTTATAAAACAAAACGTCTTTCCCAGTTTCCGTTTTGACTCGATTTTTTTGCTTGCAATTGTATAATGTTTGAAAAAATTGCAAAATCTGATAAAAGTAATCTATAAAGTTAAATCCCACACAAAAATACAAAAAAAAAAAAAAAAAAAAAAAAAAAAAAAAAAAAAAAAAAAAAAAAAAAAAAAAAA
>CM022874.1:41282302-41293457 GCA_012654025.1 Pachypsylla venusta
ATGTTCAGAATAGATTCAGAATTCTATTCTGAACAACAGAACTCAGGCCAGTGTTGACTCTATGATGTTCAGAACAGAATTCTATTCTGAACAACAGAACTCAGGCCAGTGTTGACTCTATGATCTTCAGAACAGAATTCTATTCTGAACAACAGAACTCAGGCCAGCGTTGACTCTAGATGTTCAGAACAGAATTCTATCCTGAACAACAGAATTCTATTCTGAACATCATAGAGTCAACACTGGCCTGAGGATGATAGCCTGAGTGCTATTGAAAGCTCGCCTTATAATAATTTCAATCTGAATTGATGAATTCTTTTTTGTAAATACATGCTTATGTTAAAGCACTATTCGTTTAAAGGAGCATTCACACTAAGAAGTGACAGCGCATTGACCGGCAAAACTGAATATATTCTTCCAGGCAGTTGAAGACGCATATTCATACTAGACCGGTACATGATAGTGCATCACTGTGAGCTCACGAAATAGCGGGAATCACAGGCACGGCACTGATACCTCTTAGTGTGAATGCTCCTTAAAACGGCCAATTGTAGATTCTATTTTAAGAAAAAGTTTTGTAGTGCATCCCATGCATAAAAATGCACTAACTTTTCTTGAATTTTTTTGTTCAAAAACAAACACACAAGAAGCCTTGATTGAAAATTGAGATTTGCGTTCTGAAGGGGAAAAACATGTTTTGGCATTGAAACTCGTCGTCGAAAATTTACAACACTTCCCTATAGAATAGGCTAAATTAACAAGGAAAGTAAAAAATGAGTTTGGGGTAAAATGATAAGGAAAGAAATGCAGAGTTCAAAGGAGAAACGTTTGAACAACCCAACAAGGAGAATAAGAAGATAAATAAAATTTGTAAAGTAAACAACATTCCGAGTTGAGTGGCGGACATGATGTTTGTGTCCGGCCAACTAGGTAATGGGTGATCTTCTAATGGCGGGTCATTCGTGGTAGCCATACCTCTCTGTTTGAGAAGGCCCAAAACAGCCATTTTCCTGGATATTTTAACATGTATAACTCTAGCACCAAAGGCCATAGAGATGTCAAACGGACATCATCTACTTCAAACTAATGCCGAAGAAATTTCGCAGGTAAGAAATATGAAATTTAAAAAGAAGATTTACGCCTTCAATGGCCGGCGTTGTATTATGGCGACAAATGATTTTGGTTTATTATTTTCAAGAATGAACCTTTGGAATCGTCACGAGAAAAAAAATACCCCCCCCCCTTCAAAATTTGATATTTTAGGTTTCAAGTTACGCAGAATGGACACTTTTGCCACTTAGCGTTGACTGATTTGGATGAAATTTAGTATATAGGTCCCATCTGGGCTCTAATTGTGTCCCGAATCTTTTGGGTGCAATCGTGTACACCCTTCGCAGTTTTTCCGCTATTTAGCGTTTTTCACTAATCGTCTGTAAAAAGAGTAAGTTGAAGTCTCAGTAAGGTTAAAAACATTTGGGTGCAATCAAATATACCGCTGGCGGTTTTTCCCCCTTCTTACCGCTTTCATTAATTCTGTATAAAAAGAGAATGGTTCTTACCAGAAGCTTCAAATTTCGTATGATGTATGTCAAATTTAAAATTGGGTATGTATGTATTTCAAACATTACAAAAAAATTACTTTTTTTGTGGGGGGAGGGGTATTTTTTTAACCAGTAAAATAATAAACCCACATTGGCAGAGTTTTTTATACCGGTAATAGTAACGAAATTTTACTCACGTGTACCCCAAAACACATCCAAACAAGAAATTCAAATTTTCCAATATTGAAAATTCGGACCTCACTGGAAGTTGTGCCCGGGTCACCTAGATGCAATTCTCCTGATGACGGCGGATGCTATTTCAAAGAGTTTAATTCTGTAAACGTCATCTTCATTTTGTTTTGAATCAAATATTCTATTTATTTCCTTTTTGAGCTTCCAAATCCTTTTCATCAGACAGTGGAAACTTGTGATATGACAGGTGACAGGCGTTCCTGTTTCCTGTAAAACATGATAAGATAGATAAGGGAAATGTTCTCGTAGGTAGCCAAAAAAACATCTTCGCGGTACAGAGGTCCTCTGCCAAATCTTTAGCTCCTCCAATGAATATCTTTTTTTTTCTCACGGTTTGATTTTCTTTTGATTTAAAAAAAAAAAAAAAANGGCTTGGCCAAAGGGCCTGGATAAAATTAGGTCACAATAGGAGCTAGCATTCCACCCAAAATCAAATAAATCATAACTAATGTATGTACCTAATAACTAATACTTTGATAAATTTTTTTAAAAAAATCAATGGGCCCTGATTTCATTACTCCAGGATTTTTTTAAGTTCTCAACTTGTTTTACCCTTGCCAGTGGGGGACTAAGACATGTAGGGGCCTAAGGGCCGGAAAATATGTATATGGGGCCCTAGAGGGTAAAACAATTGAACGCATTTTCTGCAATTATTTATTTATCTCTTTAGAGCAGTGATTCTCAACCGGTGTGCCGTGAGAACTCTCGAATTAGAGACATATCTAAATTTTTTCTGGGTATCCCTTCAACGGAAATACCCTCTGGTTTCAAAAGAGGCACTCCGAGTGTTTCTTCAATATTCAACTTCCTGGTTTTGTGAGCTTGTGTTTTCTGCTCTGACCAACATAAAATCAAAAAGCGTCAAAGAGATTTCTTCTACTCTTGAAGATAATATGAGGATTTGTGTCCCTACTATCAAACCTCGCATACCTGGGCTATGTGAGAAACATCAGGCACAAATCAGCCACTAATTTTTGATTTTGTATTAACGGTTCGACTGAAATCGTCGGTATTACACTCATTACAGATTCTGTATTATAAATAACAAATATGTACAGTGGACTATAATATTAAAGGATGATGCTTTGTTAAAGAAGTGTGCCGCGAAATTACTGTCATCATGTAGAGTGTGCCGTGGTGGTAAAAAGTTTGAGAATCACTGCTTTAGAGGGTATGATTTGGGGGGAGTCCATTTATGTACATTTTTCTATCTACGTATAGAAAATTATGTTGAATTAATCTTACGTTCATTATGCGTCAGTCTCTACGTTATTAGTACGAGTTATCTATACTATACCAATGGTTCTTTATTTTTTATATTATATCCGTACAAGGCCCATAAGTCACCCCTCCTTGGACATTGGACATGGTCAAGTTATATTTTCATCTGTTACAAAGACTCTGCGTACCTAATGTACATAATAAATAGAAAATCGCCCGAATTTTAGTTAAATTTCTAAAAATACGTATATATGGGTAATTGTGAAATATAAAATTCGAAAATTCGCAAACTAAAATGCGGACAATTTTCTTAACGTTCATAAATTTAGAATTTTGAACAGTTCATTCTTCGAAAGGACCTAACATAATCAATCAGAAACTTCGATTCAAATTCGGTTCAGTAGATTGCCAGTATTTATTGTCTTGCAAATGTTATCTGCCTTGAGAGGCTAACTGCTGTAGCTATAAGTGCCAGCTTGTGAATAGTGAGTACCTCTGTTGGTAGGGCGAAAAGATTTCTAACCCGAAGGATGCTTACGAATCCAAGCATGAACATAAAATTTTGCACTAATACCTAGGCAGAAGTACATTTTCTGACAATCATATTAACCGTTTTTGGAAAAAGTAACTCCTCTATTTTATTGAATACTCGTCATTTTATACCATGATAACAATCTACTTCCACTACAGTGGCGGTTTTACCGTTTAAGCAACATAGGCCATGGCCTAGGACGGCAGAATTTAGGGGCGGCAAAATATGGAGCAAATTCAATATGGAAAAAAAATATATTTTCTTTGGATTTAGCTGCAATGAAAATAGTGTCTTTGTTTATACTTCTTCTTTTTTCACTTTTTACACAGTCAAGACGCAAATACCTGTAAATATAAGTGTTGAAAGAAGAGGTTTTTGACGAGTACCAAGACTGTAATAATTGAAATAAAATAAATGAGATTCCGAGCATTGTTTTTTTCATTGATGTTTGTATTTCTCTTGTCTCAAAATAATCGACAAAATTACTGAGTAAGTATTAACGAATGAAATTATTAAAATGGAATTTCTTGTCAAAATAGGGGCGGCAAGTTCTAAATTGCCTAGGGGCGGCGAAAGTTCAAATCCGCCACTTGTCCACTGTACGTACTTTACTTGGCGACGTACAGTATGACCGAGCTTTTCGAAACCTATAATGTTAGACTTTCTAACGTAAAATAAAATGTTTATGAATGTTTTTATTGTCCAAAAGAAACTTTTATGACTGATGTGTCTTTTTTATTATTTTGATGATTATGTTTTACATACTCATTCAAATTATAAAATTAAATTGAGTGCCCTTTTTGGTGAGCTCACTCCACCGTGGTGAAAAACCTGTAAGGAAAATGAAAGCTTGATTACATTTTATTCTCATTGGGGGTCTACTCAACATTTTGTGACAGTCATATTAAAATTTCTGTATGAAACCCTATAAATGTGACCGACAGTACACGAAAAGTTTTGAGGCACATATATATGTAGTAAACTTGAATGAAGCCTACAGCAAAATCAGTCAAAACTAAGGGGGAAAGAGCCCTGCACAGCGGACGACACACAAAAGATTTTTTTATTCAATTTTAAGATTTTGTATAGGGATTGAGTCTGTTTCTCTAACTAAAGTCCAAATGCTCTGAGAGTTTCAGCAGTCTCCTTACTTCGACGAGATCCTCTCTGGGGTTTAGTGGCTCGATGATACTCGCCAATTGAGTAGAGCACTGCAATCAAAGATTTCGTGAGAGGCCGTTTTCTCTTCCTTCCCTTATAGCAGAGGTTCCTAAACAGAGAGGGCGCGCCCCTTCTTGGGGGCGTGAGACCAGTTGAATTATTATCATTTAGTTAAAATATATGTTCATTTTTTTACAAAGGTAATTTTATTGAACATGGTGTTTAGAAAATTTGAATGAGATAGAATTCAGCAACACATTAGCGTTTTGAATGAGATAGCATT
The DNA here is from genome assembly GCA_012654025.1 of Pachypsylla venusta. NCBI lineage: Eukaryota > Metazoa > Arthropoda > Insecta > Hemiptera > Aphalaridae > Pachypsylla > Pachypsylla venusta. The sequence goes on from CM022874.1 coordinate 41,287,293, forward strand.
CAGTAAAACATAAGCATTTTGAATGAGAAAGCATTCAGCAACACATTAGCGTTTTGATTGAGATAGCATTCTGCAAAATATTAGCGTTTTGAATGAGATAGCATACCGCAACACCCATACCCATTCATATTTTATACTTTAAAGGCGAGGGGGCGTGGGAGGCTTTCATTTCAAGAAAAGAGGGCACGGTACCAAAAAGTTTGGGAAACTCTACTTTATAGAGTACACATTGGGTTTTCCCTGAAGATTCCCATATTATTTAGGAGTTTTCTAAGACCACAATATTCCGTTATCAGTCCAGTGACCAGTCTCATTTGTTTCCGATTTCATCAGCAATGGGGATCAGGAGTTAGAGATGTTGATGGTTCAGTCATTATTTATTTTGCTGTGCCATTTGTCCTGAAGTTTTAGTTCTGTTAGGCTCCCTCTGATCCATTATCTCACCGAACTGGGCGCTTCAGTTTTGCTGAAATTGTAGGTTTAGGACCAATGAAGAGAATTTCTGACCACTTGCGGATTGGTGAACTTCTTAAATTACTGAACTACTCTTTTGGAGAATCGCTCACTTGATGGATCATGTCCTAGAAACCCATTCGTTCAATCTATACCAATCTGAACGCCATTCTATATAAATATTCCAGCCAGATACTCTCACAGTCATCAGCAAACAGTCAGAAGAAATGATTGATCACGCCATTGATTTCAATGGGAAGATTCTGATGTTGTTGATGTTGCGACGAGGAAGCTGTATTAACATATTCACGAATATTGAAAATCTTCTGTTGCATTGCCTAATATATTTTTATTGTATTTATTTATTTGTTCATTTTATTTAAATTTTTATACTGGGTCTCTGTGTAGCACATTTTTCGTGTTTGTTGTTTTATATTTTCTGCTGTTCTATTCTTATCTATCTATACTTATAAAACGCAAAGCCCAGTTGGTATACTGACTGACTGATAATCAACGTAACTCCACGATGGCTAAACCTAGAGACTTAGCACACAGATCCTTTTTAGTATGTAGGTGCGTTATAACAAAGGAAAAAAAGTTCAAGTGAAAGCAAGTTACCGCCAAAACGCTTTTTAGCGGATCTTTTTGCAATTTTTTCCTGGACAAACTAAAAGAGATAACCAAAAATGACCGAGAATAGGTCCCCCCAAAATAGTATATATCAGGACCCCATAAAAAATTTAAAATTTGAATTTTTTCGGTTTCTCCCGATTTATGGACGGTTTTTTCCAGCGGCATTGAGAAGTAAGAGAGAGCTGAAATTCGATACAAAGATGTTCCGCGGTACAAAAAGTCACATCGTTGAATAAAATATTGAATTTTCTAAATATTAGCGGTGCTCACTCTGGGGGTCGGTTCCACAAAAAATGTAAAATTAAGAAGCTCTAATTTCGCGATCTCGAACTTGTTGTTCAATTTCGTAATCGTAGCGAAGCACGGGAAAACAGCTAGTTCTGATATACAGGTATGCAAAGCTAATTAATCTGCATAAAAGGTAGCATTCCGTTCCTCGCGACCGCGACAGGCGGCCGCGTTTTATTTGCAGCATTCCGTTCCTAGCGACCGATACGCGCGACAGTTGTTTTGATCGTTTAAACAGTGCAAAATGTATATGTCCGACTTTTAAGTGTGGCTAAAAAAAGATTGATAGAGAGATTATTGGAGACGGAGACGTTCTTATCATATTCTTTCGGAAAAACGGATGAAGATCGACAGAATTTACATGTCACGACCAGAAGAGGTCTCAAATACTAATAACAAAACATCTATGTTTGAAAGAAGAAAGATTCAGAAGGTATTGTAGGTAGATTGAATTCAGAGCAATTTAATTTCGTTAAAAGTTTAATTGAAAAAGACATTCAACCATTCTCACTATATTAATATTATCTTTATAGGAGTCCAGTCTGACATCAAATAGGGGTGAGTTTGGACTAACCAACATCTCATCTTCATCAGAATAAAATGATATTTTCAGTTTTCTACCGAAATTAATAAGAAAGATAGTAAAAATTACGAACCACAAATACAAGTAAACAAGGAATGAGTCGTCTGACTGAAGCGACAGTACTGCTCTCGAAGCGACAGGGTCGCGCGACTCTCTGTCACCACCTTCTGTCGCGCAACCCAGTCGCCTGCTTCGGTCTGTCCTTCATTTAAATATATAGAAAGCAGTGGTGTCGCGGTCGCGAGGAACGGAATGGTACCTTTAACAGATATTATTCTGCATTTCACATTTCATTAGAATAATAGGTCAGCCCTAAGTGGGGAAAAAGAGATGGTGACCGTTTTTTTTATTCGATTCATAAACTACTGAAGGCATAATTTCTGCTCAATCTTCAAATCCAATCATAACTACTCTACAGAGATAAGTTTCAATGGCAAAATGGGATATACCTACAATCCTACATTCTTAAGATATCTCAGTAATTACACATGATTATCAGAGAATATGTCACCATTTCTATATCTCAAGATCTAGAGCTGCCAGTTTAGCCAACGTCTATGGCACGTTGACTACAACAGTTCCCGTTCTATCACTGAAGTTAAGCAACGTCCATCGAGGATGTACCATATGAGTGTTCACGTGGGTTCGCGGCTTCGTGATGCTGGCTATTTTTCCGGCCCAGCCCAGGCTGGGTGAAATCAATGTGGGAAGCTGGTTTGCAAGTTTCCAGAAAATGGAGGATAAAAAGAGGATAAAAAAACCGTCTTGAATGAGCGATAGATGTTAAAGAGACGTTAAGCCAAATTTTAAAAAAAGAGCTGCTAGAGAGAGAGAAATTTATATTTGAAATCAGAACTAAGGGCCGATTTACATTAATTAAACTGATTGACTGTAACATTATAGATTGTGAGAAGTTACTTGATGGACATCTTTAGGGGCCGAGTCCGCCTGAGCTGACAGTCTAAAGTAACACACAAAGCAAAATCGTACAACATTGCATAATTAAACCACTTATCATCGGACACGATGATGCTACCGTTGTATGATAAGCTAATTATTTTTAGTCAACATTTATAATAATTTCATTAATATAATGTTTTTACGGGAAAAAATCGTCAATCGTCGAAAAAATTAAACAAAAATTGGATTCTAAATTTTTATCTTGAAACTTGACCTTTGACCATCAAATTACATGAGGGGAATTCTTAATTACTTGGTTCCGATTCCGAAGGACATAAAACCAATAAATTTTCTTCGGTCTTTTCCTTCATCCTTTTCTTTATGACCTGTTCGGTCCACACGCGTGTGATGTGATTTTATGTGAGTCATTCTTCCCCACCATTTCTAAAACAAAAAAAAAATTCATAATTTGCTGCACGATTACAATACTGTATCTCCTATAGGAAGAGAAAGTAATTAGTAGATCAAGATGATCAGGTGTTCACGTTAGTGTTGTAGTCATTTAAGAAAAAATATCCTATTTTAATAAATAATTTTCAAAAAAACAGGGGATCCCCTCCGGCCCCCTGTTCCTGTGAGGCAAGGCCACCTCATAATGGAAAAGCCCTTAACATCAGCCACTACAAATCAAGTTTCTACAACAAACCGCTAAAAAGGTAAAAATATTTTTCAAAAAACACAATATTGGGCCCCCGGGGGGGCCCCAAAAACTATACAGCAAATCCTTCATACCCTGAATATGTATACCAAATTTTGTTAAAGAAATTGGATGAAAATTGTGGCTTGTATCGCACAACATACAACCACACATACATACATAAACATATACAAGTGCATTTCGGGATGTATATGGGAATCAAAAGTGGAGTTCACTAATGTTCACAATAAAACAATTTATTCTCTACAACCTACAGCTTACACTCAATTTAGAATTAACTGTTTAAAAAATATGACGTTCAGAGTAAAGGACAAACCACTCGGACAATATCAGGAAATTTAACACAAAATTTAGAAATCCCAAAGCCCATTTCAGCTACGCCCATGTTGTTGCTACTAGTACACTCAAAGATTTCGTTGGTCAGCATATATTTTGGTGCCGGAGTTTTTCTCAAACCAAATTTTGTAAACGTATGCAAAACATAAATTTATGTTTGGATTCATTAAACTAAATAACGATTGTAGGGATATTCACCGAAGTTGAGGAAGTNTTTTCAAAAAAACAGGGGATCCCCTCCGGCCCCCTGTTCCTGTGAGGCAAGGCCACCTCATAATGGAAAAGCCCTTAACATCAGCCACTACAAATCAAGTTTCTACAACAAACCGCTAAAAAGGTAAAAATATTTTTCAAAAAACACAATATTGGGCCCCCGGGGGGGCCCCAAAAACTATACAGCAAATCCTTCATACCCTGAATATGTATACCAAATTTTGTTAAAGAAATTGGATGAAAATTGTGGCTTGTATCGCACAACATACAACCACACATACATACATAAACATATACAAGTGCATTTCGGGATGTATATGGGAATCAAAAGTGGAGTTCACTAATGTTCACAATAAAACAATTTATTCTCTACAACCTACAGCTTATACTCAATTTAGAATTAACTGTTTAAAAAATATGACGTTCAGAGTGGAGGACAAACCACTCGGACAATATCAGGAAATTTAACACAAAATTTTAGAAATCCCAAAGCCCATTTCAGCTACGCCCATGTTGTTGCTACTAGTACACTCACAGATTTCGTTGGTCAGCATATATTTTGGTGCCGGAGTTTTTTCAATTTTTGCCTATCATATCTTTATCTAATTATCGAGGAAACAAAATGAGAGGGTATAAAATACTCAAGGCTGAAAACTCAAACCAAATTTTGTAAACGTATGCAAAACATAAATTTATGTTTGGATTCATTAAACTAAATAACGATTGTAGGGATATTCACCGAAGTTGAGGAAGTGTATTTGATAGATGCCCCTTTTGTCAATTGGTCATTCTGATCAAATAAGGTGTTTTTAAAATTGTCACCCGATAAGAGTCGAGATCGAGAGTCGACTCAGGTCGACTCACCTAAGTGAGTCGAAAATCCCATCCCTAAACGATTGTAAAATAATATAAATACATATACATACTAAGGTGGTATCACAATATTTGTCATTATCTAAATTTTTTAACAATTTATTTATTTGATGTATATTAAATTTGTTGAAATTGTGTGTTTGATATATACCATCCAATGTATTAGGGATACAAATTATACCATAGCAACCAGTGAATTATATGTGGATCATACCAGATTTTATCTGTAATAAATATAATTTTGGTATTTTCTGTTTTAACATCTATTGGTCATACAAGACGGGGGTTTCACGCTCCATTCGCTGGAATCTTGCAAACCAGCTACCCACATTGACCTCACCCAGCCTAGTTTGAGCCGGAAAAATAGCCACCCACATGGTACAACCTCGCTAGACGCTGCCTAACTTCAGTGATCTAACGGGAACTGGTGTATTCAACGTGTCATAGACGCTGGCGAAAATTCTGGAAAAAAATGACAAAATTTGGCATCATGACAAACTGCAAATAATATTTCAACAATGCTATATCTTAAGATCTAGATCTGCTAAAGAGAGAGAGAGAAAAAAGGTTTTATATTTTTTTTTTAAAAAAAAAAAAATAGGTATCAAGAATTTATTAAACTATTTTTAAATGGTACCTATTAGCCCAAAAAAATCCTCTTACTTTAGACTTCGGTTTTTTTTTGGGTCCCTCCCAAAGGTACAAATATAGGGACACTGATCATATAATTGTACCTAATATGAACCCAAAAAAATCCTCTTATTTAAGGCTTCCGATTTTTTTTCGGGTCCCTACCAAATGTACAAATGTAGGAACACTGATCATATAATTGTACCTATGAACAAACAAAAATCCTCTTAGTTTAGGCTTCGGATTTTTTTTCGGGCCCCTCCTGAATGTACAAATGTAGGGTAACTGATCATATAATTGTACCTAATATAAACCCCAATAAATGGTACGGAAAACCGTACTAGACTTTCTCTTCCTTAATCATTCCATCAGACTACCACCGAATGCAGATTTTGTTCTTCTAAAGTTTTAAGGTTTTTAGTTATATATTTTAGTTATTGTTATATTTCTATTTTCTGTTGATGTTGACCATTCTTTTAAAAAGATTTTGCAGCCTTCGGCTGCGGACTTTGCTCTTTAGTGACAGTATTATTTTGAA
>CM022874.1:41294163-41320433 GCA_012654025.1 Pachypsylla venusta
ACATTCAATAAAATGGAAAAATATTTATATTCAAACTCTTTTACTACTGGTGCTTCAAAATGGTTCCGCAATAGGGTAGAAAATACACGAAAGCTAGTTTCATCTGCTAGGACGTTAAAATCTTACATGAAGAAAGATAATTACATTCAATTAAATGGAAAAATATTTATATTCAAACTCTTTTACTACTGGTGCTTCAAAATGGTTCCGCAATAGGGTAGAAAATACACGAAAGCTAGTTTCATCTGCTAGGACGTTGAAATCTTACATGAAGGAAGATATTCACATTCAATTAAATGGAAAAATATTTATATTCAAACTCTTTTACTACTGGTGCTTCAAAATGGTTCCGCAATAGGGTAGAAAATACACGAAAGCTAGTTTCATCTGCTAGGACGTTGAAATCTTACATGAAGGAAGATAATTACATTCAATTAAATGGAAAAATATTTATATTCAAACTCTTTTACTACTAGTGCTCCAAAATGGTTCCGCAATAGTGTAGAAAATACACGAAAGCTAGTTTCATCTGCTAGGACGTTGAAATCTTGCATGAAGGAAGATAATTACATTCAATTAAATGGAAAAATATTTATATTCAAACTCTTTTACTACTAGTGCTCCAAAATGGTTCCGCAATAGAGTAGAAAATACACGAAAGCTAGTTTCATCTGCTAGGACGCTGAAATCTTGCAAGACAATTAAACGCGCAAATATCAAGATTCAAACTTTTTAACTTTCAGTGTTATAACTCTAGGGAAGAAGACACACAATAAAATACTGCTGTTTTTATTTTCTTCGTAGTACATATTAATTTATTAATAATTTGGTGTTAGATCTCGGTTGGCATTGGGGTCTTCATTTTCATTTTTTCCCATATAGGTATATATAAATATTGAGATATCGCAAAAAAATTATCTTTGAAAAAAGGCCAAGTTCCAAGTACAGGGCAAGAAATTCTAATTCTACAGCAAATTAGCATTTCAGAGCAGCGAAACAATGCTGAAAGTAAAAAAATGGGTTGACAGAGCTGTGGTGTTCAAATCTAGATATAAGAAACGGCAAGAAATTCTGCAACAAATTAGCATTGTAGTGCAATACTGATAGCTGAAAGTAAAAAAATGGTTGACAGAGCTGTGGTGTTCAAATCTCGATATATGAAAGAGCAAGAAATTCTGCAACAAATTAGCATTGCAGTGCAGCGAGGCAATGCTGAAAGCTGAAAGTAAAAAAAGGGTTGACAAAGCTGTGGTGTTCAACCCTCGATATATGAAACGGCAAGAAATTCTGCAACAAATTAGCATTGCAGTGCAGCGAGGCAATGCTGAAAACTGAAAGTAAAAAAAAGGTTGACAAAGCTGTGGTGTTCAACCCTCGATATATGAAACGGCAAGAAATTCTGCAGCAANCCCCCCCCCCCCGGAATTTCATTTTTATTTTTTTGTATGACTTATGTAATATTGTAAGGTGTAACTTATCATCACCACCAACAAGAACAACAACAAATATAACAAGAACAACATCAACAAGAACAACAACATCATCAAGAACAACAACAACATCAAGAACAACAACATCAACGTCACCTTCTTCCATGACCATCATTTTCAGGTGTTATTCCTGGCTTAGCTGTCAATTCTTTGGACCCCCCTCCCGAAAAAAAATATTGGGTACGGCCCTGACCTTATATAAAAAGAAAGAACTTGTACAGAAAACATTGAATGCTAAAATGTCACAAACTAGAATGAAAATAAACAAGACAGCTGACGAAGCAGATTTCTTTCTATTGTTTGCATTTGTGTATCACAATAACTTTAGAACGACTTATTCGATTTTGATGAAATTGATGTGGACATACAGACCCGCGGTCGAAGAAATTGACGGCGGCAACTAAAGAAGAACCTGGAAAAGACTGTGGGGGAAGGCCTAGGAAAAGAAGAAGATGACGATGGAGATGGCCAAATGGCAATAGAAAGTACGGAAAGACTGTCGGAGAAAGAGCCGCTCTTGAAATTAAGCAATGAAAATTTTGGCATTGTGTCATACAACAAGGCGGGGTAATGGCCAAATGTCATAAGAAAGTACGGAAAGATGTCCCTCCCCTGCAAAGTTTGAGGAGGGGTATCCTCTGGGAAAAATTGTAGGGGCCCCCTAGAGAAAGTTTTCTAGGAGACCCAACATGACCTGTGCCGACACTGACGCCATGCGAGCTTTATAAGAACATTCCAGAATATTGTTATGATTGTTTGTCAGGATCAATGTTGCCGTAATAAAATTACTGTCAATTTTGATGTAGAAAAAAAAAGAATTACGACACGCCAATCGCAATTATTATTATATTTTGGCGACACTAGGTCAGTTGGTAATTGGTGTAATTGAACGTTTGTTATGTTGGATCATTATCCTCATTGTTCATTCTGACCAGTTCATTCATTGCCACTCTTTGTTGTGCTATTTGTTTTCTTTTTCGCTTCACCGAAGAGTAAACTCGGGTGACCCACAAAACTTGAATTGAAATTTTGAAATCGAATCTGTCTTGGGTGGTTTATTGCCTCTTTTTTTAATCCTGTCCGAGAAGAGAACAATCAGAGACTAAAAAACGTTTGGTTGAAATCAAATCTATACTTGGCGTTTCTTTGCGTTTTTAGTGATCTTGTCTAAAAATAGAACAACAGGAGATTTGACTATTTGTATGTATCTATATCTCAAATATATACATACATCATAGGACAAGACAAAGGCCTACGGTTCAGGAGACAATATGACTATTTTGACACATAGGTATAGGTACACTTGAGTACCAGTATCTGAATCTTTAGATTTGGGCTGTGGGGAATGTTTTAGTATTAAAAACTTGACATCAAAATGTTCGACCCATTACAATACTTTCTTCTTCTTTTTTATCTATAATAATAAAACTCAATGTAACGATAAATATATACGTATATGTGTATGTGGCGCGCGCGTGTGTGTGTTTGTGGCGCGCGCGTGTGTGTGTTTGTGGCGCGCGCGCGTGTGTGTTTGTATCACTAATTGTTTAGCCATAAGAGTAAGAAATATGGAAAATTGATGAGAATGGACCCCCCCGAAACCATAGGCTGAAACCCCAGAAAAATTATCAGAATTCAAAAATGTCGAACCGTTTTCGAGTTACGTCCAATTTCTGACCGAATTTAGCCGGTCATGGTTCGATATCTTAAATTTTGTCGCACAACATATCAACTCAAAGTGAGAAAGTTTTAGGTTTACTTTTGAAGCATAATTTAGGACAGAGTTTGCAAAAAACTACCCAACCGTTTTCGAGTACGGGAACGGCCATGCCTCTAAGGCGTCAAGATAGAGGCCGTAGCAAAGTACAAGCAAAACCGCTGTTAAATATATAAGAAAATTTGTGTGATGGTCACACTAGATTTTTATAGATAAGGAAAGTCGTATGATTTTCATACCATATTTATTTTAAACACCCTGGTAGAAAACATGAATCCCGATTTTCATTTTTTCCCCCCCACGTGACCCAATTTCATGTACCAAGTATCTACTACCCCATCAATATCTTCTAGCTGACCTACACACACACCAATAAACTAGAAATCACTTTCAGGACATCGTTTGTGTTTCACGCTACGAGGATTCTGACTTGGTTTAATAAACTTTACGCTGTATGAACAATTTGCAATATTTAATTCTCTTTTACTATCTTTAAGTCATACATCATCATTAGCGATGAGCTTTGTAAATAGATTATCTATTAGACAGTGTACGTATGCAATCAGTGGCGTATGGAGTAGGTATACAAAGACTCCAATCAGTGCCATAGGGTAGTGTGCTACCCATATCGTTTCAGTTAGCTTGGAAAATCCTAAGACGTACCGTATCGAGCTTCAAGTTGAGGCATTACGAAGAGGACAGTATGTGAGGAATGAGGTGGAGGGATGTAAATCTAGCGTTAATAGTGTACAAATAATATGTTTAGAAGTCGGGCACCAGGGCCGGTCTTTAGAGTTTCTGGGCAAACGAGACAAAACACGACCTGCAGACTTCACAATGTTTAAATCAACAGTCCTTCTCCACAATGAGTTTCCGCCTATGGCGCGTAATTGATTGAACGAAGATACATTTATTTATCTAAGTCACAGAACATACATAACGCGGAAAAAAATGTATGAGTTGAAATCGCTAGACACTTCCGAAATGAATTAGGGTCTTAGTTTTCGCGCAAATATTTTGTATGCATAGTGCTGGATCCTACAGACTTTTGGGGGAAAACATCAACCTAGCGTTAATAATAATTATTTGGTTAGCTAAACTAAACGTTTTTCTTGATTGCAAGCGTCGAAATGAAACAATAAAAATATTTCAACTCAAATGTCCAAATAAATGAGCAACGCACGGAGAAGAGTCCAAAGATCTTTTCACGAACCAAGCACTGAAATTTTCAATTAAAAATGTGAACAAAGATGGGAGCCTGATCTTTGAACACACCAATAAACTAGAAATCACTTTCAGGACATCGTTTGTGTTTCACGCTACGAGGATTTTGACTTGGTTTAATAAACCAAGTTTGATGGCTGTAAATTTTTTTTTTTTTTGAAAATTTAAATCGATATTTAAGTGGCGATAAAAGCGTGTAAAAGAAATGAAAGCACTATAAAACTATAAAAACCATCAATTACATACGAAAAAATAATATTTAAGTAATAAACGAAAAAAAAAAAAAAAAAAATGGGTCCATCGCGGAAAAAATAATAATATCCGCCATTCAAAAGAGGTGTTAAGACCCTAATTTTACAAAAAGTGTCTAACGATTTTTGTATGGAGCTAAGACTTTACATTTCTTCCTGTTAATATATATTCAAAGATTTAAGTCCTCGACTTCTCTTTATACTTCTGTGAGGCCTTTCATGACGTCTGTTGCTCCATTCATTCCAAGCACCATGCCCAATTTTGATAAAACTTAATATGGATAGTTTTTATTTTGTTCATGAAATTATCTGATTAGTTTTTGAACCTGTGAGGCCTGCTGGCGACTCATGGTAATCATTTTCACTAAGTGAGATCCAGTTCACCCAACTAACTAAACTATTAGCAATCGAGTTCCTATCTGAACACAGTTCAGCATTGTTCAATTCACACTAATTGATTTTACATTGAAATGACTTAGTTTTCTAGCGTTGCGTTGACGCAACAATTGTCATCACCTACTAAGTTAATCAACGTGAAACTTATGAGGTCATCTGTCAACCACCGCGCACGTCACATCAATGATCTTAGTTGGTCAGATTTTCGGATCATCTGACTGACAGGTTGAATGTCGAACAAAGAAACTATGCTGCAATTCGCAGATGTTAGTAGTTGAATAAAATATTGCAACATCTGTTGTGAGTTCACATAGGTAATAAAACACTTGTGTCTTTGTTGTCTCTGTCGGGTAAACTTTTTTACCACAACTCTCGAACGCCCTATGCGATTTTGATGAAACCTATGTGGTCGCCCATCAAGTGAAACCTTGCTAGACGTTAGCTGTTTAACTTAAATGGTCTATCGGGAGCTGGTATATTCAACGGGAGCTGGTGTATTCAACAGGAGCTGGTGTATTCAACGAGAGCTGGTGTATTCAACGAGAGCTGGAGTATTCAACGGGAGCTGGTGCATTCAACAGGAACTGTTGTATTCAACAGGAGCTAGTGTATTCAACGGGAGCTGGTGTATTCAACAGGAGCTGGTGTATTCAACAGGAGCTGGTGTATTCAACAGGAGCTGGTGTATTCAACAGGAGCTGGTGTATTCAACGGGAGCTGGTGTATTCCACAGGAGCTGGTGTATTCAACGAGAGCTGTAGTATTCAACGGGAGCAGGTGCATTCAACAGGAACTGTTGTATTCAACAGGAGCTAGTGTATTCAACGGGAGCTGGTGTACTCAACAGGAGCTGGTGTATTCCACAGGAGCTGGTGTATTCAAAGAGAGCTGGTGTATTCAACGGGAGCTGGTGTATTCGACAGGAGCTGGTGTATTCAACGAGAGCTGGTGTATTCAACGGGAGCTGGTGCATTCAAAAGGAGCTGTTGTATTCAACAGGGGCTGGTGTGTTCAACGGGAGCTGATGTGCCATTGATGGTGGCAGGAAAATTTTGTCATTCCTGAAAAAGAGTTCTCTGACCGACTTAGTAATAAGACTCAGTAATATCTCAAGTATGGAATCATATAGGCCAGCTTCAAGTATGGAACTGGAACCCTATAGGTGAGCTTCAAGTATGGAATCCTATAATATATTCAGAATTAATTATTTACACCTCCTCCTTCTATAGAACTTAGTTTGGTCGTAAAGAGGGCTTAGCAGGAGAGAGGGCGAGGAAGCTGTAGGATGGCTGCAAATAACACAGGGGAAGGATCCAGGTAGAAGACAAAATTGAAACCCTCAGTGGTGTGTGAGATTTCCCTACTTACATAACGTTTTTTTTTCTTCTTTTGGTTTGTTGGCATTGGATGGCGAGGCTATTCCATAAGCCAATAAGGGACGGTTTAAGGAACATTTTTTTTTTTTAAAAAAAAAAAAAAAAACTCCAGAACAAGATCATTTTTTTCATTTATATGACACTTTTTGGTAGTGACTGGGCTAAATAATTTCGTACTAGTCATCTTATGGCACTGGGTCCCATAAGATCGCTGGAGTAAAAAAACGTCCATCGAGGTTTTAGTTAGTGGGTGAGCGCGTAGGTTCGGGCTCTTGTGATGCTGACTATTTCCGAGGAAACCCAAACTAGGTATTTTCAATGTGAATATTAGCGGGTTTGTAAAATTCTTGCCAATGAATTACACCTGTTACCGTTCATGAATACACCAGTTACCGTTCACTGAATTTAAGCAACGTTTTAATTGGTGATTGGTGGATGACCACATAGGTTTGCGCCCTCGTATTGCTGGTTATTCCGGTCCAACCTGTTTCCGAAGGCGTTGCATTCTGACCACCAGGGTAGGTGAGGTCAATGTGGATTGCTACTTCATAAGTTTCAAATGAATGGAGGGTAAATTGCCCGTCTCGAATGACCATAAATGTAAAGAAAAGTTTAACCCCCTCCTCCCCTCCCCCACCAAAAAAATAGAAATAATCCATTACTGGAGAAAAACCAATAATATTAGTTGCGAAAACCGTGGTAGATAATAATAATTTAAATTCCATACAATAGGGTAGTATTGTTCATTTTGCTCTTAGCCTCGAACGATTTTTTAAAGTTATTCGAAACCACACTTATAATTTCTACGCCACGCTACTGAAAGCTATTCTATTTCCACCACCAACGCGAAGTGTTACATAAACAATACCGACCTATGGAAGGCAAGAGAATATGGAGAAAGGTAATAAAATATCTTCTGTTTATTTAGCCTCTCCATCATTGGATGTCATCTCCACCTTTCTTTGGGAAGTGGAGAGCCCAGAATTTATTTTATCTTTTATTGAGGCAGGAAATAACATTCCAGCAGAGTTTTGTCATCATTAAGATTAAGTAGAATGTCGTTTGTCTCTCATGTTATTTCTGTTTTAAAATATCCCTTGGGGCCCATCAGCTCTATACACAGTATACTCTCGCCGCGGTGACTGACGAATGATGTGTATTATTACCTCTGTAATAGCGCGATACTTTCTACCCACTCTTGACATTTCTACACGTCGTACACATATACAGGGTGAACCTGAAGACTGTTGACACAGAAATAGGATAGGTAAAAAAGTGGGTCTCCATACCTACAAACTATATTTCGTGTTAAAAGTCGGCAGCTTTGCTTACTCTTGACGTGCGCACGTCTAGATCTGAAGCCAAAGAAATTTTATTTTTTTGCGGGGTAAAATCGAAATTTAAAAAATGGTCGCCATCTTGGAAAGGAAGCGAATTCTGCATATGCTCAATAGAGTAGTTTGTGTTGGAAATGACCTGTTCTACCTACCCTGTTGTGTCAACGGTCTTCAGGTTCACCTGTATAGGAGATACAATCATGAGCGGACAGACACCAGGCTGCTAAAATGTTTATCCGAACAGAGCTTTTAAAAACTAGATAAATAAAAAAATAAAAATACTCCACCCCATCTAAATTTTATATGTTGTACGTGGAATCAAAACAAAACGAATAAAAATATCGCTTGTCCACCGTAACTCCCCCGCCGCCCGTACCATTTACACCGTCATCCGTGAACGACACTTAAGCCACGTTGACAGATTTTAATAAATTTTGATATGTATCTCCCATTTGAGGTCTAATTGTGCCCTGAAACTTTTCGTTACCGTCACATACATATATATAGAGGGTTCCACACTAAAATCTAACCTAACCAGTTGCGGGCTATAATGAGACCCCAAATGAGACCTAAATTAGCAATCAGCTTGGAAGCACGAAAACTGTGAATAAAAACAATGAGGTGAAATAATAGATTTGGTAATTTATAAATTAAAAAGATTACGGGTATGTATTCACACAATTTTTGATTATTTTATAAAGAGAAATATTTTTTACAAATGGAAAATATTAATTTACTATAATATATATAATTTACAAAACCTTTTCATAATTTTTATTTTTACAAAATATTTACAATTTTTTTTTTTTTTACAAATTAAGTCTTTTCAAAAGATAGATGAATAAGAGCGAAGATCATTCTCGACAAATTAAAGAAGTTAAGCAACGTAGAGAATACGTACACCATGTCTGTTAAAATGTCTGTTTACGTCGCGGGTGCACTGAGACTGGAGTGGACGTATCATCGATACTTATTGACCTTAAAAAAAATCTGGTGTGAACGATTTACCTTTCATATTGAAGCGGAAAGTAGTGTAATGAGCTTAAATTTTCAATGTTGAATTTGACAGAAACCTTTTTGAGGTCTTCCGGCCGTATGTATACTTGACATACTTACATACCACATTTTAAGTCTCTGGGCAATTGCCGTTCTCTTTTTAGGTAAAATTCGTGAAAACCACCAATGCCACATTATATTTTGATTGAAAGTATCATAGTGCATTTCATGCATAATATAGGTATATACTTCTTTTTTAAAGCAAGATTCGCCAAAACCGCTAAAAAAAATTAAGCAATCCTGACTGAGATAATATGATATTTTTTTAGAGGAAAAAAAATTACAAAAATTTAAAATCAAAATACTTTTTTCAAAAAAAATTTTGATTTTACTAATTAAAATCAAAATACTTTTTGATTTTTTTTTCAGAATCAAAATGTAACATACAAGGATTGTTTTCAACAAGGGCAAGTACATGAATTCTAAAAACTCTAAGATCTCATGTGGATGTCACTCCAAATACTTGATTGAAACTCAATATATTCAGAGGAAATAAGATACTTTTATGACTCAAAAACAATAATCAGTCAAACTTACATACATATTGCTCTTAGTAGAAGTCAAAAATAATGTACAAAATAATCATATTAAATCAAAATCAGAAATGTTATCCTAAAATAGAAATGTATAAAAAATAGGCTAAAAAGAAACGTAAAACAATTCCTTTGTTTCAGGGATGTATTACAGTCTAGTACGTCAGCTTATATGTTTACAATTGTTTTTGAGTTACCTCCTAAAAACACCCAACCCAAAGAGGAAATTTTGTTTCTTTTTACGCCACTATTTTCTATTCGCCCATTTCAAAATATGGCTAGAGACTTACAGGAGCACTAGAAAAGTACCCTAAAGGAAGAGATAACTGACAATTTTATTCTTGGAACTCTTTTCAAAATTTGTCCTTCTTGTACAAAAAAAAAAAAATGATTGCATTGGGATACTATGTCAAGTAAGACTATAAGGCAAATAAAATATTATAAATAGTTATTATGATTCAAATATAGGTATTCTGTTCCAAGAGAAGATTTTAATTTTCGTAGTATTTTTTCACATGAGACTGAAAATATTCTCATATGTAAAAGTCGATCCTACAAAAATTTAAAGTGAGTTGGAATCAATATCTGCTCTGTAGGGTGAAAAGGTTTCCGAGTCGGTAAGTCTCTAAGTAGGTAGATAGGTATAAATATTAATTTCAAAATTAACAAAAAAATAATTAAGTATTTTTTTTAAAAAAAAAAAACACTTTTTACATAAATAAGGAAGTATAATTTAAATGATTCATTTCTCTTTAAATATTTTTTACTAATTTGTTTTGAATAATATTTAACTCAAAAGATATTTTTATCAATTCTATTCATGCAATCAGGGGCGGATCCACGGAAGGAGCTGAGGGAGAGTTCCTGTAATGGGTGAAACATTTTCTTAAAAGCTAAACATACCTAATACCTACATTATTTTCTCATGCAAAAATTCCTTAGTCCTTCCCCCCTATACGTATTATGGATATTAGGAAATATACGTATTATGATTTTTAAACTAAAACCTCTTTTGATCTTTCGAAACTTGAGATATATTTATAAATTTAAATNAAAAAAAAAAAAAAAAAAAAAAAAAAAAAAAACTGTTTGTAACAACTACAAATAATTTTTGAAGACACGAGAACTGTCGTCTTACTTTGTGCGTCTACTTCCACAAGCAGATCTATAGCTTGCTCATCTTTTATGATTTTGATGAGAACGTCATAAATTGTTAGTGAAGGAAATCAATTTTGTTTGAAATTGTAATTAAGAAATAACTTCGTCTAATATTTAACTAATTCAAGATTCCAAAGTATACCTGATTGCAGTTTTTTAAAATATAAAATGGCAGTGTTTGATTACGTTGTGTAGTATGCATAAAAACTGAGCAAATGTTTTACTATAGCAAAAGCTGAGAAGTTGAGCAGATGCTACATTGCTACAAACATTAATAAAACAAAATTAAAAAAAAAAAGCATNTTTTTTTTTTAAAAAAAAAAAAAAAAATCGGAGCATATGTTCATACTGCGAAGCATTTTCTCAATTAAAAGCATTTGCTTTGTTTTATGTTTACTACTCATTATCTTCTTCGCTATATACCTACATGGAAGATAAAGTATTGGAACTATGATGACGGTATGCGCTCCAGCACGGTCAAAAGGACGCATAAAATATGATCACTTCTGGCGATTTTTATATCCCTGAATATGTAAACGAACCTAGTTCAACTTTACACCCTTACCCAATATGTCGTCATTATGTTTTTAAGATTTTATTAAAAACAATTAAAAATCAATCGGCGCCATTTTTGTTTGTTTTTTTGCATTTTTTTTTTTAAATCGAGATAACTATATATTTACTTATTATTTTTGCCATTCTAAAGTTTAGAAATATGACTGGTCTAAACTTATGACAAACAAGATTTCCTATGCATATAATCAGTCATAATTCACAACTTTAACTAAAATTATTTTTAAAAAGCTCATTTAAAATAAAATTGTGAAAGAAAAATCAGTTATTCAAGATTCTATTAAAAAAGAATCATAAATAATACAAGTCTATGAATATAATACAAAAGAAAAATAAATATAACTTATTAAATAATTACAATTAAAAATGTATCACATTATTTTTGTAGTTGAAATAAATAGTTCAACTTTCTGTACACAATTAATTTTAGAATTAATTAATAAGAAAGATAGTTAATTTGTCTAATTAATACAATTTAGACTTTTATTATTATTTGTACATGTAGATAGAATTTTTTCCTTTTTTTTAATGATCTTTATAATATCTTGTTTACCTCTGTAATGGACAGAGCTACTTCAAAGTCAAATAAAAGGTAAGGCTTCTTCTGAGAGAGTGTTTTACTTTTGAAACATATCTAGTCCCATTATTTTTTAAAAATCACAGGCCCCCTGGAAAGCAAAATCTATTTCAGCAGCCAGATTTCATTCATAGTATGCTATAGGCCAAGAGTTATGGGTTATCAGCAAACTGTCACAGAGATTTTGATAACAAAACACATTTGATCAAATAGGAATTATTTACGATTATCGCACAACTAAAAAACTTTGGTAATTTAGAAGATTTACTTTTTTACGATGTTGACTCAAGTGATTTTACAAAAAAATATTTCCACTCAAAATTTGATATTTTACTTTTCAAGGTGTGTAGAATGCAAAAATCGAATAAAAGAATCGTTCGTACCTACGCTGTCTACCTTAAGTGGCAAAAATACAACTTGAGGCAGACGGACACAAGAGTCACTAAAAACCCATATAGCTAATTATTTTTAGAGTTGTCTTTGTTGTAAAAGGTAAATTAATACAATTTAGAGTTTTATTAGGCAAAAGTTTCTAGTAATTTGCAAGGTAAAAAAGTTTCTAGTAATTTGTATTTTTTTAAAAAAAAAAAAAATACTTTATTTAGGAAATATGTAATGGCAAACAGCACATAATGTTCTACGAGAATCCTTTTGGAGAATTCTGCACATGTGCTTCGTAGATGAAATTCGTAGGAATATTTCGAAGCCACTCTATTTTGAATGCTGTATCAACATGAACAATTAAGAAAAGGTCATTCGAGAATCTACGCAACAGTCTGTTGGTTCTCTTGCAGATTAAAATTTTATTATTTCCTTTGAAAAAGTGAGCATACTTAAAATCTGGGCTGGGACTATTATAGGAATATTTCCTCGAGGATAATATCGAAATGGCTCATGTTATTTATTTCTAAAAAACATTTCGCTACTTATATGTTATATGTATGTAGTTATGAAAAATACCATATATATATGTAAATTTTCATAAGATTCATGTTCATTAATTTAGTTTTCAAATGTTCCGCTAGATTTGTGATTTTTTTTTCTTCAATATTTGTTTTTCTAAAGTAAAAACAAATATTGAAAAATATGCACAAACTGTATTAACAAAGTTTCAGTAAAATTTATATAAAGTTTGATTAAGAGTAGGTAGTTAGGTAAGTACGTAATAATAATGTTTTAAAAAAGAAAAGAAACACTTATTTGTACTTTGTTATTAAACTGTAATATTACTTGTTCTTATTTTTAAGAAAAGAAAAATGAAATTAATAAAATTGGAATTTGTAAGATTTGCTTTAAAAAAAAAAAAAAAAAAAAAAAAAAAAAAAAAAAAAAAAAAAAANAAAAAAAAAAAAAAAAAAAAAAAAAAAAAAAACAGTTTTACGGGAAAATACCGTAAAATGGAGAGACCAAAGTCCTTCTTATTATCTGTGGATCTTGAACTGACTTTACGAAAATTGAATTACTCATTAAGTGAAGAAAAGAAAAATGTACGATTGTGAAATGGACAAAAGTTAAACATATCGATGGATCTCCGTTCATTTTATCAGCGACATACGTTTCAACATATGATATCCAATCCTGATTGAACCCTTCATAGCACAAGAATTATGTCCAAATGTAGTTCACAAAAAGAGTCCCTTACAAATTATAAAATAATGAGAAAAATTCTGTACATTTTGAAAATTACTTTTAGGTATATTAAATATCCAATAGAAAATCGTACAAAAATTCTTTCTAGAGGACTTGAATAAATAAATCTGAAGGAACTGTCGTTTCTTCTGTATTTTATTGTGTTTTGTATTTGAGAAAAACCAAATCAAAATTTTATTTCGTGTAAAAAATTTTGATTTAGTTTTTTTTGACAATAACTCGGTATGGAGTTCGGGAACAAAAAATACTTTTTTATTCCTTTTATACTTATCAATGGTGTCTATGCCTTCTAAAAAATGCACAAATGTCATTGATAACTTTCTTTCAATAATGAATTATTCTTGAAAAGTTAGTTTATAAACAAAATATATATATAAAAAAAAATACATAACAAATTTTTGTCAAATGGAGAAAAAAAATCTACAAAAAAATAAAATGATATTTATAAAAATAATAATAAATTACTTGAATAAAAAAATGACTAAATTAAATTAAAATTTAAAAATCAGTGACGACTTGTGTTTTGTAAGATTAAAGGTTCAGTTGTGACTTTTCATCTTATAAACTAAAGTTGACGCCTGTGAACAAGATTTAACTCAATAATTAATAATTTGTTTCGGTATTAATGTGGACATTTCTTTGTTTCTCATTCTGAGCGAGAGATCGATGAGAGCTGTCTCCTGATTTTTTTTTTTTTTTTTTTTTTACGAAAGCAAATTTGAGCATATTAAGCTATAGTTTTTACAATGAGATAATCTACTTTCGGAGTGCAGCGTGTCATTGGTACATTATAAAATCTTGCCCAAGTAACGTGGAAAATTGCGGAAACTTTCAATTGCGTGGCATAGTTTTTTCAGCATTATCTGATGTTGTTGTTATTACACAGCCATAAAACACCAAATTTTCACTCAAATACTCGAAAACGCGCCATTTTTCTGAGTGAAGGAGATGAAAAATTAAGTCAAGCAAAGAAAAAGTAAACCTACTTTCTATTAAAACAAACAAATGTCCTCAATATGAAAAATAAATTTTGAATTTGAAAAAAAAAAAAAAAAAAAAAAAAAAAAATTTTNACGTACATCAAATTTAATGATATTTGGTATGTGTGAGTCAAATGTTTTTAATAGATAAATATCAAAATATCAACACTCAAGAAAACTACCAAAAATATTTTTTATGGTGAAATTAATCTATAGACTCTGGGAAACTTTTAAAATTTGGAAGTATTATTTTTTTCAAGGAATTACTACGAAAACAATAATGCCAGTATTCTTCCTAATTATTATTATTTTCATATGGGTTTAAACATGATTGGTGATTTAATGGTGAATCATTTGAAACAAATATTTATCATTTCCTGATCTAAGCAACTTTAGCTAATGATCAATTGAATTTACACCAGAAATCCTTCAGATAGATTTGCAGATATTTGTGTTCTCATTGCTTGTATACTGTTCATAATTTTCTTCTGATGACCTACAAGGGTAATGCCCAAATCATTTAATTCTTGAACTGTCAGTCTTACAACGGCTTCCATATTAGATATACCAGCCCGTTCAAAATTATCCAAATATCGCGCCATTTTAATAGAACCTAACCAATCACTTACAGATGTGAATGCAGTCATATCGGGAGCATCCGGCGCAAGAGGATTTCCCGTTCTGAAAAAAAAAAAAAAAAAAGTAATATTAGCATTAATTTGTTTAAAAACATAGATAAATGGAAGCTATTAAAGGAAACCTCATTGTTTTAAAACAATCGCAATAGTCATTATCTTGCCGTTATTTGGTACTATATCACTTTCTGAAAAATTTATGAAACTGAATGAGTTTCGACAAACTCTCATTGAGTTTCTGAAGATAATCGTCAATGTCCTTCAAATTATTTAAAATACCTAATTTATCATCCAACGTGGCAATGCACAATGCCAGTTGCTGGTGAGATTTATCTTTTAAAACCTATTTTATATTGTTTGAATGTAAGATTACCTATAATCAATCTACATATACGCTTACAAGAATATTTTTTATAGGATACATCTAAAATGCTTTCTAAAAAAATGAAAACATCAAAGATTTTTCTAGCGATTTTTCCCCCGCACATGTGCACCGAAAGTGTTCTATTGTTTCTCAGAAGAAATGTAGAGTTTTCTCTATGTCTGGTGGAGGTATAGAATGCATTTACAACTGATCATTCTTTTCAAAGTGTCACGAGACAACTACGACAAATGGAGATTTATTATAATTTGTTGGTTACTCTTGTTAATGCTTTGGAGGGTTTCTTCTCAGGTTTTCAAATAAAATTATTGTTAGTATTTTTTTAAAAAAATCAAATTTAAGTTTCTGAAATAGTAACTACACGAGCACATGCAATATCTATACTAATCTCTCATGCATTTAATGGGGAAATTACCTGCTACAATATACATAATACGAACAAGGTAAGAAATAAGGGAACGTGAACCACTGTACAGTCTGATCAAGGTGCAGCCTATTATTAAATGTATAACTAGCACCATATAATATGTTTAGAAAGGATTTGTATTTAATTTTAAGGAATAGAACCTGAAGAGTTTAAAAGAAAATTGAAGCAACGTTCCATTTATTTAAAACAACTAAATTGCACGAACATAGAGCACATGATCGGTATGAGGGTGATATTTTCAGGGCCAACAGAATGCATTTGTTTTTGTATAACCAATAGTGCAGAAACTCATGCAATTACATGTTGGCAACCGTTAGAGTGCGCCATATCATACTTAGATAACATTAAGACTATGCACATCGAATAATGACATAATAATTATCTATACTTATAAAATCCAGTTGGTATACTGACTGACTCATAATTAGTGTTGATCTGTTGATGGCTAAAAGTAGAGATTTGAAATTTGGAACACAGAATCCTATGATCATCTTTTAAAGTGTGAAGTCCTATTGAACCCTTAAAGATTCAAAGAAGTACATTTAATGTTTTTTTTTTTTTTGCTTAACGTTTGTTTAACATCTATTGGTCATTCTTTCTAGATGGGAGTTTTACCTTCCATTCGCTGGAAACTTGCAAATCGGCTACCCATATTGACCTCACCCAGCCTGGGTTGGGCCGAAAAAACCAGCATCACGAGGCACGAACCCACGTGGACAACCACTTGGTAAAACCTGGCTTAACTGCAGTGATCTAACAGTAACTGGTGTATTCAACGTGGCACAGACGCTGGCTAATTTTTTTTCTCACTTTCTTTTCTATTTATTTTATGGTTTTAGTGAAGCATGCTTTAGGAAAATATAACCAGGAAATTGTGAAACAAACTTTTTTGAGTTTTTAAAAGTCTACTGACTTCTGAATATTTAGTCAAAAAAAGAGAATGAAGAGTTGCTTAAATTTTCTAATTATTACATAAGAGAAATAATTTTTTCCTAATTTTAATTTTTCTAAAAAACAAACAAAAAAAAACGTATTTTTTTGGCTTAAACAACATAAATCTAAAATGTGGATTGGAATGAATCTAAGGGAATGTCTTCTGTGTTCTAGAAGTGGCCAGAGAGGAGCAATATAATAATAGGGGTGATGGGTAAGGGAGGGGAAAGGGAAGGTTATTTTTAATTAAAAAAGAAATGGATTTATTGATTAAAAATAATTAGTAATAGCCCATACCTTGCTGAATGCTATTCATGATGAAAAGATACCCAATTTGGTGCCCTAAATGTCACTGGGACATAATAAGGATTATGAGGAGGTGGTCGTCTGCCCAGAAAAAAAGAAAAGAAATAAGAATGTAAATGAGCAAAATAAAAAATAGCTAATGGAGGTTTTTATTGAACGGTTGAAAAAATAAGACTAAGAATGGCAACAGCATACATATTTACATATATGCCTTGAAACTTGTTAAATAGTATTACAAGCAAATATACGTATATATACACGGCCAAAAGCCGTGTAGATTGAAATGATAATAATAGGACAAGTTAGTATTCAAATAAAAGTAGCCTTGAATAACCCTTTCATAGGTCATACGGCTATAACCCAATAGCATTCATTTTGATATTGGAAAAATGAAGTAAAAATATATACAATTTTTTGTTCATATTTTTGCCACGATTAATAATAATATAGTTTTTAAAATAAAAACCTCCAAAAGAATAAAATAAATTAATAAAATAAACCAAAATTAGTAGCAATTAAATTAATATTCAAGCTTTCGCCGAGTTCCATAAATTAAAGACCAAAGCAAAATTGATCATTTATTACATATTAAAACAAAACAAACAGAAACAAATAACGCCAAATATATTTGCTTTTGTGAATATTTGAAAAAAATATTTGCCAAAAAATGTGGAGGCGGATTAGAGTTTATATGTTTTCGCGATATACATTTCGAGTAACTTAAATAAAAGAAGACTCTTGAGTAGAAGGTACCATTAACCACTAGCCGGGTTCATGCCTGCTAGTGCCTAAGGCATTTTCTACAACTTAACCCTTAGAACTCTATTTTTACGAGGTCAAATACTTAGATTAATGAGGAGCAAATCTTAGCTCAGCTTAAAATTGAACCCACACCGTTCTGTTTACCAAACGAGCGCTCAACTACTATGCAGAATATTTCAATAATTTGTTCGAAAAGTTTAAATTGGCCGTAACTCAAATAAGGTTTGACATAATACATTTTACTTTCGATTTCCAGCCTATGACTTTGTTACCGTTATCGGGACGTTAAGCCAAACAAAAGTGGACACCAGGTTATTTCATAAATCACAATCGATATTTCACACAATCATGTTTATTTATTACTTTATTTCTGTTTGTTTTGGTATCATTAATGACAAAGGAATGTAAATTAGTAATAAAGAAGCCTAACATGCAAATATAAGAATTAAAAAAAAAGGCGTTGAAAAGGTTCTGTGAAGACTGAATTCTCTCTATCATAGATTTCAGAGTCGATTTTTTTTTCCAAAGAAAAAAAAAACAACAGTAAAATGGAGTGCCTACGAGATTAAAAATGAGTTGTGTTTTTACCGACCAAGTGTGTAAAGAGTCTACGGAGGGACATGAATGATTTTGGGGAGTCCTTGACAAATATTATCCTTCAAGAATGGAATTCACTTCCCAAAACATCTCCAGTGGCACCATCGTGTTCGATGGTGGACATTATGGTAAATCCTTCCAAATTTTATCAAGCGCGGGGATTTTCATATCCAATGACCTCAACTTTTTTTATATGATAATACAATTCTACGCACATCTTCAGTAAGTTTTTAGTAATTATATGCTCGTGCTTTAAAATGTAATTCGTTGCATGTCATGGAAGTGTACCACACAATTCTGGACGTTGTTGTTAGCTATTACCAACCAAGAATTTTTATAGGTACAATTGATTAATATCCCTAATAAAAGTTGGAAATTCATACATGGAATAGAAACGTTCACGCTTTTAGAGAAATAATAAATGTAGTATTAATGTAAAATAAAAGCCACAATGTACACACAAAATCAGCGTAAAAACCAAATATAATCTAAATGTCACATGAAAATATTGGCAAACTAAGTTGATGACACGATATCAGAGGACCGTCAGGACCTGGTCCACACGTATCTCTAATTCGGCTTGTACTCACCTATTGTGTGCTATTTTCCTCAATGTATCTGGACATCGAATTAGTTTGTCTAATGTTTTAACAATTGAATTAAAACTAGGCCTATGAGTTCTTTCTTTCTGCCAACTGTCCAACATAAGTTGATAAATAGCTTCAGGACAATCCATGGGTGCTGGTAACCTGTAACCTTTTTCTATACTTTTAATCACATCTTGATTGGACCAATTCCAATAGGGTCTTTCTCCATACGACATCACTTCCCAACACACAATTCCAAATGACCAAACATCAGATGCTGAAGTGAACTTTCTAAAAGCTATAGCTTCTGGTGCTGTCCATCTAACTGGGATTTTACCTCCCTGAAAAATTTAAATAATAAAAATATCAGTAAAAAATCAGTCTCAATGAATCACTCACAAAAACGAATTCACTTTCACCTAATTTCATTGATATCACTCGAATAATATTAGCAAATAGCAACATGGTCGATGTTATAATAGTATATGCAGCAAACGTAATTCAGATAAATTTACCCAGAGATGACATCCATTTAGACTAATTTTCCACCGACAAAAATAGTTTGGATACAAAATATCATCAAAATCGACAACAAAGTAGAACAACTCGACAGCGAACGTGATGGAGCTAAAATTTCCCCTTAATACAGCTGATTCTGCACACCGAAACGACATGGAACGCATGCCAACACAGACAGTTTCAATCAAGGGCCATTGAACCTCTTCGGCAACCTCATATCCACCTATTCCAAGATTTTTTCGGATCCAATTTTGGAATTGGGAAGATTAGATTAGATGTTAGGGAGTACCGCCTTAACATCAAGGAGATAAATTTACCAATCTCCAAATCAATTTAACTGCCCAGAAACCTCCGTATAGCCAATTTGAATGAAATCGTACACAAACAGTAAGTTACAATGAAACTTCAAGTTCGGACGATATAATAAGTAGCACTCTAAACATATACTGCTGTTTTTTGTGTTATTTTGTTTTTTATTGGGTATCTTCAATATTTGGCATTACTCCGCCTTGAACAATGGAGACCCCCCAGGCATAAGTTTTATGTTGTTTCTGATGGCAAATAGCAAATGACGTCAGATGATTCTTGTTAGATATACCTACCCGAGTTGTGTAAGCACAGTCTGTTGTACTTTCCATTTCTCGACTTAAACCAAAATCAGCAATTTTACACACAAGCTGTGCGTTGACTAATACATTTCTAGCTGCTAAATCTCTATGGACGTAATTCATTTCACTAAGATATTGCATGCCAGCTGCTACGCCTCTTAACATGCCAACTAATTGAAGGACTTGAAATTTGCCATCGTTTGCCTAAAAAATAAAAAGAAGAAGATTAATTGGATGGAAAACAAAAAGTTGGACACTATATTGGGTACTGAATAAATCCTGAGTGTATTGGACCTGAGTTTGTTCAATAATCTCATTATTAAGAACAGCATCTGGAGCAGATCGTCTCGACTAGTAAGTAAGTGCTCCTCAGTCCAAAACTAAGATAAGTGAAGTGGACTTGCAGTTGGAAGAGCCATCAATTCTTACCCTGAGGAATGTATCCAAAGATCCATTCTCCATATACTCTGTGATGATCATGACTGGGTTTGATTTTGTGACAACCCCTTGTAAGAATATAACATTAGGGTGTTCAAATTGTCCCATAATAGAAGCTTCAGACAAGAAATCATTTCTTGCTTTATCTGGACTTCCAGGCTTAAGTGTTTTAATAGCAACATCAATTTCACTTCTACCATCTGGAGGAAGTTTCAACTTGCCTCTGCATACATCACCGAACTCTCCGCCACCTGTGAAACAATAATAAGGTAATAAATAAAAGTTCTCTTAACCCTGACAAATGTGACAAAGCTACTCAAGATGAACATTTTTGAAATCCATAATATCTGTCAGGAGTGTGTTACTTCCATAAGGGATATAAATTGCTTGCAAATGACATCCTCTCAAGATTCTATCAGAGATAATGGTGTAATACCACCCTTTTTATTGACCCCTAACCGAATTTGATGACAACAGTTTGAAACGGGGATGGGAATTTTCAAAA
Organism: Pachypsylla venusta; assembly: GCA_012654025.1. NCBI lineage: Eukaryota > Metazoa > Arthropoda > Insecta > Hemiptera > Aphalaridae > Pachypsylla > Pachypsylla venusta. The sequence continues at coordinate 41,315,181 of CM022874.1, forward strand.
TATACACCCCACTTCTCGACCGAAAAATATTTGTCTAGTCGTAACCAGACAAAGACCCGATTCGAGTGGCGTGGAGGTTATGCGTGCCTAAATCTCTAACTAATGGTAAGGTTGAAACGCCAGCAATTACTTAACAACTAATCCCACACTTCCCTCTCTGTCCCATTGTCAGCTATATGATGACAATCTCACCCGGCACTGGACGAATGTACTATTCAACTGGACATAATCATTATGCCTAAGTATTTAATCTAGGGGTACGACAAAAAAATCCTACTTAAGAACTGCACAAAGTCAACGCTTGATCTATCAAATACTCCTTACACACAAAAAATATATTTGCTCATCATTTCACCTCTTTTTTGTGTAACTCATTTGGATTGGTACTGTCAATTTCAAATAACAATTCTTTATAGGCAAAAACATTTTTTTTTTTTTTTAATTGAAGTGTACACAGAAAGTATTTTAAATTTGTTGAACCCATGGAGGATCTGAAAATATGATCTTCCTTTCTTACCAATGATAGCTTCAATAGTGATATAAGATGCATCAATTTCTCGAGCAAATTCTCGGACAGCTTGATTTGGATCTTCATAGGTATGTGGATCAATGTAGGTTCTGGAATTTGGAGATCCTACTTGGTTGAAAAGTGGAGTTGTCACTGAAAATAATGAAATAAAACAAACGTTAATCACCAAAAATTTAGTACCAAGCTTTGCGGATGTATCCTTTGGAATCTCATCATTACGTAGTTGCTTTATTTGAGAAAATATGCAATGATTTCCCGGTATCCTCAACGGCATAAATTGAATGCCTTCGAAGTATTCTTTTTAAACCCAATATCATCTATCCATCTCATATTTGTTTAAAAGTGAACTGAATTTTGTTATTTAAAGAAGAGACATCAGGTTGTGGAAAAATGTAAGCATCCTCAAAATGTTAGTGCCAAATTGTGCAAGGATCAACGAGGAACGGACCAAATACCCAAAGATATTATAAAACATAATTTCATATGCTCAGAACCATTTATTTAAAAGCACCATTTGTACCAATTTCTGGTGAACACTCTATTTTAGCCAGGGTGACCATTAGACACAATTCTTTATTTACAGTAGTCTCAAATATCTGGATATCACCAAATATAAAGATTCTTTACATCTTTATATTTGGTATTCACATCGAAAAAATAATGCATAATTTTATTAATTTTTCTCAATATGTATTAATTTTTCTATGTGGAGAAATGGATAAAATTATGAATTCTTTTTTCGATCTGTTGAAAATGTAAGGAATTGGGTAAAAAAAACCGTTTGTCCTTTTTGCAAGGAATGAAATTGAGCAATGACTCGTTTAGATAGTGACACATGATATTTGTATCATTTTTGTTTTACATTTTCAATTTTTTATTACGAAATAAGTAATAGATGGTAAAATATTCCGTCTTGATTGACCAATAGATATTGAAGAAACGTTAATCCAAAAAAAAAAAAAAAAAAAAAAAAAAAAAAAAAAAAAAAAAANTAAAATAGGTTTTGAGTATCTGTTTTCTGGAATTTTTATGAAACAGATGAAGCAATTGTTTTGGAAATAAATAAGTATATAAATAGCTTATCAATGGCCATCTAAATTTCAACCATATTTTTTTTTGGAATTTTCGGACGTGATTATTGGGTTTAAGACAGGACAGCATTCTATACCTACATATTTTTAATATCTTATACATATTAAAGAAAATCTCCCATGAATTGTGAATTTTATTGTTAAGTAAGATAGACATTGACGCAACTTAACATCTACAAATCTGCGGAGATTCAAAGGTATTAGAAATACATATATGTAAACATAGCACGATTGTTTTTCCGTTTTGCTTTATTTTGTGTGATTAAGAGTAGGTAGAAAATCAATAAGAATTGTAATACAGTCATAGAGAAATGGACACCCAGAGTTAGTAAGCGGACAAGACAATGTTAGAAATTTAAATAAGATAACAGTAATTTAGAGAGGAAAAACCGTCAAGATAAATTCACCAATAGAAATAAATCACACCTGTTAGGTTAAAATAAAACCAAAGATATATTTTTGTCGCCATGTTGCAAATGATTTTTTTTTTTAATTTTAATTTTGTGAAAAAATAAAATTAATGGGTTACACTGTAGCCAACAAAAATGTTGTTATTTTTTATATTACACACAATATTTATGTCTAATATGGGTGACCGAGTGGGAAAGGAAATAAAGTTTGTATTTCACAAATAGAAAATTTGTGTCGCCAAGAAATGAAACACAAATGGAAAAAAAATCACCTATTTTTAGCGAGACATTAAATTTGATTTTTGAGCCATCGTCTATGGCCATGGAATACACTAGTTCGCGTACGATCATTGAAGTTAAACAACGTACAGCAAGGTACCACTTAGTAGGTCACCACGTTCTCCGTGGCCAAGTTGTTAAGAACATTGACCCTTGGTCCGCAGGTTATGGGTTTGAATCCCGCCCGGAGCGAAAATTTTCTGATCGAATTTTCTCGTTTCCGGAATGGCATATCTGTAAAGAGAAGTACCCTGAAATAATGCGAAATCGGTTCCGGGGGATAACTTTTTTAGAATTTTGAATTTTTAAAAAGGTGACCACGTAGGTTCGAGCCCTCGTGATGCTGGTGGCTATTCCCGGTCATGTTGTAATTGTAATTTTCCAGCGAATGGAGGCGAAATTAGGAGACCCCATATTTTCCATGTAATTTTGGAGCACATAATATTTGACAACAATGTATTCTATTAATTTCTGAAATATCCTGGGTATAAAAATTCATCTCTTTCGTTTGTATGAGAGCTTAACTATTAACTTAAATCCAAATTTCTTTATAACTACAGCAAGACGAATAAAAATTCATAAAAATCTACGGCAAAAAAACAGTGACAGTAAAAATAAAGCACGGGATGTGAGGGGGGTTCAAAATGTTCTAAAACAAGAAACTACTTACTTCCATTTGTATGGGTTGTTACGATAGGGGGTATGTCCAAATTCATAGTATGCACTGAAAAATGAAAAAATAAATAAAGGGATATGTTGCTACGGAGAGGAGAAAATAATTGTACAAAAACCGCATAAAATAAAAAAGCCAAAATTAAAGAGAACAAAACTACAGGAGAAAAAAAATGGGAGAATGAAGCAGAAATATGAATGATAGAGGTTATGTAGAAGCTACTATGTGTATCAATTTTAATATTAATTCTGATTTTGAAATAGATAAATATAATCAAAAGCTGATGACAGTAGGCAATAGACAAACTTATTAACCCCAGCAATCCGCTGAACGGTAAAAAAACTTCAATAGAACACCTAGGCGTCCTAGGTGTCTCAAAGAATTTCACACACAGTATTTTTTTTAAAAAAAACGGAGTAGCAATAGATTCCCATTGGTTTGGCTGGTCCAACTAGCCTTTGCTGTATGTAGTCACACCTGTTTTTGACTCATACACTTCGCCTACTCGTAATCTCTTTACCAAATTATTATAAAAATTGACACACAAGTCAAAATTATTATGAGGAAAATTAAAATAATTGCAATAAACCTGAATTAATAAATAATTAATTTGATGTCTGAAGATTTTACCGAGTGGGTTTCAAATATAAACAAAAAATACTCAAAATAAAAGAGTCTGGGATCCTTTTCTTTTTAGGAGAAAAAAAAGATACTTTCATGTATCTTATTTTCTTCAATAATGCATGTTTAGAATGGACCACGAAAAAAATACCACCTTCCTAAAAATTTTTTAACTGAACACCACCCAACCTATAAGCCCGACTGTTCAAAGTGTTTCTTCCAATGACTGAGATTAAACAGGACCTACAGAACTGACATCTGTATATACCAGTGACTGAATTCTAACGAAGTAACACAGTTCTCCATGATGCTTCAAATAGTTTGGAATCGGGATAGTGCATATACTAAGCTTGGAAAAGATGTTGTTACTACTAGGTATAATAAAATATGTCCATCAAGCAAACTTCATCGAGCAAATAGGAATACTTATAGGAATTACAAAAAACTTCAGACACCAAATTGATAATGAAATTTAAAAAAGAAAAATATGAGAAGCAGAAAATTAGAAAACATTAGAAGCAGATTAGTAAAGCCCAAATTTGTATTAAGTAAATTTAGTAATTGAGGGACTTACTATAGGTTACGACAAGTCCTGAGAGCATGTCAACATTGTAAGAAATAGCAAAAAAATAGTTATATACATACACTCAAGCAGTCGTTAGAGAGAAAGAGAGAGAGAGAGCGCGCGGGGGGTTAGAGGGTGAAAGGGTTATTATTGAGATCTACCGTCAAAATTAAAGGACAAGTGCTTTCTTTTTCGCAGAGTGATGAACTTGGAGGCCGCTAACTATCACCTGAAATGGGATGTACTAGGTTTCTCGAATTCCCCAAATTAAAAGAATCAATCTGTACATAGATCGAGAAGCTATTTTGAAAAAAATCTTCCTGATCTTGAAGACAGATCAAGAATCTAAATATAAATTGTAGGCAATTTATATTTACAAAAATGTCCACCCTTTCTAAACTTTCTTTGACAAGATTTGTTTTTTCGTTTATTTTACTTTCAACGATTTCACCACTTTTCTTTCCATTTATGTGGAATATAGGAAATGATAAAGAAAAGGACGTCCTATTGGAAAAATATTCCATATTGAATAAAATCCATACTCTTCAGTACTGTTCCATTTTCGATTTCATATATATTTATGTCAACGTCGGCATACTAGAAAATGTTTTCCTAGAAGACATTTCATATGTTTTGGATCTCTCAGTTAAAGAAATGTCTAGAAAAAAACACATCTACAAGGATGGCCATAATTTTTGGAAGAAANTTGTTTTTTCGATTATTTTACTGTCAACGATTTCACCACTTTTCTTTCCATTTATGTGGAATTAGGAAATGATAAAGAAAAGGACGTCCTATTGGAAAAATATTTAACAATTATTTTGATAAATATTTGGGAAAATATTCCATATTGAATAAAATCCATACTCTTCAGTATTGTTCCATTTTCGATTTCATATATATTTATGTCAACGTCAGCATACTAGAAGATGTTTTCCTAGAAGACATTTCATATGTTTTGGATCTCTCAGTTAAAGAAATGTCTAGAAAAAAACACATCTACAAGGATGGCCATAATTTTTTGAAGAAAACATCCATATAGATCTTCCTCTAGAACAGTTTGATTACGTGTGAATATATATATA
>CM022874.1:41328164-41402080 GCA_012654025.1 Pachypsylla venusta
CCCCAATAAAGATATTGCGTAAGACCTGTAAGCGGAATAGAATTGATCCAACTATTTCTGAACTCCCCACAGACTGTGGAGACGTCCTATGTTTATTTTAGTGCCTCTATGGTTTCTCTAGTGTCAAGTACTCTTCTCACTCAATTGTGTATACTTCATATATCTAATGGGGTTTTATTTTCTATTTGACTCCTTAAGAACGTTATAAGTGGCCAAGTTACAACCAAATAGATGAGTCAATAAAATTTTTATATTGATTATTTTTTATTGGTCTGTTAAACAATTTCCAGGACACAGATTCCATCTGAGTAGACGGCCACAAACATACGAGTACAAACCACTCATCATCACTCGTCCGTTCATTACAATCCGATTCTATGAAATGGTTTACGATTGTCAGATACTTAATTATGGTTCAACACAACGTTTCAATCGTCAAACATATAAAAAAACTTTAACTGAAGATCGGGTCAACATGGGTGTATTAGCGCAAAGGTTCATAACATTTTTTTCATATTAGGGGCAATTTCTCGTCGTACCGTGCATTCGTGGTAAATTCTACCGCACCCTTCATTTTGGAAAGGATCAACTTGGATCATGTAGATTATGGTTACAGTCATAATTTAAGGTCAAGTTTTTTTGTGATATGTTAAAATACAGGGTCGGGTTGCGGGCAACTATAACTTGAAAATATTAAATAAGACGACCTGCTTTAAACATCTTTAATATTAGAAAAATATTTATAGCGAAAACAAACCATCTTTATCTTTTACCGAATAAAATTGGCGGGCCATTAAAATTGAATATGTGAAATTTCCCACCAAAATATCTTTGTTTACATAAACAGATTTCACGTATGATTTCAAATCAATTATCAAAATATTATTGGGGCCACAAAAACAGAAATATTTATCCAAATTTAATAAGAAATGTCCATTGTTAAAATTTAATAAAAAGCTACTTTTCCTGGATGTACGAACTCTGGCACATTAGCATCAAACTCATATAAGAACGTCCCTCAGTTTTGTCTACAAAATCAACCTCAGTTACCCTTTGCAGAGCTACCTGAAGTTCACATTAAACCTCTTATTCTGATTATTTTATATACTTTTACAATGATACAATTTTATGACGCAAAAAGAAAGATGTGAGAGACCATAAATTCTACGATTTAATTAACGAGAAGGTACCTAGCTACTTACTTAACTATCTAAAATGAGAAGGGAACCCACAACTAACTCTTGTTAGAAATTCATTGCTCATTAATGACCTTCCTTCCGTATACCCAAATTTGCGTGAATTTGGCATATTTATTACAGGGGCGGATCCAGGGGGGCGACGGGGCGATCCCCCCCCCCCAAGAGCCCCATTGAAACAAAACAAAAAGCACATTCTGGTTTCATTTTCCTAATAATTTGTATAAAATTGTATGAAAATGCATAAATATAGTCTGCACCACAGAAAAATTATTATCTGAATCGTGGCCGACCGTAATTGCCCCCCCCTCACCGATCGCTCCGTATCCGCCCCTGATTTATTACTACTGTTTAGAACATGTTTAACTTATTCAAAAACTAGCAGGATACGCCCGCTTCGCTTGGCGCCTTAGAGGCATGGCCGTTTATAGTTTCAACCCCAAAAGTAGCCTATGTCCTTTCCTAAAGTTTAGTCTATCTCCATACCAAATTTCATCAAAATCGGTTCAGGAGTTTAAGCGTGAAAGCGTAACATACATACATACAGACAGACAGACAGACAGATAGACAGACAGAGTTACTTTCGCATTTATAATATTAGTACGGATGGACCGCAAAATGTGATCTCTTCCTCAAAATTTGATGTTTGCACGCATCATACATATTAATTCAATTAAGAAAGAAAAGAGCTGAAATCAAATTCTTAAGACCGGATTCGATATTCGAAAAACACTGAAACAACTATTTCTTAATTCTATAGGGGATTTTTTTTCTAGTAATTTTAAAAATGTTAGCGCTTACGGATTAGGCTACTGGGGGGATCAACATTGAACTACCCTTTTTCTAATAAATAAATTAAAACAAAACATCAAAACAGTATTTATAATTATTTATGAAGAAACTAGTTTCGAATCATTCGATTCAACATCAGTCTAGTCGAGTCGAAAGATGGAAGTTAACTTTCATCCTTCGACTCGCCTATACTGATGATGAATCAAATGATTCGAAACTAGTTTCTTCATAAACAATTATAAATAGTGTTTTTGATGTTTTCTTTTAATTTATTTAATATTTAAGAGCTTGATATATCGAGTACGACTAGGAAAAAAATAAAAATAATTATTTCTAACGTTATACTAGCAGGAGAGTCGGTGTGATATTTAACCCAACATTTTGGGGCCCCGTCCTCCTCTAACAAAAGAATAAGAATCTCATTTTAAGATATCTCATTACGCAGAACATGTCTTTTCTCTTTTGAACGCATAGTAAACTTTAGAATATTTCCTAATGACTTACGCGTATCAGTAAACTTAATGTCAACTCTTCATACAATGTGTCATAATTCGCCCCCCCAGCACTTGTACCGCGTGAGCGCACAAATTACTTGTAAAGGTCGCAATAAGGTGTTTTTATTTTGTGTCCGCTTTAATGAAAATAAGAGATAAAGGTGCTACTTCTATTTGGGCTTAACGTCTATTTAACAACCAAAGGTATTCGAGATGAGAGTATCACCTTACATTTGCTGGAAAAATCAGCTGCCCCCATTGACTAAGCTGGGTTAGGCTGAAAAAAAAACAGAATAACGAGGGCACGAACCTACGTGGACAATCCCTCATGATAAAAGCTCATATTTAGATTGGAAGAATTCACGCCTTGGGAGATTTGATCAGTATTATGAATCTAAGGGTCATATTATAAAACTCCACTTGAGTGCGAGTTGGATTGGTTCTGACCGAAAAAAATACATGTAATTTTATTATAATATAAAAAGAGAAATTTTACTTCCACTTCGCTACTTTGTAGTGGGAACAGCCTCAGTAGCTCAGTTGATAGAGACGGTAGATTCAAAACCAGGAGGCTGTTGGTTCGAATCCGAGCATGGAACATAAGATTTAACAATAACAAGGGGAACTACATTGTGACAAGCTTTTATTAGCTTAACACAACTAAATTCTTTTTTTTTTTAATTTGTAGTGGGAGTGACAATTCACACTAAAGTGGGATTTTATAATATGGCCCCTAATTGTTGGTCTCTATTGAGACTGAATACAATTTTCACTGTGACCTTTGTTTAGATTTATGGTGAACGGTATTTTGAAGTGGGGTAGGGGGGAGGGTGGAATTGGATTCGAACCAAAAGCCTCCTGGTTACGAGTCCATGAACTCAACCAGCTGATCTACTGAAGCTGTCTGTACCTTAGGAGATGATGACAATAAATTTTAAAAAAATGGCTACACACAAAACTTATTTTGAGTTGATGTCAGCTTCAATGCATGTGTTAATGATGCTGTGTGTCCTATTTTTTGGTTGTTTGGATCATCCAGTATATAACCTAACTTCTCTCTCGTGCCCGGTATTGGGTTGTTTGGATCATCCAGTATATAACCTAACTTCTCTCTCGTGCCCGGTGTTGGGTTGTTTGGATCATCCAGTATTTAACCTAACTTCTCCCTCGTGCTTGGTATAATATTTTTCTAATGCATTTGTTCTCTCTTGAACGCAAGTTTTATTTATTTTTAGCTATTTTTAAGACGGTAATAAAAAATGCATTAATTTGGGAGTTAACTTCACTTTTATTTACCTTACCTACCAATGTACTTATTAGACAGGGTGTTGATGATAGTAATGTAACCTAATCTACCAATGTATTTATTAAACAGGGTGTTAATGATAGTAATGTAACCTAACCTTCCAATGTATTTATTAGACAGGGTGTTGTTGATAGTAATGTAACCTAATCTTCCAATGTATTTATTAGACAGGGTATTGTTGATAGCAATGTAACCTAACCTACCAATATATTTATTAGACAGGATGTTAATGATAGTAATGTAACCTAACCTTCTAATGTATTTATTAGACAGGGTGTTGTTGATAGTAATGTAACCTAATCTTCCAATGTATTTATTAGACAGGGTATTGTTGATAGCAATGTAACCTAACCTACCAATATATTTATTAGACAGGGTGTTAATGATAGTAATGTAACCTAACCTTCCAATGTATTTATTAGACAGGATGTTGTTGATAGTAATGTAACCCAACCTTCCAATTTATTTATTAGACAGGGTGTTGTTGATAGTAATGTAACCTAACCTTCCAATGTATTTATTAGACAGGGTGTTGTTAATAGTAATGTAATCTAACCTTCCAATGTATTTATTAGACAGGGTGTTGTTGATAGTAATGTAACCTAACCTTCCAATGTATTTATTAGACAGGGTGTTGTTGATAGTAATGTAACCTAACCTACCAATGAACTTATAATTGTGCATAATTTTCATTTTATATAGGGAGTATCCTGAAAGTTTGTAGAGATTTTACATATTTTATACTAACTTATTTCTTTTTCTTTTGTCATCGCTATTGTTACCTAATTTTCAAACATTGTAATAAAATGTTTATCATTTTACTGCAATACAATTTTATATCAATCTATCCTTTGGAATAGAACACAATCAAAAACAAACTTCATGTGGTGGTCAGAAAAAGTTATACCCCGGAACCGCTTTTGCATTACTTCAGGGCAATCCTTTTTCAGCCATGTCATTCCGGAAACGAGAAAATTCGATCAGAAAATGTTCACTCCGTGCGGAATTCGAACCCACAACTTCCGGACTAAGAGTCAATGCTCTTAAGAACTCTGTCACGGAGATCGCCTATACATTTTTTGTATAGGCCACCCTGTATACAGGAATCAAACGTGACTCATAAATTTATAGGGAACCAGACCACCGAATCCTGAAGGATTGTTATACGGGTTGAATAGTACCTAATGTGTTTACTCAATAGATATTTATACAAATATAAATTATCCGCTTCTGGGAGGCGTCATTCAGATTCATATACCTAGCCATTAACACGTTGCGTGCTATTTGATTTTACGATTGCAGGATTGTAACGTCAATTCTTTAAAGACGTCTCCGTGGCAGAGTGTGCATCACACTCGGCTTGCACCAAGGAGGTTCCGGGTTCGATTCCTGGATGGGTCAAAAATTTGAGTCAGGTTTTTTTTCGAATTTTCTACTTGGTCTGGTTGTGTTCGGGTGTAACTCAGCCTCCTGGGGACAATTGTGTAGCTATGTTAATAGCACCAAGCGGTAGCATTATAAGGTAAAAATGGTTAAAATTAAAGCTTAGCCTCAGTTATATTGGAGTGAGTGTTGAAAATACCTTGTAATGCTATGATGCCCACAAATATTGTGACATAATAACACAAAGAAACATACATTTACAATTCCCTAAATTTGTGAATTTTCCGCCTCCTATAAGTTAAAATTTAAATATGCAGCCAAAATTCTTCTGTGCATTTTTTTTTCAAAGCGGTACCCTTTATAGTGGTGAACGAAAGTCGGAGATCAAAATGCCTTCGAAGTCCTAAGTATCGGAAATAAAACTATGCAGGTAGGTGTGTCTTTCAAATGACATGTTTTAAAAAAATATTATGGGTCCTTGACCTATTTCAAAAGTTTCTCAAAGAACCAACAATCGGGTTCAGAATGAACTCATAGTTACCGATTGATTGTAACAACTCACAAATTAACAATCTGGTTATTGTGAACCCATAGCAATTAGCCCTCTGATAGAACCCCTGTTTAACACATATCGAGAGCATTATCTATCAATGATCTTAATAATGGTAAGCAATAGTCTGAACCCATAGCAATTAGCCCTCTGATAGAACCCCTGTTTAACACATATCGAGAGCATTATCTATCAATGATCTTAATAATGGTAAGCAATAGTCTGAACTAGAATTCCCAAAGGCAGGACAATGCTTAACCTGATTCAGAATTGAACTTAGCACACTAATGGCATTCAACATGTTAAAAAGAAATCATGTTAATTTAAATGGAAACAAATTAAACTCCTCACAGAGGAAAATACTAATAAAACGCTCTCGTCGAACATGGCGCTTGTCTTCAAAACCGGCATATGGCATCAAGATGGTATATGATGGGCAAACAATAAAAAGTCTAAATTAGAATGCAATAAAATTTTGAACAGCTTGTTTATTCAATTTTGGTTTATTGGGCACAAATATGTTGGGCTTCCTTGCACCGCTTACCCTTAAATATAATCGCAGACTGATAATTAAATTAAATTGATTCAGCCATTGACAGGCTACGTAGCAATTGGAGAAATGAGATTCTACATAACTCAAAAACTAAGGTACTAGTAGACCTTAGATTATTAGTATAGAACTCTTTACTGAATGAACAATTTTTTTACGAAATTAGTGAACAAAAAAGGTGGGAATAGAAATAGATAAGAAGAGAAGATAAAATAAAAAGGAGGAGAAGGTAAATAATATAAAATAATAAAAAAAAGTTCATTCAAAGGGCGGGGTTAATTCCTGAGGAATTCTCTTCCACCCAACCCTTAGATTTTTGATGAGGATGATGGACCATGGGAATGTACAATAAAGATAAACAGAAATCAATGGAGTGACGTATAGAGAAGAATGGCAAGGATAAGCTGCACAGAACACAAAATGATGAAATCTAGGAAGAAATAGAAGAAAAACAACATCCAATAACATTAATATGATCAGGAAGAAGAAAATGACTGTGGTGAGACACAAGCACTTAATTACGAACGTTATGAACAATAAGGAATGATCAAGAAAGGAGGAAATGATAAAGCCATTGATGTTCTCCACAGACCAAAGACTGGTGTTCATGGAACAACAGCCTCACGTGAATTCCGATGACATTACAAACCAGATTTTGGTCCAACTTTATTGAAGATTTCGTGTCCCGTAATAAAAACACCATCTTCCGCCGATTTTTTATAGAGCGGCATTGGTCCGACATTTTTTTCGTGATTTCGAGGACCAACAAGTCTTATGCATCTCTTCAAATAAAATGACCGATTCAAGTATTTTTGAATAAATTACAATTTACTCTGGCATTTTTTTCAAGGATTAAAAGAACGAGCCTTTGAATAGAGAGACGTAAAGGTGTTAATCTAACTTTATGAACATTAAAATAACAGGACAGACATATTTCTATTATTCATTATTCATCACACGATACGGAACATTCTGATAGAAAGACAAACGGACTGTGGAAATATTTTATGAAACTTATCAGGCGTTTTATGAGTAGAAGAGGAACACTGTCTACACAGAAGACTAAACAGTTTTAAACTAGACTGGAAAATAAAAGATGCGATTAACAGTCATCACACAGACCGTTGTCTGGCTGCAATCTTTCACTTTATTATGTCACCTTTCGTTTTGTGACTCATAACTTGCGATTAGATAGAATACGAGTACGTGACAACATCGGCAATCGTATCTCCGCTACGCCTCTGTCTGCCCCATGATAGACCCATCAAAAAATCTCTGCGATCATCAAATGGAAGGGCTTTGATTTTTATTATTTCCTATGAGGGAGTAAATGTTTTACGTTTAGAGTTGTATTTATCGCGTCTGGTAAAGGGGAAACATGTAAAATCCTTTATTGAGCTTTTACCTATACCAAGATTTTAAAATATAACAGAAATCGTTTTCTAACACAATTTTTAAACGACAAATTTTTCATGTATATTATGCGAGAACAAATGATTTCTTTCTCATAAAATACGCCTAAAAGCAAAAGGTTTGTTTTTTCATATTCTTATATTACCACTAAACAGAAAAGGATTTTTTTTATATACATAATTATGGGACAATAAATTATTTCTTATTATAAAATACTCCTGAAAGCAAAAGATTTGCTTTTTCAAATTCTTCTATTACCAGTAAACATAAAACGAAATTCCTTTTATATATTCCTAATTATGCGAGAACAAATTATTTCTTACTTATGAAATAGGCCTGCTAAAAGGTTTGTTTTGTCATATTCTACAATTAGAATTGAACTGAAAGGGGCAGTTAATTAAAGATATAATTATGCGATGACAAATTATTTGTTACTTTTAAAATACGCCTAAAACCAAAAGGTTTGTTTTATCACATATGTACCTAGTCTATTACAATTAAACAGAAAGCGACAATTACGTGAGAATGTGTTCACCAACATATCAACAGCAAGAAGTGTTTCCAGTGAGAAGAAAGATTTAAACAAGTTAGGTAAACGACTTTTTTTCATTGTGTTCTTTTTTTTTTATTTTTAATTCTAACAAAACTGAGAAAAACGAAGCAAGAAGAAAACGACAAAAATAAATAAAAGATGAAATTAACTTTCACAATGAAATTGTATGAGAGATGGAATTTCCGCAAGAAAATTGTGAATAACATAAAATTTTGTTCGTGTAAAGAAAGGGTGAGTCAGCAAGCGACAATGGCACGCCCAGAGAGGATATACTGATGGGTGACCAAAATAAAGGTTCATGTTTTACATTTTCGCTTTCCAAAAAAGCAGGTTCCAAATTTTTCCCTCTCCCCAATCGTCACCTCGTCTGATCCATATTTTTCTAAACGTTCTCGTTTGTAGATCATATCATATTGATTGTCAAGTACGATCAGTGGTCATCATTGTGGAAGGTCTTTAACCACTTTTTATAGCGATAAGCAGCCAATTTTATGAAAAAACTCAAACGACTAGCAATCAAGAGAAGGATATCGTAATCATAGCAAGACATACCTATCAATTGTATTCTCCAAAAGACACCCACCCCGTACATAAACATTTTTCTATTTTCTGTATTTTCCAAAAGACACCCACCCCGTACATAAACTTTTTCTTATTTTTTGTATTTTCCAAAAGACACCCACCTCGTACATAAACATTTTCCTATTTTTTGTATTTTCCAAAAGACACCGACCCCGTACATAAATATTTTCCTATTTTTTGTATTTTCCAAAAGACACCCACCCTGTACATAAACATTTCCCTATTTTTCTCAAAACGCTTCCTCCGATTTTTTCCCCTCGCAGGAAAAATAACCTTTGCACCAACAAGCAACCTAATGAAAGGAAACTGTATGTTCTTTGTGAAAAATGTTAATTTATTTTCAGAAATAGCGACTTCCCTGGAAAATTGTGAAAGGGGCAACACAAATACTCAGCTTACTCTCAACACTCTCTAGCCGATTAATTTGAAAATTGTGAAAGGGGCAACACAAATACTCAGCTTACTCTCAACACTCTCTAGCCGATTAATTTGAAATCCGCTATGCTATGCACACACAATAGATTTCCCTCTCAGCAACAAAACATTTCCCCAAGTGTCAGTAGTCACTATACAGATAGTAAGAATTAGATTAACTTGTAAGCATTAAATGTTTCTATAAAAAATTAAGCTTACCGCTGACGGCATGTATGTCACAGATGGTCCACAGGCATCACAAACGACTTTATAAACAGTATCTGTTCGGCCTCCTAAGAAGCTAGGAGTGTTCCATGAAAGAGTAACTGTTGATTGATCCACAAAGTTGACTGTCAAATTTTGTGGAGCTGATGGAGGTTCTGAAACAAAAGAAGGGAAAATGTTAGTGGAGTCTGTCGGTGATGGCATTACAGAAATAAATGAATTATTGGATGGTTTTTGTTTGCACGGAAGAAGCATGATGCAAGAAACATTCATCTTAATACACCCGAAAATATAAGTATCACACCTAAGATGTACACATATCATAGCTATCACACCAAAGATATACACGAGATTCTTGCCTTCAGTCGCAAAAACATCAGACTAGCCACAGGGCTGATCACTGGTCACTGCAGTCTGAGAAAACACCTGCACACTATGGGCTTCCATCAAGAACAGGTTATGTGCAAACTCATAGCTATCACACCAAAGATACAAAAAAAAACAGTTTGAAAAATATACAGGATTGACCCTAGCTGAAGATCGAGAAAAGTGAAAGATTTTCGAGCTGCATTCTTAGATAGCTTTCAACAATGGTGAAATCATGGGCCTCTGAAGTAAAATTGCGTCTCTAAGTGTGTAAGCCTCGATAGTAAAATATATTCCGATGATTGCATTTAGATCAATGTTTCTACAATACCAAACTCACCGTAGCTAGGTATAAAGCTGTCCATTACCAGCCATTTTTTTTATATATATATTTAAAGATTGCAATATGTCTCAAAAACACAATGAAAAGCATTTTCGACTGAAAATTGCAAACCAAGAGGCTCGTCGATTAGAATTGAATTCCTGCTGTTATATTGGACACTTGGTTTTATTTCTGTGGTTTCCTGATTTCCAGTCTCCTCTCTTTATCAACCACATTCTTATGCATCGCTCAATCTTTCTGATTGAAAAATATCGTGGGTAATTGTACACATGCTCAGTCAACCAAAACTGAAAAAAATATATTTCTCCCATTGTCTCTTCTAAACCAAGAGAAGAGACTGGTGGTTTCAATACAACACATTGTGATGTGGTTCTTTCTTACTCATTTTAACAATAATTCATATTTTTTTAACACCAATAACGCGATAGACATATTCACAACGTACAAAAATTGCTACGCCAAGAGTAATTGTTGACTTCATATAACTCGTAAATGATGTACAATTAGCGTCTATGACGCGTTCAAAATACTAGTTCCCATAAGATAACTGAAGTTAATCAAACGTCCCGCGAGGTAATATTTTTGTGGGTGAGTATGTACTTTTTTGGATGAGTATGATGACTATTTTAAAACCCGACCCAGGCTGTGTGAGGTCAATATGGGTAGCTGGTAAGTACTCCCGTCCCAAATGACCTTAGACGTTAAAAAGAAGTCCAAAATAACATCAACACTGGTTTGTGTCTTGAATGTAGTAAGTCAAACAATTGATCGAAAATGAGAGGACAGGGGAATCCGGCCTAAACTTGTTGTTTTAATCCCTGACTGATTTACCAAATATAGTGTTTTCTGACCTGACGAACCGAAGGGGCTCTACAGAACGAGAAGATAAGATCTGGCCATATCATAACTCGTATACAGCGCTGACTTCCACCACACACAAAAAAAAATCCTAAAATCCTTTTGACCTAACTCAAATTTTTATGAAAAAAAAACCTTCTCAAATTCAATAGCGAAGAGCCTCTCATTTCTTACAAACATCATTTGTTATAGTGTTATCTATAAGAGCATTAGCATGGTTTATGCAGTAAACAAAAGTGGGAAGAAAAATGACATAAAACCCATTAAGAAGGTTCATTTTAAGAAATTCAAAAGCAATGCTACAAAAATGTAGGAATACTAAAAATACATATATCTGAAATTTATACGCGTTTGAAAAAAAATCTAATCTGTAACAATTCTTCAAATTTTTATCACATCAAAATTTGCCGTAAAAGCGATAAGTCACCTGGAAAATGTAATTTTTCAAAGACTATCACTATCTGTATGTTTTGACTTCATTCAAGACAAAGATATGAAATATTTATTGTAAAATTTGGAATTTTCGCCCGCATTTTGTGACGTGTTGACTTCCACCACACACAAAAAAAAATCTCCTAAAATCCCTTTGACCTAACTCAAATTTTTATGAAAAAAAAAACCTTCTCAAATTCAATAGCGAAGAGTCTCTCATTTCTTACAAACATCATTTGTTATAGTGTATTTTTATTTTTAAAATTCTTTTTTAACAATTTTTCGGCATTCTTAATTTTAATAAGAAATATTATTGAGGATGTTTGTAGTCATTTTGAAATAAAACAATTTCTAATTAATTTTGTATCGACTACAATTAAATTGATGAGTCACGAGCGCTTTCGTCTGTTACGACATCTTCTAGTCTGTTCACTAGAAGATGTCGTAACAGACGAAAGCGCTCGTGACTCATCAATTTAATTGTAGTCGATACAAAATTAATTAGAAATTGTTTTATTCTTAATTTTGATAAAATTCTTTTGATTTTGAATGAAATTTTCATGGACTGAGCCGATGTGCCTCCACCGATCCTCTCATTTCATACATATTTCCCTATTTTCAAGTGCGCATGCATAAACGCTCGACTCACTGATATCTTTGAAATGGATAGGATCAAATTTGGAAAGTATTTTGAGACTAGCTTCTTAATGAATTTCATTGATGAGCTCATATGTATTTCATTAAATTCTATTCGAATATATTGTCTGCTCATGGTCAAATGTGGTCTTCTTGACATTCAAATGTATCTGGATATCTAGCCTGACTGTTGAGCATTTCTATTTTAGAGGCGCGTTAGTAGAGAGAAAAGAAAGAAAGAAGGAAAGAGAGAGAGAGAGAGAGAGAGAGAGAGAGAGAAACAAGGAAAGAAAGAAAGGAATAGTGGAAAAGGCAATGCAAGAATAAAGATATAAAAATTGGTGAAGAAGAAGACTTAAAGGAAAACGTGGTGATAAGGGAGGAAAGTTCCTACAGGTTTTGACATATAATTTTGCCAGCGTTTTCTTTTGTTCGTTCAAATATTAAAGGAACAGAGGGGATGCTGAAATGGAAAGCTCATTATGTTCAGAGATTACCCTTCCCTTTGCTTCCTTTATCGAACCCCCAACAGGTGAGAGGGGTATCCACCAGATAGGAGAGAGAGCTTCTCGTTTCTTCTTAAATAACAGTCAGTTGATGTTCATTTACTTTTGTCCTAGTTCTTTAAGCATTTACAATGAGGTATCTTTTCTTTCTCTCCATTTCTCTCTCTCCCTCTCTCTTTCTTTCTTTTGTTTAATGATAAACAAAATAAAAATGCCAGACAAGAAAATTAATGTATACGAAATATTGTTGTTATCTTGAATTTTGAACAATACCACAAAAGTATCATTTCAGAAAGAGTTGGAGTGGTGGTAGGTACCAGAATTCGGGGGAGCGGCAGGCGCGGTGGTTATATTTTGATATTAGACGATGGCATTGACATGCCATCCTTTGGCAATATACACAGTATGCTGATGATAAGGAAACATGTTTTTACAGAGAAATTGACAGAGACAAAAATACTGGTATAGGATAATATTATTATTCTATCCATACTTATAAAGAGTAAACCCGACTAGTTAATATAAGTGACTTTTAATCAAAATAAAAACTTGAAAATTGTAACACACCAGATTCCTCTTGTAATACAATAAATTAAACATATGAAATAGAAAAGGAAAAAAAAGTTTACTATTGAAAATAATAAACCAAAATCTCAACTTTAACGGAATGAAATTCTGGTAACAAACTCGTAAATTCTTGTCATCTACAGAATGACCGATTTCCTTAAGAGTATTAGTAGAAATACACAGAAGCAAGAATAAAATGGCGTCTCATGAAGCGGAATAACCCTGCTGTTCAATTTTGAATATCCGAGAGGATTTTGAATGGAGAATGATTCCCAGGTTCGCTTTGAAAGAACCCATAAAACAAACAGGTGAATAGATGTTACTTAATCGATTAAAATAATACAGAAAAGACATGATTATGGTTGCTCCGTGCCAATTTGCCTCCAAAATTAGAAGTATGATCACAATTAAAAAAAAAAAATTGATCAACAAACAGCAACTTGTTTAGATCTGTATTCCCATTTACCTGACCACCATCGGAAACAATGGTGCCACTATTGATCACAAGATGTATTTTCTACATGGAGACACCTTCGTTCTAAGAAATCTACAAATGTACATTGCTCCAATGCAGAATGCCTATATATATATATATATATATATATATATATATATAACACGACAAAAAACATACAGAGTCATATTTTATTTGGCAAAATAACAAGTTTTTGTCTCAAGTACCGACCTATGTGTCTTTTTTTGTGTGTATATGTAATATAAGTTTGCAGCTTTTTTCAAGTAGTGTGAACATGTCTCGACTAGGGTGTCGGTCGATACACTCTGCGGGGAGTTGCCGCGTCGTGTTTTGGATGTTGTCAAATTTATATTTTATTGTTTCATTCTTTCTTACTATCTTCTTTTTAATGAAGCTTATTGTAAAGTAGATATATGTATTCGAGCGAGGCTCTGTGTGTTTTAATTGCCTTATTAATTATTTTTCCAAAAATACCAAAAATAGACCTCATAATTCTAAACCCCAACCTAATACTTTCGATTTTTTGTGGAGACGATTTTTTTCTTTTCTTTTTTTTGTCAAAAGGGAACGGCGAGTAAGGTTCAAGAACCGTTCACGAGTTACAAATAATCGTCTCAAATATCACACATTTGGAGGATATCAGCAAAGTTATGACTCAATAACTCGAAATTCGTGGTGACAACCAACTAATCAATCTAAACTTTTTTAATTAAAAAAAATTGTCATTACCTAGCCTTGAACCACCGACTATTGGCACGCAAGCCCTAATTTACAACTACTAAGCCAATTATGTTTGTGTTTAAATCGATTAAAATGTACAATAAAATTTGTGTTTCTACTTCTATTGATTAACTTTGTGTGCAATAGTCGTAACGTCCTCGCAACACTTGAAATTCCGAAAGGAAAGACCGCCACAATTAATAATAATAATAATTGATTAATTTTGGTGACGCCATACATGCGTCATATCAACAGCTGGGAGAAGTTGGTCAATCAGAAAGCTACTCGCACACTCGTGTTGGTCTTCATGGGTGTCAAACAGGTAAGCAAAGTCAACAATGTTATCAGTCGCAGTGTAAGAATCAATGTTTACAATCTTTTCAATACAGTTTGTGATTCGTTGATTTCATAGTGAATTTTGGAATTAAATATTAAGGATTAAGATTTTTAATGAACTTACTTCGGGCATGGTCAGCCGTCAGTGGAATAAATAATCAATGACAAAACGGGATGATGCTATATAAAAATTATTGACGAAAAAAATAT
This sequence comes from Pachypsylla venusta, assembly GCA_012654025.1. Lineage (NCBI taxonomy): Eukaryota > Metazoa > Arthropoda > Insecta > Hemiptera > Aphalaridae > Pachypsylla > Pachypsylla venusta. Next base: position 41,343,072 of record CM022874.1, read on the forward strand.
ATTAAGAAATCTGGTAAAAGATATTTCTCGATACAAGGCGAGTAAGGTTTTGTAGGAATTTTCGACGGAAGGACCGGAAATGTTGTGGCATTTGTTGATGATTTGCTTATTCGGTTGTGAAATAAATGTCACCATATCCGTCAGTGAAGACATCCTGTTCAAATCTCAAAATGAAAAGCATCACAGAAAACCGCTGAACAAATATTATTATCAGGGTAAGGTTAATTGCTGATCAATTAATTTAATTACCGAGTTTGGTTCCACGAAAGAATAAAATAAAATATTTTGGTTCCTCTAGAAAAAGTTAATTTGGTTTGCAATGTCTATTAATATACAATAATTATCTTTCAAAATGATCAGCTTTGAAAGAGCAATGGAAGAAAGAAATGAAACTTGAATATTATTCCCAACAAGTTTTTGTCCCCACTAGAGAAGAAGAAATGTTTGTCCCCACACAGTATTAGATCCCAGAAAATTTTGGGTGCCAATAATTACTATGAAACACTTAGCTCATTTGATAAGATGTGTCGAAAAATAACCAAAATCAAATTATAAGATGTCAAATTTTCAGAACCACAGGAATTTCTTGCATTAATCAGAATAAAGACTGCTTCTGAATATGGTGTGCTCTGGATCAAAGTCAAGTAAGGTCGGCCCTTTCAGTAAGTGTTCGGCCTTTCTCGAAATATTTTTGGAGTACATTAAGGACGGTCTTACATCAACGGTTTCAAATAGTTAGTATTAAATCCACTGTCTTAATAAGTAATATTGACAGTGGATTTCAAAAATGGTCTGAGGAAGAGCATTATAAGGATCTTTTGTTTGGGAGCTTTCAGTAAGCTGAAAAGCAGTGTCCAATTTGTCTTTTATCAATCTTGAGTTGATTTGGTTGGTACTCGTACCCTTTTGGTTTATTATTTTCAATAATGAACCTTTGGAATCGAAAAAAACAAACTATATCTTTCTTTTCAGGTAACCGACGAGAAAAATCAAAGAAAATTCTAATACCACTTTCCGAATATTTCAAATCTTTTCGTCTAAAACTCTTTCAAGATAGACTTGAAGAGTATCTTGAACGCACAAATGTCTATGAAAATTTTACAACTCAATTGACAACATTTAATTTTATGAGCGGATTCCTGACACAACTTGAAAAGGATTATATTATCCAAAGTAAGATTAACGAAAACGAAGGCTGTCTGGCATCCATTGATCACATACTCATACCTCGATCGCACAGTAAAACTGACGATACAGTAATAATATTGAAATATAGTGGCGATGAGAATCTTGAAGTTCTTGAAGAAAAAGTAGACCATGAATTTAATAAAATGATAGGAACAGATTTTCGAAAAGAAATTCATTCGAATTTTCCGAGCGGTCGTAAAGAGTATAATAGGATTCGATATGTGTATCTGATATCGTTGGGAATCTCTTACAATAACGTTCTTCTCCGACATAAACAGTACAAATTAGAAAACACATTTGATAAATACACAAGCAATCTATTGCAATGCTTTTCAACACATGATATGATCCAGTTTCAGAAATACCTGGACAAATTTATAGTTTTGACAAACAAACAAATCAATCATTCAAATGATCTGAAAACACTTGTTGAAGGATTCCTTGATCAGAATGAACAGTATTATTCTAAATCAAATGACCAAGAATCAGTTTATATTCCAAGAAATCGAAAAAGAAAGAATGGTAAAAACATTGCCTATGTCATAAGATATAAAGTTAGTGATGAAATGCGTGATCAAATACAAGACGAGTGTAGTCTACAAAATACGGCAATGTTTGATTCTCTCCCGACGGTGGATACGGTACGGACAGTGTTACTTGTTCATAAGAAGAACTATGGCTACATAGACATAGAATCAACTACCATGGAAAAGTAAAAACATGCATACAGAATTACAGATTAATAACAAAAATGTATATACAAGAGTACTTTCCCCAAGCCCATCTAAACTTTGGATTCTAACAGTACGTCAGTAACACAATAAAATTAGTTAAAACCATAATCATATTACAGCGTTGCTTTCTCTGTTATTTCATATACCTTCAATTTTAGGAATAATCACATTGGTGTGTCGTTCTCGTGCCAATCAGCTGATATGCCGACAGACGCCAGATCTCTCTATTTTTCACTGGTGCTAGACTTTCTCTCGTGCCAATCAGCTGATATGCCAACAGACGCCAGATCTCTCTATTTTTCACTGGTGCTAGACTTTCTCCGTCCCTCCTAAGTTACAAAATTAATATCAAAAGCGATAATGGCACCTATATATTAATACAGACTCCACATCTCTCTTTTTTTCACTGGCGCTAGACTTTCTCCGTCCCTCCTAAGTTACAAAATTAATATCAAAAGCGATAATGGCACCTATATAGTAATACAGACTCCAGATCTCTCTTTTTTTCACTGGCGCTAGACTTTCTCCGTCCCTCCCAAGTTACAAAATTAATATCAAAAGCGAAAATGCCCACCTATGGCGATGCCATTAAAATATAAATCTAATCAAAGCAGACCAACTCAACATTAGCTAATTTATACAAAATGTTTGTCATCATTTTGAAAAGGGAAAACGAGAAAATGTATATTAATTATACGTATTAGATTTTAAATGAAATTTGTACCCAAATTACAAACTATACCTTCATTTTAGGAACAATATTAGTATCAATTTCAAAATATTAAAATTGTCCAAAAAACCCTGACTTTCAGCCCATTTACCCTAAAATTTAATGACCCTATCATTATATTTTCCCTATGTCCACATTGTAAGTTGTATTAAATTATAAACGAAAATTTTAATAAGATACATTTGTACAAAACAAACATTATGGTCGGGGGCCTGCTCATCAGTGACCGGTCCCTCATCTGTATCACTTACGATAGAAAGAATTTTTTTTAGAGACCGGGGGGAGGGGGGGGATGTTCCCCCCCACACAATCCTCAACTTTCACCTTTTACAATTTTATCTTTTCAGATATAGTTACATTTTAATTAGGGAAATTATTAATTAAAAAGAAGATTTTTTTCTCTGTTTTTAGTTCTGACAACGAACGGTGTCTTTTGAAAATTAAAACCATTTATTTGCCTATCATTTGAAAAAAGAAAACGTCTCCTCATCGCCGTTTTTTTTTTTTTTTTTTTTTTTTCTTTTTTTNTTTTTTTTTTTTTTTTTTTTTTTTTTTTTTGCTGTTTTTTGTGAAAAGGAAAATATATGTTTTCTTTTCTTCTTCTTCAAATTGCATGCTTATTGCTTACTCTATTCCATATTTGAACATTATGATGTTGGAGACCTTACCATATTGGATGGCATCACTCAAACATCGAAATGTTATCCTTGATTTTTGCTTAAAATACATTGAAACCAATTTAAAGATTCCGTTTTTTGAAGAAAATAACGGAAAGTTTATTACTAGTGGATCGAGATGATCAGGTGTTCACGTAAGTGTTGTAGTCATTTATATAAAAAAATGTCTTAATCAAATTTAAAAAAATCATTTTCAAAAAACAAAATATTTGGCCCCCTGGCCCCCAAATATCCCTTAACACCAGCCATAACATATCAAAATTTTACGTTTCTACAACAAACCGCTAAAAAGATAAAAATCATTTTTAAAAAAGCCAATATTAGGCCCCCTGGGCCCAAACTTTTCAATCCAAAATCCATGTCTCCACTGCAAGCTGGTACATGAGGGAGATCATGACACGTGAACTTTCTATTCTTTCTTCTTCTGTCTCAGAGCCTCCTTTGTGTTCTCAATTTTTGAATTATTCATCCACTAGCGAAATTCGTCCCTATTCTATTTTATGAAATTCTATTTTCTATTCTATTGCTAGATAATGATGTTTAATATTAATGAACAGATTTTTTACAACTTTTTTTTTTTAATATTCAAGAATACAGAGAAAAAAATGGAATCGCACTTTGAAATTTTTCACTGTAAAAAGGAAGAGGTATCGATATTCCCTTCTGTTATTGTACATTTTGTTTTCATGTTTTCAATTTATTCCTTTTGCCGTACCAACTGTTTACCAACACAAATATATATTTAGACTATCCGTTAAGATGATCTAAAGTCATGGCTGTTTCCGTGTGCAGTCGTGCCCAAAAATATTTGAAATAGTTTGGTATTGATAGTAGGTTAAGTAGTTTCCTACCAATGATAATTAATCAACATGAGATATATTCTATGTCCTCCTCGATATCCCGAGATATATCCTATGTCCCCCTCCATATCATGAGATATATATCCCATGTCCTCCTCCATACCCTGAGATATATGCTATGTCCTCCTCCATATCATGAGATATATCCTATGTACTCCTCCATTTTATCCTCCTTTATATCATGAAATATATCCTATGCCCTCCTCCATATCCTGAAATATATCCTATGTCCTCCTACATATCCTGAAATATATCCTATGTCCTCCTCCATTTTGCCCACAATCATAAAAGCTTTGGTACCTATTGATAAGACACAGTTTGTTCAGTTAAAGTGGACAAAAAAAATATAACGCTTTGTCTTCACATAGTGGTAGCATTTAAGATAAGACTTACGCTAATTCTACAAGAAGTCGATATCCAAGATTATTAGCAAAATCTAGCTCAAGATAAACAAGATAGGCATGGAAAAGGCTGGTGTGTAAAAGTGAGATATAATAACTGATATTATCTCCCACCTAAAATATCTCGGGATCTAGAAATTTTAAGAAGTACGAATAAAATCCACTGTACTTAGGATTCAAATCTTTTGTGGCCTCCCTATGACAACAATTTCCATTGATTTAGGAGACAATTAAAACAAGATTTCACAGTTTATAATTTTGTATGGCATTTGTAACAGAACAACCAAAAAAGCAAACAGAAAATTTGAGAGAGTAAAAAAATTAAAAGCAAAAAAAAAAAAGGAAAGAAAAAAGTGCATTAATTATTTGAAATCCAGATGCAGGCGACGTGATTTTTAATATTCATTATTTTCAAGAAAAAAAAGACATTTTTTCTTGTCAGACAAGAAGAGAGAAATTTTTCTCAGCTTTTTTTCGTCCTTGCTTGCTGACAAAAAAATGGGTGACATTTATAAGTTAACCAAAAAGCTTCAACTAATATAATAATTTTTTTGATAAATATTTATCACTTGTGATACTTATCAACAAAAAATTGGTTCTGTAAACTCACTTAAGTAGTTAAAGTAATCAGCTTATTCTATGAATATCAGATTATTTCTATGAATGTCCAAACCAAATTTCATCAAAATCAGATAAGGCGTTCGAGAGTTATTGTGGTACTAAAAGATAAACCGACAAAACAAAGAAGAAAAAAATGTCGTGTTAAAACCGGACCTCACTTGGTTCGCTTTGTCATAAACAAAATTAAGACTAGCCATTATGGTGTCTAACATCCGGAAAGGATATTAAGCACCCGGAGAAAAAGAAAGCCGCTCTGAAGGACACTTCGATTCATCGTGACAAAAAATTGATCATTCAAATAATTCGATAAATCGTCTAATCGATATCCATCCCCAGCAATAATGGCATAGATGCGTGCAGATTGGTCGGTTGCATCCAACGAAATAAAAGATTTGATGAAGTAAAAAATAGATTACAAACCAAGTACGACAATAGTAATGCTACAGAATCGTTCTTTCCTTTTGTCTTTTAATTCGTCGGTTGCATCACATTATAAACATAAAGGTACACGGGGTTCCAACCCAACTTTTGTAGCAATATACAATTTTATGCAACTCTGTATTTTCTAATCTCTTAATTATTATTATTACAAAACATTTTGTAAAATCTTTGTAGATTTCAAGCTTTTAATAAAAAAAAAAACGAAAATTTTATACAAAGGATCTTTCCATAAGATTTAAGATAAACTGTTTGTTGACCCGAAATTAATTTGTACAAAGACTTTGTTTATACCAAGAAGAGAAATTATTTTTGCAAAAATTTTAAAGTACATCGTCAACCAAAAAATAAAGGAAAAAAAAAGAGAAAGAGAGAACGTTTTGAAGTAAACACAAAAACTTTGAAGATTATCAAAACCAACTTTGAGAAGCTGAATATAAAACATCTTTGAAGATAATATCATTGACAGCGTCAATGGCAAGTTGAATACACCAGTTTCAGTAAGATTATCGAAAATAAGTAAGGAGGAATACTCAAAAACCACGTCGCACTTCAGAGTACACTTAGAGCTACTGAGTTGACTCAACAAGTCAACTCAATAGCTCTAAAACTGCAACTAGACTATGCATCAGTTAAGCTACTTCTGTTTGGTTCGATTTCAAGCATTCCTTGATTGCTCCGGCCAGTTGTAAATAGGTATAGGGTTTACCCAAAGCTTCTCCAAAATTGAAGTCTTGATATTGGGGAAATACTTTTTGGCCAAAGTAATATCTTACGTATCATTATATATAAAGATAAAGCTTGTTTTTCTTGTCCACGCTAACTGAAAACAACTACTTATCGGTAACAGATTTTTTTTATCATGATTGTGGACATAACGTAGATTTTATGTCAATTAATTGATTAGTTATCATTTTTTGAGAGATTCTTAGCTCACTGTCGGTACCAAACTATTTCAAATGATTGCGGACATGACAGCGGTAGGAGAACGACCTCTACAACGTCCAGTGAAGTATAATATGTGGGCTCCTATAATCATGAACTATTTCAATATAAAAAAAAATCGATTTTCCCACTAATCCTCTACCTCACTCTTCACTCTCAAATTTCTCTACCCTTCCGGTATTCTTTTATTCTTTTTTCTACTTCCCTCTATGACTTTTGGGTTATACCTCCTAATCCTTCGATACAGTCTTCTCTCGCTTTTTTTCAATTCCTCTACGTTCTATCTCCCTTTAATCCCTCTTTTTCCGCGATTCACTCTTCGTCTCCCGCTTTTCTTTAATTTTTTCCTCTAATCCTTCTTTTCTCCCTTTATTACACTCCAATTCCCATATTCTCTGCTGTTTCTTCCTCTAATTCTCACTCTATCCCTCCATTTTCCGCCTCTTTTTCCTCTAATACACTCTCCTTCTCACGTCTTTTCTTCAATTCATTCCTTGAACAAATTACTTTCAAAACGACTTTCTTTTTGTTTTGCTAAAACTTTTCACTTTCTATTTTCCGAATTGAAAAAAAAAAATATTTCTTTTTTTCCAGAAACAAAACAAACTTTCTTTTCGTGGTGTGGGCGAAAAATAAAATGTTTCCAAAGGATGGGAAATTTGGAGCAGTAAGCGTAATGTGAAGTTTAAACATAAGTTGCATGAGGGACACGAAACTTTTGAATTACACTTTGGGGAATACATTGTAGATCTATCCCAGAGATACACCAATCCAATTAGGACTGACTAACTTCATTAGTGAAAATAGGCGATAATTGACATTGAGATGCTACTTGAAGGTGACATTCTCACGGGTCCAGAAAACAATTCTGCAATATTATTATGTAACTGACTATATTGCAGTGATTGATATGTTTCTGGGGGCCCATGCAAATTATTATGGAGACTAATTAGATAGGTATTGATGAAAAATAAAATCTTTAGAGCTGAATTCTCATACATCTGACCGCCATCGGGAAAAAAATATGTCACTCCAATTGATTAATTCATAGTAATGTTCCTTCTAGGAAAATAAGGCCCGTCCTATTTAAAAAATATCAACACGAAATTTAGTTTCTGTCCCTTGACTACACTGGTAAATAAAATTTGGTACAACTTACTTGTGCATGGCATGGTTTTTGGATCCTTAGTAGCCCTGTAGAATCCAGAATTACATCGACATTCTGCAAATCCATAATCAGGTGCTTTGCTGTTGCCTGGACATGGTTGACAATGGTCATCCCCAGTGGCATGTTTGAATTTTCCGGGTGGACAAACTGAAAACAATAAATTATAAAATGTTTATAGATGACTTTGTAACTTTGTGAAGATCCATATTAAATTTATTTTCTATTCAATAAATAAAAAAAATATATAACTAGGTAGTATCTATATAAATTGTAACGAAATCAGAAACAATTTAGACAAGCAAAAACGGGACATTTCGGTCTCAAAAATGTCTTACACAACAAGGGAATCTTCAGGGAATTCTAATTTTGTACACTGTTTGGGAAGAAATCCTTGTCTTAGCGCCCTACTCAATTATTGGAGTGTGAACAGTATTAATGGGTAACTGAACCAATGAGAATATATTGTCCCAATTAAACCAGTAAGAAGACTGCTCAAACTGTCTGAGCAGTTGAAACTTAGATAGACATTAAAGTTGAAATTTACAGACTTTTTTTATCAAAAAGTCCCCGAAGCTAGGATGTAAGGATAACAAACCTTTGATTTGAAGCTCTATGAAATGAAATGAGGTATATAATAAGAAGTGTACCGAAAAATACTGATCGATACATCAAAATTGATGAAAACAGATTGAAAGCATTGGAAGTCTATATCAACCCAATTCAGGCAGAAATTCAACAAAACTCTTTACCAGTTTTTAAAAAGACTCATCAACCGTGGAATAGGTGTCACTGTTCAATGCTTACAGAAGAAACCAATTTTATAAAATATTTGGCACACATATAAACCAAATCCAATGATAAGGTTAGTGTTCGGTGTCAAAGTTGGTCTTATGTTAAATAATACAAGCGGTTGAAACACAAATTGTTTGGAATGTAAATTCCAAACAATTTGGCAGCTATTGTAAAAAAAAAAAAAAAATGTCCGCAGTTGTTTGTTGAGCACAAGCATGGCGTTAGGTGACAAGGTGTTCAGTGTCTAGAAACAAGACATCGCCGTTAGAATTTCAGTTCATTAGACACTAGAAACTGGCTACAGTTTTCTATACTGCTGATGATTACGGCCACTGGACTGGGAAAAAAAGCTTCGAAATTTCTAAAATGATTGTAAAATATTCCTCAAATTTCAAATAAGTCCTTATTTTCCAATTAAGCTTTATATTATCCTCACATTAAAGATACTTCAGTCCAGTAAGCACTTCCGTTTTCCTTGAAGTTACCTTTCCAAATAATACCCTATCATTTTATATCAGCATGGATCCTCCGTAAACTCAATTCTCACTAGAGAAACCTTAGCTATAGAAATATGTATGCTTAATCCCCAAACACAAAAAGCCCATGAGGCTGAGGTGTAAGGATTTCAAAACTCATGAAAAAGCTCAATGTACTAAAGGTACTCTCTCCTACACTCTTAAACTCTAAATGATCAACAATCATAAGAGTCATCTTAGCATTTCTTTCTATTATTTTTCATGAAATTTTCATCACAATTCAGGCACTTGCATCTATCTTATTTTCCTTAATCAATGCCATCACAATTCAAGCACTTGCATCTATCTCATTTTCCTTAATCAATACCATCACAATTCAGGCACTTGCATCTATCTCATTTTCCTTAATCAATACCATCACAATTCAGGCACTTGCATCTATCTTATTTTCCTTAATCAATACCATCACAACTCAGGCACTTGCATCTATCTTATTTTCCTTAATCAATACCATCACAATTCAGGCACTTGCATCTATATCATTTTCCTTAATCAATACCATCACAATTCAGGCACTTGCATCTATCTTATTTTCCTTAATCAATGCCATCACAATTCAAGCACTTGTATCTATCTCATTTTCCTTAATCAATACCATCACAATTCAGGCACTTGCATCTATCTCATTTTCCTTAATCAATACCATCACAACTCAGGCACTTGCATCTATCTCATTTTCCTTAACCTATACCAGCCCATCTCATCACTCATTCTTATATTTTTGAACAGTCCTACTTTCAGCAAAGTGACCTCTACAGGTCAGCACATAGTAGAGGGTTTCTTTCTCTTGTACATTGTCACAGCGTTCTCCGCTCTCCTTCTCTCTCTTACACACGGAACATATTCCTAAGGCTATTCTTTACTTTGAACATAAGTATACGGGATGGGTCATTAGAGAAAATCATTACCAAAATTCCATGGACCTCGGCATTGTTGATGGATATTATTACTCAACTGATCACACTCTTTATCTAAAATTAGAGATTACGATCCCGGGATCCCGCCCGAAAATGACTGAAATTTTGATCCCGGGATCCGCCATCCAATCCCGGGATTTTCAGGATTGACATTGATATAATAAAAACAAACAATAAACATATTTTTTTATTGAATTTGGAAATGAGACCCCAATACATCAACCTTGAACGTTACATGAAAGTCGATGTGCTGCCATCTATCATGCAATAAAAAAAATGCAAGACCTTTTTAAATCTTTGTATGGACCGAATAAACCGATGTGTTGTTTGTATGACTCATGCGAATTATCCAAAAATAGGTAGGTACCTAGTCTTTCGGTAAAAACAAAGCAGTCGGTATTTCACTTGTTTTAGTTTCTTCATATCTTTATCTTTTGACTTGTAAAAGTGTGCAAAGGCTTAATTTTTATGTTCTAATATATTCTGACATCTTTTTTGAAAGTAACAATTTGTGTTTAAAATGGACGGTTTTATATCGCACAAAAAAGATTCAGATCCTTCATCCGTTTGGAGTCATTTTTTAGTGTCCAAAAACGGTAAAAATGCAAAGTGTAAAAAATGTGATGCTATTCTAAAAACTCTTGGTGGTTCCACAGAAGGACGCCACACACATCTCTCAAGTTAAAAACTTGATTTTTATTTTTATTTTATCTACTTATTATAGTAACTACCTACTTTTACTTGATTTTTGGAAGGTTCCCAATTTTTTTCTAATCCCGGGACCAGTCCCGGGATTTTGATCGTTCCAGTCCCGAAACTTCAGGATTGTCAAGAAGGTTCGGGATCATAATCTCTATCTAAAATCCAAACAATAGATTTCATAGACGAAAGAAGAGATGGCTTGTAAAATATGCTGATCTGAGAAAACATATGATTTGAAATTCGAAAACGGTCATTTAAATTTATAATCAAATTAAATAGTCCAGCAACACGTTGAATACAACAGTGCCCGTTAGATCACCGAAGTTAAGTTACTTCAAACGAGGTTTTACTAAGTAGGTGACCACATGGGTTCGCGCCCTCGTTATTCCGGTTGAACTCAATGTGGGTAGTCGTTTGGAATTTTCCAGCGAATTGAGGGTGAAACCCATCGTCCCGAACGACCAATAGATGATAAAGAGACGTTTACTAAAAAAATGTCACGGGTGAAAAAAGCATCACGCGTTACAGTGTTACATCTTAAAAATAAAATTCCACTCACATCATTTTTCATAACGCGTCCAAAGAAGTATAACTTCAAAAAAAAATAAAAAATAAAAAAAAATACCTAGTCCATCTCACAATTACACTTACAATTTAAACAACTCGGTTAACCAAGTCAATACGTAACCAACTCGGTTGACCATGTCGATACGTAACCAACTCGGTTGACCATGTCGATACGTAACCAACTCGGTTGACCAAGTCGATACGTAACCAACTGGCCCCCAAGATGGTTGGTTCTTCGTACCGGGGCTACCCGTGCCCTCGGGCACGGCCAAAGACCATCAACACCGTTCCGACGACAACTCACCGTGTTTTTCCTCCGTTGGACCCAGCCGTGCTGCTCCAGATACTTCCTCAAAGAGTTTGTTTATAGAGCCTTGCTAAACCCTGAAGTATCTGATCGTTGTCGTCTATGTATGCTGGCTGCTCATGATTTACGTCATGAGCAGCTAGCAACTATCCATCAAACCCAACTAATCTAGAGCCGTCAGCATTATGGACAGATCCTGTTGGAGAGGCCGCCTTTCTTGGCCTGGAGACACAGTGAGAGTTGTTGAGAGCGTTTACAACAACAACATACGTAACTAACTCGGTTGACCATTTCGATTCGTAAATAACTCGGTTGACCAAGTCCAACACAAAAGAGTGAAATGACCGCCCATCATACATCTCTACATTTCCAAAAGAAAACCGATTCTCCGAACTGGTCTATTCATTTGTTCCGACACTGATCCAGTAGTGTTGGTGAAATACAAACACATCAGAACTGTTCACAAATATTTGTGGCATTCTTTAAACTCAATGCCCAACGAAGCTACAACAACATTGATCCGTTGCTACGACAATCGCCCTTCCAACTATAACTCCCAATGACCAAATGGATCCACACTGAATGTTTCATTTATATTGGAAGATGTGTAGGTTGCGAAATATTATCAATTGATCTTTTATATTGATAAGGACCAGAGTGGCACGCCCCCTCCTCCATCATTGCCAGACCAAACGGTACCTATTTAAAATATTCAGGATAGAAACCAAATTTTGATCAAGAATTTATTGTTATTGTTGAAAGAGTTTAACATCAACAAATGAATTAAGACAGGATAAGGGACTGTGCAAGGGTGACATCACAAATCTCAACCCTTTATGTGCAAATACGGATGTAACGTCTTTACAGAACCCTTTATGTGCATGTACGGACGTAGCGTCTTTACAGAACCCTTTATGGGCAAGTACGGACGTAATGTCTTTACAGAACCCTTTATGTGCAAGTACGGATGTAATGTCTTTACAGAACCCTTCTTGTGCAAGTACGGATGTAATGTCTTTACAGAACCCTTTTTGTGCAAGTACGGATGTAATGTCTTTACGAAACCCTTTATGTACAAGTACGGATGTAACGTCTTTACAGAACCCTTTATGTACAAATACGGATGTAACGCCTTTACAGAACCCTTTATGTGCAAGTAAGGATGTAATGTCTTTACAGAACCCTTTATGTACAAGTACGGATGTAACGTCTTTAAAGAACCCTTTATGTGCAAGTAAGGATGTAATGTCTTTACAGAACCCTTTATGTACAAGTACGGAGGTAACTTCTTTACAGAACCCTTTATGTGCAAGTACAAACTTGTTCAATAAAAAAACACTCTCTTTAGAGTGAAATTTATTTTCGAGTCTGTTGTTTCCTTTTTAAAAAGGTTTTTTTTTTTTTTTCAAATTTAATTTGCAAATTTATTCTCTCCTTTTTTCCTTTTTTACCTTTTTTCTATTTGTTTAGATATTTTCACTCGAAATCAGAACAGACAATTTTGTTTCAACAGACGGTGACTTTGAGATGGTTTGAGTAAATGTTTCTACTCAAAACTATCGACACCTTACCACATAGTACACATCAGGCTGATGTTGTAAAAGGCTTGCCAAAACAATTCCGAGACACCTTTTTGTTTAAAACAATATGTTTTACATAAATTGTAATTAATGGTAATGCAAGTTAGGGGGACCCTCTCAAAAGATAACAGCACATTTACACCCCAAACTTTTTATCCTCGTGAATTTAAGAAATTCACCACTATTGGGGAACATGGAATGCGCTGAGATTATCAACACCAAGTCCGGCGACTTTATAGAAGCATAATACGCCACCTAACCCTTCCATCACCATCACTTTTCGTGATGGACACGGAAAGTACGCCCCCAAAATAAAATTATTTAGACAACTCCTCAAAATTTAAGATTTTAATGTTCTGTAAATATACTCGTAGATCCCGAGATATTTTACATGTCACATCCCATAAGAAAATTAATAATTTCGGATGACCTTTCATGGAGCTGAAACATTGATGAGAATGTTATGCAGAATAATCTCAAAATGTTGATGATGATTAATTAAATATAAGTAAAAACGCAAAGATCATAGAATGTCAAATGGAAAGTTATCTCCCCTGTGAACGCAAAGATAATAGAATGTCAAATGGAAAGTTATCTCCCCTGACAACGCAAAGACCATAGAATGTCAAACGGAAAGTTATCTCCCCTGACAACGCAAAGATCATAGAATGTCAAATGGAAGGTTATCTCCCCTGACAAACGCAAAGATCATAGAATGTCAAATGGAAAGTTATCTCCTCTGACAAGTCTACTGCCCACACTAGACAACATACAAACTATGGTCTCCGTATTTTGGCAGCAGTCGGATGACAATTATACTAGGTATTTTTTATTTATGGCATTTTCCCATTTTCTTTCCTTTCTTATTTTTTAAAAGCTTTATGCAACAGAATGCTGCATAAAGTTACTGTTGTTATGTTACTGATGTAATTATATTGTAATTATATATGCTTATGTTACTGACGTAATTATATTGCAGTGATTGTCATGGTTCTGGGGGCCCATGTCAATTATCAGCCTCCAAGAACGGATGTATGATGACAATTAAAAACATAAACAGTATACTACAACTTATCTAGAGCTGCTGTCTCATACATCTGGCTACCATCGGATACGATGATGCCACATTGAATGAATGCAACATTCACATCTAATATAATATGAATACCGCATAATACCCCAAACTAATATAAAGGGTGATTCAGTTTGTTTGCATAAAGGGAGTAGGAGTTGTAGAACATGAAAAAATAATCACTTATTACAGGTGTGACTTTTTGTTTAGGACTTAGTTTGGGAGTTATGGCTAAAAACGTGATTTTTTTGATAAGCTCATAACTCTTTTAAAAATTAAAATTACCAAAAAGATAATTTTAAGCTGCATTTATTTAGTGCACATTGACTTGTTCGGAATCAATGTATCAAAATGGCGGTCATTTGAAATTTTTAAATTTGGTTTTCTCGAAAACCACTCCATGGATTTTTAATTTTTTATCTCATTTTTGTGGAAATAAAAAGCACTACAAATTTAAAATTTTGCCATTTGAAATTGAATATTTCAAATAGCCGCCATTTTGCTACATTGATTCGGAGCAAATTAATGTGTAAAACTAAATAAATGCAGCCTAAAATTAGCGTTTCAGATCATTTTAATTTTTGAAAATTGGACCAGTTTTAAAAGGGGCTCATCAAAGAAAATCACGTTTTTAGCGATAACTCCTAAACTAAGGCCTAAACATAAAACTCAAACCTGTAAAAAGTTATTCTTTTTTCATGGTCTACAACTCCTATTCCCTTGATACAAACAACCTAAATCAACCTCTATGGACAAGTACTTTGTCGGAACATATTCTAAGAATTCATTCCTTCAATATTTATTCACTGTTTCATTCTTCACAAACATATCATTAATATCCATTTCTTCATTTTTATTGCACAGTTTCGACAGCATCATTCCAGTTCTGTTGTTGCATCATTAACGCGGATACCTCCCAGGCAGAACAGAATATACTTACAATCAGAACTCGAAGATAAGAAAAACTTTAACATAGTTTTCCTAAGCAGAGCTGAACGTTTTCTTCAAATTTTCTTTTCTGATCTGATAGTGCAAACCATCCTGGGGGGAAACAGTTTTGTTCTAAGTTTCTCTATAAATATGTTCGTCGAAATAATACTATCTGGAGAGGATATCTTGGGGAACGGTATAAGAAGAGCGGGTGAGAAACAAGGGGAATCTTTCCTAGAGCGAAAATAAAGTTGTAAAATTGGAAAACTTTGAAATCATATTTTTTGTTTTAAATATCCTTTTCTATGATAACAGTATAGTCTGTTATGCTGGCACCTTCATGCAGGCACTGAATCCCACGGATCTTAAAAAACGTACACTGAAAACTCATTTAAATCAAGATTTAAGAGTATTCCATTTTTTTTAATTAAAAATTAAGAAATGTTATTATTAAATATTGATATCCTGATCTAAATAGTACAGCTCGTTTAACTGCAGATGCGTTATTTTGTAGTAAATTTGCGATCTGATTTTGTGAGAAAATAATGTCCTGGTTATTTGTCGGAGAAAATCAGCATTCATGAGGGATGATGATGGTTCACACGTCATTTGTTTGGTGCATTGTTGTCCTGATAGCTATGGTTGCCGATACCAATTTGTGGTTCAGTACATATTACATGATGGGGGTATTACTCGGATAAATTTGGTTTTGAAAATTATTTTCTGCAAATCTCATTATTCCTATATACATATTTATGCAATTCAATTCAGTTGTGTAAGCTAATAAATTTGTCACAAAGTAGTTCCCCATGTTATTGTTAAATCTCATGTGTATGGCTTTCATTAGAACCAATAACCTTCTAATTACAAATCTAGCGACTCTATCAACTGAGCTTCTCAGGATTCCTATATTATATTCATTGTAGATACTATTTCCATGTTACTTTAACATTCTTGCCATGCAAAATATATTCATCGATTCGTCATATTCATTCAATGAAAGTATGCCACTCTTGCACCTGTGTACTTTGCGCGTTTTGTTAATTAATTGTTTTGTGTTTTATTTGATTAATTAAAACCAATCAATTATTTTGTCTTACTCGTTCTGATGGCTAATTTGTTTCTGTCAGTTTCGCTTATTTTATGCGTTTTGCTAACATCTTCACTATCGTATCAAGTTCCTCGTCAAATATTGAAGTCTCAACTTTGTCGTCGCAACCTTTGATAGCCATCGAATACCCGGGTTTTGGAAGCAAACAGAATAGCAGGATTACCGCAGAATAAAATTTACCCCTTCTTTTCGAAATCAAAATTTTGGTTAGGTTGTTAAAAA
The DNA here is from genome assembly GCA_012654025.1 of Pachypsylla venusta. Taxonomy (NCBI): domain Eukaryota; kingdom Metazoa; phylum Arthropoda; class Insecta; order Hemiptera; family Aphalaridae; genus Pachypsylla; species Pachypsylla venusta. Next base: position 41,359,570 of record CM022874.1, read on the forward strand.
GAATTAAATTTAAAGATAAATTATCAATTATCTTTATACGTATATGTGCTAATCCTCAAAATATGTTAAGTTACATTCTTAAAGCTCACGCAATCAATCAATAGTGGCATCAGCATTTTCGATGGTAGCCATATTATATATAAAAAAATAGATTCTTGATTGGAAGGGTACCACTAGGCGAGGTTAATGCCTGAGGCATTTTCTACCACTTAACTCTTAGATCTCTATTTTTTATGTGGTCAAATACTCAAATTAATGAGGAAAAAAACCTCTGCTTAGAATTGAACCCACGCCCTCCTGTTTATCAGGCGAGCGCTTAACCATTGAGATACCGATGCAGAAAATGTATAATTGTATAAGTATGTAGCTCCAAGAAAACTGTTGTGTGCTGCTCGAATTTTTAAATTATCATCATGCATTTAATCTTGGAGGCAAAATCCTCCGATTTTTTATCGCTTACTAAACTTTTAAAAAAACTAATTTAATTTAAACAATTGTACAGTATCCTAAGTCGCCTTTAAACGCCTTCAAATTTGTTCACATCAGTGAAGTTAAAGGAGCATTACTATTTAGAATTACTTCACATTACTTATCAGGGTATTAATCATTGATAATAACATTTCTTAACTTTTAAGTCAAATGGAATATTTTTAACTTTCAATACAAAGTGTTTGTATTTAAATTGACATGCTTTCGGATTTAAAGAGTATTTTTAATGTAAATAAGGAGGATTCCTTGGAGTCACTTTTTTCAGTATAAAAAGATTCTTATATTACTTCCTGGCCAAACTTATAACGCCAAGATATAAAACTATAAAGGTAGAGTAGGCTGTTGTTTGATTTAAATTATCATTGCCTTGCAAAATATTCTCATCAGCTCCAAGTTGTGCGCTCGCTTCCTCTCTCTTAATTCTGGTTTGAGTGTTTACAAGGTTTCCGGATTAAATTTCAGTTTATTGTGTTAAAGCTCACTCACTACTCACTTACTTGTATTGTAAGTATATTCTAATCTGCCCAGACTAGAATTGTAAATAGAGTAGACGTGACCCACGATGAACCGTCCGCATGTCACCTTTTTACGGTTATGCCTTGATAGAAATGTGAATTTTAAATGTATGGCTTATTTTTGATTAAAGTCTTTTTAACATTCGTAACGTGGGTCCTCCATTTTGTGGAAACTTACAAACCATCTACCTACATTGACCTCTCCCAGCTTGAGTTGGCGGGAACCAACGTAATTATTTACCAAGTAAAACTAACCTGGGACGTTGCTATATATTTTCAAATAAAAAAACGATTTTTCCAAATGCTAAGACAATTTTCGGCAAGAGGGCGGAGATGAATTTTAATAAAACCTTGCTAGGCACTAAACATGCCAAAAAATATTAACTATCTTTATCAAGAAAAATTAGAAATATAGGTGAATTCAAAGTTTTAAATGATGGGTTAATTTCAGTAATTATACGATAACTGATGTAGACAATCACCGTGCTATTGACGCTGGCCATGTATGTATGGGTTTGAAAGTCCACGAGATCCAAATACACAAGACTTTGTTTGTAGGGCGCTGGCGCATTGTGACTTACCATTACAGGTTTGCTTTTCAACATCTGCTTCAAAGCCAGGTTTACATTTACATCCACCAGATGGCAGATACCATTTTCCGTCTCCTTTGCAAAGGTAAGTTGGTGTATCAATTTGTTCAGCATTTTCTACACATCGTCCTGTTGCTTGTTCAATGAGAGTGACTTCTCTGCCTGTTGGCGTTGTTGGGAAATGAGCAAAGTTGATAGTTGTTTCTGGACAAGTGATATAGTACACCTGAAAAACACACAAAAAATGGTGAATATAAATTAATTTGTCCTCCAGATGGCGGCCACATTGGCCCTTTTGGACGTAACGAAATGATTTTTTTCTTTTGTTTGTCTGTTTGTACCACGAAAATCGGCAAACGACTTATCCAACTTTAATGACCATTCAATATGTTCATGGAATTAACTGATTAGATTTCAGGCTACCCGGGTACAAATAAAGGCAATTTAAGTAAGTTTTAGCAAGATAATAAATAATGTTGCTGTGTTGATATATATATTGGGAGACATCTCTCCATAATCTATTGAGATTTTTTTTTTTGTCAAACATTTTTGTACATCACAATTTTTATGGGGTCAAATTTCGTATCGTTTTAAATAAACTATTATCCGACTTCCTCTCCACTCCCCCGCATACCGAAACGTGGTTTATAATCTATTTGGCCTTTTCAGCATGCGACATTAATATTTATCATATCCAAAAACAAAAAAATACTACAAATTTCAAAATAATAAACTAATATGGAAACTTAGAAGTGTTTTTTTTAATTTCAAATTCACATTGTTCAAAAATATGAAACGATCCTTATTTTCTGGATTCCACTGCACTCAATATTTCTGTACTTTTCGTCCGTAACGTTTTCCTAAGCAACCATGACTAGGCTAAGTGTTCAAAGTTTGACTACTACTGCTAATCATGTTCAATATTTCCGTACTTTTCGTCCGTAACCTTATCCTAAGCAACCATGACTAGGCTAAGTGTCCAAAGCTTGACTACTACTGCTAATCATGTTCAATACTTCTGTACTTTTCGTCCGCAACCTTATCCTAAGCAACCATGACTAGGCCAAGTGTTCAAAGTTTGACTACTACTGCTAATCATGTTCAATATTTCTGTACTTTTCGTCCGCAACCTTATCCTAAGCAACCATGACTAGGCTAAGTATCCAAAGTTTGACTACTACTGCTAATCATGTTCAATTAGAACATTACTCCTTCAAAAATGAATAAGATTAATTTGAGACTCCGAGACAAATTGGCAAATCCCACACGTTGTGTGGAGTTTTGGATATTCTCAGCAGGTTGTCTTTCTCTCAGCTAGACTTAACTTTAGATTCTCGTTCTCGAGTAAATAATAAAATAATTTATATTTGCACATACAGATAGCACATACACGTAGTATTTATGCTAAGAAACAAACACATGAGATATGGGGTGACACAGGTCAAAATAAATTGGTTGGTCCTGACTGCAAGTCTTATTGAGAGTACTATTGAAAGCTTACCAAAATAGTTACTAGTGAATTGTGGACCTCAATCAATTTCGAGGACCGGGAAGAGGGAGATGAAGAGTAATTTATAAACATTATGAGTCATGAATGAGTCGAAGTATATAAAGAAATGGAAAGGAAATCAGGTGAACTAGAACTTGCCGTCAACGAAAATAAAACATTTTATATGAAAGTCTCATCATCAGAATATGGAAGAAGAACAACAGACCTTAATATAGAAGGAAAAATATTCAAAGCTGTAGAAAAGTTCAAATATCTTGGGGAGATTATCAACAACGAAGCCCAAACAAATGCTGCTATAAAAGAAAGAATTGAAATAGCAAATAGAGCTTATTTCGCAAATATAACACTTCTTAAGAGCAAACAAATCAGCCGAAAAACGAAAATGAAAATTTACAAAACACTTATTAGGCCTATAGTAACATACGGCAGCGAAACATGGACTCTTACTGTAAAAGATCAAGACAGAATTAGAAAATTTGAGGGAAAAATAATAATAAGAGTTTATGAAGCGATCAAAGAAAATAATGAATGGAGAATAAGGAACAATGAAGAAATAAGTGAAATCCTTGAACATCAGGATATAGTACGCTTTATCAAATCACAGAGGCTAAGATGGTTTGGCCATATACAGGGAATGAACGACGCGCAAATACCAAAAAAATATTGAAAGCAAAAATTTTTGCCCCAAGAAAGAAAGGAAGACCGCGAATGAAATGGATTGATAACATCATGGAAGATTTGGAAATACTGAAAGTGAATGGATGGGGAACAGCTGTGTACGACAGAAATGTATGGAGGCGCTATGTAGAGGAAGCCAAGGCCCACCAAGGGCTGTAGTGCTATTTGGTAAGGTAAGTATGAGTCATGAATGTGTAAAGTGTAAATGCTTAACTTCTCACTTTTATTTATATTTTATTTCATTGTGACTCTCGTGACCTTATATTGCTATTATATCCCCCCTGAACCATTCTAAATCTTATAACTATTCATCACACTGCGTATGCACACATTTCACATAAACTGTGAACGTAATTGTGTTATACAGGAAAAATATACCATTTAAGGGTCGGCAAAAGGGCTACCTTTTACAGAACCTTAAACGCCAATTATGGCCCCAAACACTAATACCAAGTCAATTTCGAATAAGGCGTTCGAGAGTTATTCTGGTACAAAAAGACAAACACAAAAATCGTGATGTTAAAACTGGACATTCAAACCGTTTGTTCAGATTAATTATAAGGTGATGAGATTTCAGAAGCTGTCAGGTTAGGCCGATGTTGACTCTACGATGTTCAGACTAGAAGTAAGGGTATAGATAGACTCCAGGATTCTTAAATGTTTGTTTTCGAATGCAATGGTCGGTCAAAATTAATGCGTCAGAAAAATACACGTTTTAGTAATAGGTTGCCCTTAACAAATGAGACAACCCTATATAATTCTTTTTCTTTACAACATACATAATAATAAGGAATGATAAAATGTATTTTATTTGCAAAGAAAAATAAATGTTCAGATCAGACCATTACACACCAGACGAGAAAAGGGAGAACATCACACATCCGACGAGAGAAAAAGGGCACATCACACAACGGATGCGAAAAAAAGAACATCACACATCGGACGAGAAAAGAGATAGATACACAAAGGATGAGAAAAAGAGAACATCACACATCGTACTAGAAAAATGAGAACATCACACTACGAAAGAGAAAAATGAGAACATCACACATCAGACGAGAGAAAAAGATCACATTACACAGCAGACGAGAGAAAAATGATAACATCACACATCGGACGAGAGAAAAAATATCACATCAGACGAGAGAAAAAGATCACATCACACAGCAGACGAGAGAAAAATGATAACATCACACATCGGACGAGAGAAAAAATATCACATCACACATCAGACGAGAGAAAAAATATCACATCACACATCAGGCGAGAGAAAAATGAGAACATCACACATCGCATGAAAAGAAAGAGAATAACACGAAACGGACGAGAAAATATGTAGAACAACCAAGAAATAACTTTTATAAAATTCTGTGAATTTATGTAGTATTACAAAATTTAATAAAAGTTATTATAATGACTACATACACCCAACAAGTTAAATATTTAGAACCTAGAAATAGGTGCCAAGAAAGAGTTACGAGAATTGCGGAACACCAGACGATAATCTATAAGGAAACACACAAGCCGGCCAGCGTCCGAGAACACCAGACTGACACCCCGTCACTGCCGTGTAAGAGCAGAAAGGCCAAGATTTCTACCAATCCGTAAAAAACACCCGGCCTTGGTCTATGATTCAAATAAGAGTAGTCCACTGCTTCGTCTAACTATTTTCATATCACTGCTTCCATAGGAAGAAAAAAACATAGACCAAGATAGAGTCAAATGTAGAAGCCTGGATCTGGGAATCAACAATTAACAAAGCTCGCACTTCAAAAAGGAGTTTATTTTAGATTCCCAAACTTTATTTTGATAAAATGACCTTGTAAACCTCGTTGCCACTAAATCGTAACGGACGTTTGTGTTCCCACTTGGAAAAAAAAACTTTCACATAATTCATCAGTTATCTTACATGACAATTTTTTTATCGTGAGTAATGACCATTTTTTTTTTATATTTTTTTTTATTTGGGTTTCACCCTCCATTCGCTAGAAACTTGCAAACCAGCTACCCACATTAACCTCACCCATCCAGTTGGGCCGGAAAATAGCCAGCATCACGAGGGCGCGAACCCAAGTGGACACCCACATGGCACAACCTCGCTGGACGTTACTTAACTTCAGTGATCTATTGGGAACTGATGTATTCAACGTGCCATAGACGCTGGTAAACATGCCCATTAAACAATTACACACTGGCACTGAATCACTTTGCGATTTATTTTTTTCATTAATTTTTTGATTTCCCAAGACAATGCCCTATGTCAAAATCCAAAGTGACGATTTTTTTCTTTCGCGGATAGTAAAACGACAAAAAAATCGTGGAATGCTAGTTGGGGAACGGGGTGTCATACAGACGGACGTCAAAAGCCGACATTGTTCCCTAAGTATCGATTTCATTTTAAAAAAGTTAAAGTTTTATTATTATTATTTTTTTTTTTTTTTCAAAATAAAAGTGTCAGAATTCATCTTTACTCTGAAAAAAAAATTAATGTGAAAGGAATTACGAGAGAATAAAAATGAAAGGTGTTGGCAAGAGAGGCGAGTTATTCCGTCAAAACTTTTTTAAAAAATATATACTTTACTAAACAAACATTTAGGTGTAGATGGGCTTCAGGCAAGAAAAATTAAGTGGAAATCTGTGACTTTGTGGAAATGATGTGATTCCTGGAAGTGGAATATTAATTTCAGGTACCATACAATAAAAAATGTTATATTTTATATACCAGCTCACATAGCTCAGAGCACAGGTCTTGTACGCGGGAGATCTGAATTCGAATACCGACAGGGCAAGAGTTTGTCTGTATGGTTTGGATTTTTCAGGGTCCATTCAAACTAAGTGGATAATATAAGTGGATAATGATAGATATTGGGGAACATTCTACAATGAACGTCTACATTGTGACATAAAAACATAAGACACAGAATTTATTTTTATATTTCATGTTTTATATATAAATAACTAGCTGTTTTTCGTACTTCGATGGCTACGAAATTCAAGAACAATTTCGAGATCGCGAAATTGAAGCTTCACATTTTTAGTTTTTTGGTGGAACCAAACCCCCGAGGAAAGACGGCTCCTTTTTAGAAAATTCAATATTTTACTCAAGGATATTACATTTTGCACTGCGGAACACCCTCGTATTAAATTTCAGCTTTCTCGCTCATCCCGAAGTGATACATCTCAATTTCGATTTTTTGGTGGTGAAAACCGTCCATAAATCGGAGAGAAACCGGACATACTATTTTGGGGGTGTCCATTCACGGTAATTTATCGTTATCTTCTTTAGTTTGCCCAGACAAAAAGCGTCTTTTTTGGCGGTATCTTGCTCCCATTTGAACTTTAATCTGTGTGCCAAGTTTCAAGCCTCTAGGTTTAGTCATCGTGGAGCTACGTTGATTATCAGTCAGTCGGTCAATATACCAACTGAGCTTCGCGTTTTATAAGTATAGAAGATAAAGATTCTATCGATCTTTCACTAAATTTAAAATTTGCCACCTAAAGTTTGATGCAGATACCAAATGAAACATACAATGTGGATTTCAAGAATATCCGTCAAAACTAGGTAGAAAAAATGCCGCTCACGGAGTACAGCGACCGAATGCATTATTTTTTTATTCGATTTTCGATTCTACATAACACAAAACGTGAAATAATAAATTTTGAGAGGAGAATTTTTTTTTGTGACGATTCCAAATGTTTTTTATTGAAAATGACAAACGCAATTTTAATCAAAAAAAAATATTTTTTCAATTTTTGTGTTTTCTTCAAATTCCATTAATCGACAAAAAGATAATAATCCAACCCACAGGAAATAATATCAGTAAAATAAAATGTATGCCATATGTCTCTATTNGCCAAATGGAGTAAGCGAGTTTTTTTTGTTTGTTGTTTTCAAGTGCAGTGGTTTGAGAAAAACCTCTCAGAACGCCGCGTCGCTATCAGTAAAATGATTCTCATTTCTGAGCACTTTAAAAGATTATTTTTAAAATGACTTTACATTTTTTATCTTCATGTTACTATATTTTTTTACATATTATATTTTCTTTTTAGCTCGTCGCCATTTTGAACAACATAAATACTGTATTCTTCTATTTAGAGTACCAAATAAGAACCATTTATATTTGAAGAAGCAAATTCAAATTAAATATGTCTGAGGAATGTATTTCCGTTCAAACTATTGCTTTGACACACTACACTTTCTCATGTTGTTACTAATTTTTATGTCTTCGCTTGGATTTGAACCATCAAAAGTCTAAAAATCAACTAAGCTACTGGTGCTGTAAATGAAATAATGTGAATATTGAAGATACTTTTATTTCTATACTGATAGTCCATTGAGCCATCAAATTTCGGTGGTTGGGTGGAAGAGCTCACATTTTGTGGGAATCCTGCCACGTTAAATAAAGCAACAAAAATCATCGACCGTACGAAGTGAGGTCTAGTTTTAACACCATATTTTTTTTTTTTTGTATCACAATAACTCCCGAACGCCTTATCCGATTTTGATAAAATTTGAGTGAGGTCTAGTTTTAACACCATATTTTTTTTTGTATCACAATAACTCTCGAACGCCTTATCCGATTTTGATAAAATTTGGAATGGGTGTTCATTATATTTATAGAATTAATTGGGTTTTAATTGTAAATGTTTAGGTTATTAAGTTCTTTGGTTTTCAAAATTACTATTTTATAAGTCGACCTTACTGGGTCTTTGCTATTACTATTTTATATTGGGCTCCGTTACATCAATTTCCATTGATTTTTCAACGGTTTTGAATCGTTCATCAAATGGAACCTATTGGGTCACATGACGTCAAATGGTGGCTATTTTAAGAGAGTGAGGTCTACAGTTTACAGAGCTACTAGTATTACTACATGATAGGTATTTATATCCGCGTCACCACGACGGCGGAGATCCCGTTCACGATATCTGTAATTGTTAAAATTTTAGTTAAAGGAACTTACCTTTATAGCTAGCAAAGATATGCAAGCACCCTGATCTCTGAATGCAAAATATACTCCTTTCTTGGTAACAGGAATTGACTTCACTTCAGTGTTTATGTTGACTTCAGTGTTAGTGTTAAATCTACCTTCGCCAGCCGCAATACGACCTAGAAAAAGAAAATAATTTGTATGAATTTATGAGAAAAGTTAGAAACATTCATGAATTCCTGTGTAAGATGCTTATACCCTAAACTCTGGAATGAGCAATGTCCGTCCACAATCATTATGTGTTATTGATAGTGATGGTGCAGCTGAGTTCCTCTCAAAAATCAACTTTTCGCTTTTAGATTTTTTTTTTGGTCTCTTAAACATCTATTGATCATTCGAGACGGGGTTTTTATTCTCCATTCGCCTGCAAACTTACAAACCAGCTACCCGCATTAACTTCACCCAGCCTGGGCGGAAAAATATCCAGCATCACGAGGCGCGAACCCATGTGGACACCAACTTTGGTAAAACCTTGCTGGATATTGCTTAATTTCAGTGATCTAACGAGAACTAGTGTATTCAACGTGCAACAGACGCTGGCTCGCTTTTAGATTGAGGTTTGAAAATGGCAGAAGTAGATTGATATGAATTTACCGAAAGAGATTAAAGTCCTTGGCTAGAACTTTGATGCAATGCGTTACAGGTCGATCAACTGGGTTTAGGAACCAGTCATCGACAGTACGTTTTGTATGATTTCCATCTGATAAACATCTCCCTATAAATACTTGTGTCATCCGATATGAGGACACATTATCTGTTAAGTCACTGACTTTACTCAGACACACGTCCCGAGCCCACAATCATGTCCATGAGTCATAACTCAACGCAGAATGGTCTATCCTCCAGAGATTAAACATTTTACCCTCCTCTTCTCTTCCTCGAGGGCATTTTTCTTTCACATTTTGGATCCTTATTTATTATTTACCCCCGTAGAAAATTTCATTATTATATTTTCTTTCTTTTTCTCTCTTGCTTTGTCACAATGGAAATTAAATGGATTCCTATTTCATTTTTCTTCTTGCAGTATTTACATCTCGTTTCAGGGTTTTATTAACATTTTTTTGTTTTGTTTTGTGCTTTCCCTATTCATTGTTCAACTTGAGTTTTTCTCTATTTTTTACATTTTAACTCGTGGGATTTGTAACCGAGAGAAGGCCTGGGTTTTAGGGAGACGCCGCTACAATTGAGGTATGCTTTCGTATCAGAATCAAAGGTGATGAAAAAAAATTAATAATAGGTACAAATTAAGAAAACTTTAGATTCTGAAAAGTCACATGAGGGTAACATCTGGACGGGTCGAGTCCACCCAGCTGACGATGTAAAATGACGCTGAAAACAACCCTCTGATTTTTAATTAAGAAAACTTTCGATTCTGAAAAATCACGTGAGGGTAACATCTAGACGGGTCGAGTCCACCCAGCTGACGATGTAAAATGACGCTGAAAACAACCCTCTGATTTTTAATTAAGAAAACTTTCGATTCTGAAAAATATGTTGCAATGATTGAAAAAATGCTAGATCCTCATGTCAATTATTAGCCTTGCTTATTTTATGATTACAATATTTAAGAAGAGATCAATGATATTGTTTGTTTTCAAGGATTATCTAGGCGAAGGTTTTAACTTACACAATCTGGGGGCCAATTTGTTTTCTAACATAGCTTCCGAACACATTATTGCGAAAGGGTTGTGCCATTCGTTGCATTTTGTTCTCTGGATAAACCTTTTGTTACCCCAATGGTGTCACCACTAGCAATCCGTCATCGTGACTTCTCATTTATTGAGTTTTATTCACCTAATTATACACACTACTGAAATATTACCCCCTCCCACCCCTCTCTAACACACTCCTCCAAGGCCTCATACCATCCCCCCATTATTCTCCTCTATTAATCTCACACCCTCTTTGATTTGTGACAGATGTTCAGAGAGACAGTATATTTGCTATCTTATTAAAAAAAAATCATTCATACCTAACATACCTAAAACTTCAGTGATCCCAGGGGAACTTGTGCCACTGATGCTGTCTTCAAACGTTACTGAAATCCATATAGATTCATTGACAGCTTGGCCATAACTTACCGTCCAAACTCGAAAGAAATCGTTATTTCAAAGTTATTGAAAAAAACACACAAATTCAATAGAATTTATATCTAAGACTATCTGAGGACGGACAAGAAAATTTCATGATAATTTGATGAACGGTTAAGATTAAGTAATGGTGAGGAAGCCATACTGATCTACTTGGTAGACGTTTTTTTTTTTTTTTTTTTTTTTTTTTTTTTTTTTTTTTTTTTTTTTTTNTTTTTTAGGAAGATGTTCGATAGTTTTCGAAAATTTATGATAACGATATATTTAATATCATTGTTTTCAATGGTTTATATTTTACTAACATTAACGCTATTAAGTTTAAAGTGCCATTGAGTTAAAATTTCATAGCACTTATTGGAATGGAAATACAAGATTGAATACCTACTTTGAAAAGCTATTCGTAACCATAAAGAAAACATAGAAGATATCTCAGACACATGAAAAATTTAATTTTATAATAGAAGAAGGAGTTAGGGAAGAAAATGGAAAGAACATTAAAATCTAAAGTAGTACGAATATAAATCAAGACACTAATGCTACCAAACGAGCACAAGAAAAGAAAAATTGGAAGAAAGTATATACGTAAAGTGGTTGATGATAAATGAGAAGAAACCGTAAACTAGATAATAGAATAGAAAAGAAATATTTTCTGATAAATCAATGAACAATGTATCTATAAGTAAGGGAAGAATATTAATTTTCAAAACTATTGTAGAAGATTTAGATACGCTATTCTATAAATCAAATCCTTACCATAAATATTAGAAAAATTGGAATGAAAAAAAGGAGGTAAAATATTATAAAAATTCCTGATCAATATATTGAAAGATTAGAGCTCAGAATGTGTGTCTTCACAATAGGATTTGTTCAGACTAAGCTAGATAAAGGTGGAGGAAGCAGAAAGAGTAAGATCTGGAAATCCCTGAATTGTTTACGATTTTGATGAGAAAATAGTTTATACACAGCATGATAATATAGACAGTTACTTGAGGTGGTTTCCACACGGGAAACTGATTTGAGCGTAGGAAGCAATGCAACAAATAAAATCCGTAATTTGATTCTTCCAACCCAATTATAGTAAGTCGTAAAAAAAATCATATTTGAGATTATGGGAAGTTACTTGAGCGTTTCATCCTCACGGGCCGTGTCCACCTGAGCTGATAGTGTAAAATAACACAGAAAGCAACTCTGTAATATCATTATTTTTGTGTAGCTGATGTAATTATTATATTGCAGGGATTGCCATGTTCATGGTGTCCCATGCCAATGATTGTAGCATCCAAATATAAAGATGTGTCGTGACAGTTAAAAATTGAGCAGCAAACAATAATTTATTTAGAAGTGCAGACTGCAGTCTATGTATGCTACCATCGAATAAGTATCGTTTCCAATAGTTGCATAGGAATATATATTATGCATGGCAATACCATCGGAAACGATGATGCCACTTTTGATAACGAATTCATTTCTAATAAATTTCAAAAAAATACATTTCAAAAATGACCTAATAATATGACTAGTATTGCATCTCTATGAAGGGCAGTTCTTTGAAATTTTCGACCTTTTCATTTGAAAGACGAAAAATAAAATAGGAAATTATTTCCTTCAAAATCAAAATAGAAAGTCTCGAAAGACATCCAGAAATTCCAAAAAATGGGTATGTATAAAAACAAAACATAATATTAACCGTATTGTAGCGACTTGTTCACAAAGTTCAAAATTTATAAAAATAGATATGCACTAACGAAAAACAAGAAACCTGCAAATGACTGAAACTAGACCTGCGGTAGCTACAGTTTAATACATCTAGTCAGCGTGCGGTTTGCTAATGCTTACTGATGGAAACCATATGGAAAAGGTCGGCACTCGAAGGACGATGATAGCAGGAATCTTGAATTACAAGAAACCATTTTCTTCGTAAGAAAGTTTATAGCAGACCTCACAATGATATATCAGAGTTGCCATTATTCATTTCTAGCTCTATTGTTTTCTTTCTGAACTATTTATCAAACTTTAAAATCATAGGAAAAATATAACAAAAGCAGATCAATAAATCCAAAAAACAAATCGTGCTAAGTACGATGAGATTGTCTGAAATGATTTTCTCAAACAGGGTATGACAATAGAAATGAAGTCGGTAAGAAATAAAGGAAAACCCCTCAGAATAAGGACTACAAAAACGTTCTCCCATTTCTGATAATCAAAAAATAATAGGTAATAATAAAAAAATAAAATAAACATAGGCTAAGAACTTTTTTGTTGCTGGTTTTTTTAGTGTGGAGAGGTAATTTTCACAAAAAATATCAGAATTCAAAATTCTGCAATCGTCTTCGAGTAATAGCCGATTTTCTTATTTTTGTTAGGAAATCATCCATGCCTCTAAGGTACTGGGCGCATCCTGTTGGTGCTGCAATGCTGGATCCAAAAAAAATAATAATAAACACTAAAAAAATGACCTAATAATATGACTAGTATTTGTTTTAGAATTAATGCAATTTGACAAACAGAAGAAAAAAAAAAATCACAAAAGAGCCGTCCATTGGTACATAACGACAAATTATCAATTCAAATTTCAACTTGTCTTGCCATTTCTGATATGTTATAAAAGTTTTGATAACAGATAAGATTTTCGAACGTCGATTGACGAAAATTAAAGTAATATATATAAAAATTCCTTCAAGAAACAATACTTATCTCTTATCAAGTTTTTTCAATCCTTCAAACAAATAACTTTATAATAAAAAGTCGGACAAAGACATTGGACAAAACATAATTATTATCATTCTAAATAATTATCTCTTATCAGATTATCAGTTTGTTATTATTTGTAATTGTCGTAATGAAAGAAAATTTTACCTCTGTGTGAAAAAAATGGGTCTGACAAGGGGCAGGAGTGTTGTGGCAAGGGTTAGATTGGTTAAAACTTGCCAATACTAAAATTGGTTAAAACAACACTCCTGCCCGGTGTCAGACCAAAAAAAATTGATTCGGCACAAGACCCGAATTCAGCAACAGTTTAACCGAATTTATGCAATAGTTTTTAGGGATCACGGATCGGCGAACTTCATGAGAAGAACAAGATTGTTCATTTTATCAATATAAGCGTTAAGATGAACGCTCCCCCCCCCCAAAGGATAGGAAATATTTTGGTAAAAATCGAAGTTGATCCCTAAAAACTCCCCAATTCGTAAAAAACTGTTGCTCCATTCGGGCCTTGTGTCGCGTCCACAAAAAATTGGGTCGCGGAGGGCAGTGTTGCCAGATCGTTTTATCCTTATTGTTTTCTTCTGTAAGTGATCAAATATTATTTGGGTCCCAGTACAACTCAATAAAATATGAAATTTAATGTGTTGCAGACTCACCGTGATAGGGTTTACGTCCCAAGACAATGCTTCCGCATATGTTCAGTAAAGATACATTTCGAACGCGGAGCTGCCCAACAGGAGTCGTCTCGATATCCAGAACTAAGTCTGTATGTTTCATTTATTTGTCCTATAGTTTGTGGACACAAAATGTGATTTTCTCACATCCGGTATGAGATATTGCAATTACATCTCTCGTTTGAAGAAGAATTCTCACAAACAACAGTCTTCTGTTGTTATTGTGTTCCCCAAGCGTCAAATCTGATTACTTTACATCAATTTCTAGAACAAAACTCATTTCTTTGCTATATCTTTCTTATTCTAATCGTTCTAACACGTTATTAATATCTTTTGTGGAATTAGACCACTTCTGTTCACAACATAATATGATCAGCATAAAAGCCATATGTTGGAGGTGTAGTAGAGACGCTCTAACTGGTAAACAATAGGACATGGTTTCAAACCCAGCCAAGCCATGGAATTTCATCCTTATGAATTTGAAATATTTATCACTATTAGAGGACATGGAAGGGGTTGGGATTATCAACATCTAGTCCATCGTTCTCAGAGTAGCATAATACCCAACCCTATCACTTTCCTCCGTGATAAGTTATCACGGATCTGTCCTGTTTCCCCGCCATATTTATAATCATTGTTGTATCAGAGGAACATCGCTACAAGGACAAACACATAAAGTTGATTATTCATTAGTAAGTTGATTATTCGAGAGGGAGAGAGAGAGAGAAAAAAAAAATCTCTCGCCAATCTCTTTATCACACTTGATGCATTTTGAAAAACAAAAAGATTTTTTCTTCTAAAGGAAAAGAAAAATATTCTGAGAGACCCCCAAATACCTTTTTCTGCTCTTAAAAAAGAGGTACTAAATTTTCAATACGCTTGATAAAGGGGTCAACAATGTAAGATAACAAAAAAGAAAGCATAAAAGGCGTAAGACGTTAGTATCCACTATGAAGATACGAGTAAGAATAGGACGTTCAAGGAGAAAGGAGAGTTTGAGAGAAAATAGAATAAATCTGGTGTGAACATCACACGACTTTCTTTGTCTATTTTTCATAGAGTTCACTAACCACCAAAATGCTAATCATCGCTTATGGTACGTTAAACTCACCAGATCTCGTAGGATGGCTGAAATTAAACAATTTCCAGTGAGGTCTTACACGTAGGTGATCACGCAGGTTTGCGTCCTCGTTATGCTGGCTATTTCCGGTCCCAAACCAGGCTGGGTGAGGTCAATGTGTGGAGCTGGTTTGTAAGTTGAAAACAAAGGTAGGGTTAAACCCTCGGCACGAATGACAAATAGCTGTTGAGCGTTCGCCTCCTATGCATGTAATAGAAAATTCTCTAATAGGCTTAAACAGGACTCAGACAGGAATCGTGAAAACCGCCCACAGAGCGGTAGAAAACCGACAAAATTAGCTTTGATTTTAATTAAAAGTTTGGTATTACGACTCATGCATGAAATTTAATATACCTAAGTACTCGCGTACTAAATTCTGTTGGTGAGATAATTATGTATTTTATTCACAGACGGAGAGATCGACCGAAAAAAATGCGGGGCAATGCAATATCTGAAAGTCGATATTCCGAGGCCTCAAAAAATATTTTGACATTGAAAACAACACCTAAAATTTAAGACCATTACAATACTTTCCTTTTTATAGGATAAGGAAAGTAAAAAAAGTAGAACAGAAATTTAAAAGGGCGCAGCTTTTAAGTGAAAAAAAAATCAGATAACAAAAGCTCTAACTTTCTAAAAAAGATACTTTTTCAATCAAGAGAGAAGGAAAAGCAAATATAAAATTCTCTTATGAGATAACGGATAAGATTGAAATTATGGAGGAGGGGGGGGGGGCGTATTGACTTTGCTATTTCACTTTCATTTCATTCTTCGTCAGGGGTTTGTAATAAATGCCGAACCAAATCATCAATATGTGATCAGGTTTCCTTAATCTCGTCCCAAGACTCTTGGTGGATAAATTACCAAAGACGGTCTAAGTTCCATAACCTATTGGGGGATCTTCTTTTTGGGAAGTGACCACGTGCTCCTATCGCGCGATTGATCCAAATGAACGTAGGTATATGGAATCCCGTACACTGTAATCAAAACTCTTACATCAGTGGACGAGTTTCCATTCATATTCATTCATTTGGATCAGTCGGTCGTAGTAGTCGCACATAGTAGCGTTACCTTGTAGCTTCTTAGATAGGACAACTGGATTTGGGTATCAGAGACAGTCCAGAACAGATATTCTGATGTTCTAAGACTTTGAAATCTAACAGAGAGCACTAAATTTTAGACCTTTTGAGAGAATTCTAACTTTTAAGATATAGTGAATACCTTGTCTTCAAAGTATTTTCCCCATGACAATGAAATACCTTTGTTAGCACCTAATTAACTTTCCTTTGGACAGCCCTGGTTTTTAAAATTTGGGAATTTTCTAATCAGTGATCACATCACGAAATCCTCAAAAGCTAAGCTGCAGCGATAGAGCTGATGGTATCTGAGATATTTCATAAAATATAGAAAAAGTTGGGAATGCGAGCAAACTTTCCATTTGAAAGTCCATTAAAAACTAAAAGAAAATCTTTGTTGGGGATCTATTCACAGCACAATGCATTGTTGAACGAAAAAGCGGAGCACAACAACTGAACAATTTTTGGAGGAAATCCGATGGAGAGATAAAGCTAGATGTTCTGTTATATCAAGGCCGTACCCACGGGGGGACCATGGGGTCCTGACCCCCGCCCGAAATTTCAATCGTTTTTTTTTTTTTTAATGAAAATACTCTACTTTGCACGTGACCNAAAAAATCTTGGGTACGGCCCTGTGTTAAATGACAATAAAGCTCTATGTATTGCTGTGACGTCCACACTCATTTGTTACCGCTAATTGGATGAGTAGTTCTCAAAAATTAAATTATCCTATAACAATCATATAAAAGTTTTTGTACCGATTGATAGAGTATTTTTTTTTTTCAATTAGCTTGGAAAAGAAAAACTAGATTTGTATTTTTATAATGGTAAGATACGTATAAGCAAACAATGTCCGAGTGCTTTCATTGTTCAAAATGAGAGGGATTTGACCAAAGATACAGAATCATCAATGTGACGTGATTCTACGTTCAATAATTAAGGAATTTTGAAAAACAAAATGGTACGGAAAAAAGAAAATGAGTAGGGACTGATTTGTGAAACTGCAAAATGGAGAAGAATAAGAGATAAGAAAAGAAGATCAAGGTATTATAATTGTAATAGGATGCAGAAGATTTAAATGGGCGGGCCATATTGTGGGAAGATCAGAGAAGAGTATCAAGAAGAATGTGTGGACAAGAGATGAATTAGGAAGAAGTCCAGTGGGAAGACCTAGAAATAGATGGAAAGAACAAGTGCAAAGGAACATGAATAAACATAACCTTATAGATGAGAATGATGCGGGCAAAAGAGGAGTCTGGAGGCGCAAAATTCATGAGGCTATAAACCAACTAAGTAATCTCTGGTCAGCGCTTGACAACGAGACTACACCAAGAGGAAACACCGAACTATGTACCATCATACCAAATACAGAAAATGAACAAATGGTGGAGGTATACATATAAGAAAGGAGAGTTTCAACTTTTAATATTAACTTTCAGAAAATGTTCATTAAAACTTGTATATAAACTTAGTGAGGGGTTCTCAAAGTGTGGAGATTGTAGAGTGTTAGGGTGCGCTCAGACAGTCTTGTCCTAGATTTTGTTTATTCAATTTTTGGAATCTACGAACATAGGGCAAAATATAGATACGAACAAAGAACGAAATGGTTATTACATACCTGTGTACCTTTTTTATTTGAAACTAAGAAAAAAAAACGAAGAAACAGTATGTAAAAGAGTAAAAGTAAGAAAACAAACAAACTAAGCTATATGGGTTTGAAGAAAAGAAATCCACAATTTTGCTTTGTTCCGATTTTTCCAATTTTTTAGCAATTGCCATTTCCCGCAATTTTTTCAACTTTTAGAGTGGAAGCAATAGAGGTTCTACTGTACCTTCAAACGTAAAATATCAAATTTTGAGGGGGGTATTTTTTTTTTTTTTTTTTTTNTTTTTTTTTTTTTTTTTTTTTTTTTGAGGATTCCAAACGTTTATTATTGGAAAATAAATAAAAAACCAAAAGAACAATAAAACCTTTGATCGGCACACTCTCTGTTTTATCTTCCTTTTAGCTCCTTATCATACTCGTAAATCTCAAATAATTCGAACATATTAAATTATTAAGATTTCCCCATATTTTTGGTCACCACTCGCTAATTCTCCCCGCACAAAAAAAAAAAAAAAACTAAAAAAAAAGGAAAACTAAAAGTCATTCTAAGCCTGATGATTACTAATGGTATCTCATTTTTTTGAAATTTAAGAATCCCGACTCCTTCAATTATGTAGACAAATTTTTCAAAGAAAAAAAATCTCTTACTCTTTTTTTTTCTCTCTCTCTCTCTTTCTTTTTTTCTCTGTCACTATAAATATCTACATTTTCCCAAAGGGTGATTTTTTAAAATATGAAAGAAAATCTGCTACATTTTTTCCTCCGTGAAAGATAATTTTTAAACTTTTTAATGACTTTTAAAAAGATCTTTTTTTTTTGTCTTAACAAAAGTTGCCTTTTCAAAGAAGTAGTTAGAAGGAAGTTAAATATTTGCTATTAAGTTGTTTTTTCTTTCATCTTAGCAAGAAATTCTATCAGTCAGAAAGTTACAAAAAAATGATGTCATTTAAAAATGATACAAAATAGTTCGATAAACTTTACAAAGCATCAAATATGGTGGCTCACAAAAAAAAAAAAAAAAAAAAAAAAAAAAAAAAAAAAAAAAANAAAAAAAAAAAAAAAATAGCACAGCACGGAGTATCAAAATTATATAAATCAGAAATATATGTTTACCTATGAGGTAGTGGTTGTTTTTTCTAAATCACTGAC
Organism: Pachypsylla venusta; assembly: GCA_012654025.1. Classification (NCBI taxonomy): domain Eukaryota; kingdom Metazoa; phylum Arthropoda; class Insecta; order Hemiptera; family Aphalaridae; genus Pachypsylla; species Pachypsylla venusta. Next base: position 41,378,764 of record CM022874.1, read on the forward strand.
CAAACGGAGTTACATATCCAAAAAGGTCCAGGTTTTAGGACCTTAAGAAAATTATCAAAAATGTCAACCCGTTTTCGAGGTACGTCCAATTATAAACTCAAAACGAGAAAGTTTTGGGTAGCCATTTGGTCATTAATTTAGGACATAGTTTGCAAGTCTATGAACAGCCTTCCATAGTTACGAGTTTCAAACCGGTATCAAATAAAAGCAGTCTAGGTTGGGTTGGGAATAGCTAGTCACCCACCGGGTAGAACTACGATGGATATTGCTTAAATTCACTGCAAGCCAAAAACTCTGACGAAAAATATGTTAGGTAAATTTTTGGCATTCATTCTTGAATTCTTTAAAATAAATTACCACTAAAATAAAGTGAACATTTCAACTTACCAATGAGTTTATAACTTTCTGGTTCCCATGGAGGTGGCTCTCTGGTGGCAGCATCAAATTCATAAAACAACAATGAAAAAGTTTCTTTACATGACAAAGCATTTCCAGGGAAGAGAGCACAATCCCGAATTGTAAATTTGATTTCTATGTAGATTCTATTGGCATTTCCTCGCTCAATGAAAGGTGTCCAAAGCCAATTATTGACATTATGATAGGCAACATCACAAACAACATATGATCTCCAGTTGATCCCTTTTTCAAAATTGGTAAAACTTTCTTCCACCCACTGAAATCAAAGAAATTTATAAAAATGTCATTAGAATACTGTTCACAGAATGCGATGATTTGTAAGTGACAGAGGAATCTGCGTGTTAAGTTGTTTGATACGCAGGGGTACAATGTTAGTTCGCCTCCACGTGGTGTCATTAGGTGAGTCCAGACAATCATTAGGTGAGTCAGCCATTGGAAACACACACTCAAAAAGAAAACTAACCAAGTAAGCGCAGCATACGAAACCCAAGCCAGTGGAGAATTCAATCTGTTTTGGCAATAGGTGCATGGTAGAAAATGCCTCAGGCATTAACCTCGCCTAGTGGTAGCCTATTTTTTTTTTATTTTTTTTTAAAAAATAGAGAATCGCCTCTTGATCTCCTCTTATCTCTTTGATGAATGGTAAAAATCTATAGGATAAATATAAAAGATATTTTCCACTGTAAATCTGAAAGCTCATTTCATCATAAAATACAAGTTAGTTTCAGATTTAAGGAGTATGTTTAATGTAAATAAGGAGTTTTCCTTGGATAAACATTTTCTTTTTTCAGTGCAAAGTTAACATATTTCACTGAGAATGTGGACAAACCTAATTCATTTTAAATATTGATCTCTCATGTGACTCTTACAAAGATAAATAGAAGAAAATAATTCATGAGCCCCGTCATAGACCAGATCTTGTTAAAGTTCTATCTAATGTAAACACTAACATCGAGTGTGTAAATATAACAGCTTTATATTTATCATGTAAATCGTATCCAGATGAAATTATTACAAAATGGGCTCGGCTGAGACTTTGTGATTGACTCTTTGGATATATAGATCGATCACTTGGCAGAAAATGTATATTTAATAAAGTGAAGAATAAAACAGACATTCAAACAGACGTGCAGACAGACACACTATGATTGATATTATTGACAATTCTCAGGAGATGCCAACAAATAAATTTTATGAATTACTACTCCTTTTTAATGAAGAAATTACTCCAAGTGGTGATAAGATGATTCTGACAGATGAACATGTTGATGACAGTATATCAGGGACGAAATGAGAAGATATTTCCAAAGAGGTCAGAAAGCACAAGGAGACAACTAGAATCGAGCAGATAGAAAAAAGCAGAGTTCTGCAGAAATCATTTTGTGTATTCTGCAAGTCCTCACTTATTCATATTTTTAGAATTAAAACTTTCAAAGTGTTAATATGTTAATATTGTACATTGTTTTTTTTTGTATATTTTGTGTTTCGTTATTCTGTAAGTTATCACTTTTTCTTATTTTCGGATTTAAAACTTTCAAAGTGTTAATATTGTACATTGTTTTTTTTTTTTTTTTTTTTTTTTTTTTTTTTTTTTTTTTTTTTTTTTTTTTTTTTTTTTTTTNTTTTTTTGTGTTTCGTTATTCTGTAAGTTCTCACTTTTTCTTATTTTTAGAAATAAAACTTTCAAAAGGGACCGAAAAATAGCCAGTATCACAAGGGCGCCAACCCGCGTGTACACCCACATGGTACAACCTCGTTGGACGTTGCTTAACTTCAGTGATCTAATGGAAACTGCTGTATTCAACGTGCCATAAACGCTGGCTTCTGCTTGGTTTTTTTGTTCAATTAGTGCGAGTTGTTAGTTTATGTTAAACATATTGCATACTAATTACGAGGCGTTCACAATTAAATAATGTTTCATTATAAAATCTTCTCGGTTATATAAAATTTTATATAACCGGGAAGATTTTATAACCGCATTCTAAATGTCGGCACTACCTATTGCTACTCCTAAAGTTGGTCTGCCATAGCTCACCATCACGCAAGTGAAAAAAATAGAAAATTAGAGAGTGCAGCAGAAGATATAAGAGGATCCTTCATCCCTCATTTGTTCTGTGGAAGGAATATTTATACAAATGGCAAACATAACGTGTGTAAAATGGAACAAACCATATATAAATGTGATGGCTTAGATAAAAGTGCAAGAAGAAATGGCCATAATCCGTAGCTCCTTCTTGAGGTTAAAGAGGCTCAAGAATGCTCGCCAGAAGCCTTCTTCCATTGGAAGCTGATCTGCATATTTTCTATTGCTCATACCATATAACAGCCTCAGTAGCCCAGTTGGTAAGAATGACGAATTCGAAACTAGGAGGCTGTGGTTCAAATCAAAGCGGAAGCATAAAATTTAGTAATAACATGGGGAAGTGTATTGTGACAAAACATTAGCTTTAACACAAATAAATTCCTTTTTAATACCATTTTATTTTATTTAAAATTAATTACTATTTTTTAAATATATGTAAAAGGTTTCAAATCGAATGAAAAAATAATAAATTTCTATCGCTAACAATGATTCCAATAACATGAATATCAAATATTAAAATTGGTTATTTTCCATTATATTTATAGACAATGCATCAGAGACATTACGTACCACCATCCCATCCATCTGGTCAGCTGGGGACCGCGGGTTCCACTAAAAGGTTAGGCCCATTCATTTCATGCTGTGTCTGTCTGTTATTGTTCTCAACTTGTGCATGCATAATAATTTCATTACCACTATGACAATACTGAACTAGAGGTTTTTGTTCATAATGTTTTGTTTTGACCTTTGCTAGAATTTGAATATATTAAAATCGTAAAATGGTTCAAATTTGATGTCATGCGACACTTTATATTTGGTGGAGTCAAATTATTTGGGGCTATGTAAAATTGAAAATTTCTATTTTTTCAGTTTTTCAAATATTGTTTTTTTGGACTAAAGTTTTTTGTTTTATAAACTTTATCAAAATTTGGTGTTTTACATTTCACTGTACCTACGTGGAATTCAAAAGCTCATTAAACTAGTGGTGTAGCGTTTAGACCTCGCTCACTCAAGTGCCCAACATTTATGCCCCGGGTTGCTCAATATGCCCCAAAAACCAATCGTGATACAAAAAGAAAAACAAAATAAATTTTGACGGGTTGAAACTGGACGTCAATTTTTTTTTCGAGGAACTAGATTTTTTCAATCATTTTGGTGGTAAAACGCTATATAGTCGTTGATTTCCCAACGGGTACAAAACTTGTAGTTTCATTACATCCGTAAAATCAACATCTAAATTTCTGCTAGCGGCCAGGCAAGAGTTAATTTCTTAAAGAAGAAATCGGATTAATTTTGAATAATGTCTGAATATGAACAACAAAATATTATAAAAAACGAGAAGTTACAAATCAATATCAGGAAGAGTTAAATGTTAACAGTTTAATTTTTTTTTCTCCTAAAAATAAGAAAAAGTGAGAACTTACAGAAATAGACAAAATACAAGTCACAAAGATTGATAAGATATACAATGTGAAACCGCACTAATTGTACCTAATGCTGTCACCACCCAGTACAGTTGTGATTTCATTATAATAATCCATTCATTTTTATTTTTCATACATTTTATTTTTTCACAGAGATTTTTTTATATAAAAAAAAACTACACAGAATTATTATTCCCCTAGCATGTAGCATCATATTAGATAGACGAGTGATTAAAATCTAGTAATGTAATGCACTTTGACGTTTCCCCCAAACAGTACACCTCGTCGCGTTGCGGGACGTTGACTGAATAGTTAATGGAAAGAATAGCGTCAGACAGATAGTCTACTCTGCTGGGAGAAGTATGTATAAATGAAATTACAATTTCGTGTGTGAACTATCGAACAAAAATACACTGACGATTGATATCGACAATTTTATTTACCAAGGCTCAGTATATCGAATAATGGGAAAGCTAGTAAAAAAGTAGGTACTCATTTGTACTCACGAGGAGGCTGAGTGGACCCCGAGCAACCAAGCACAATTCAGAAGAAAAAAAACGTGTCCACCAGTATTCCAACCCAGGTGTCCAGCGTGCAATATCAGTGTGATACCCGCTAGACCAGGGAGGCTGCTACCGAGACCAATACTTTTTATCAATGTCTTTAAAAACGAAGTTTTTTGGCCAGAGCGGCATTTAGGCAGCCTTTTTTGTCTGTCAAAATTTGGTCAGCTTCAGAGATGGCCTGCATTGGAGGACCTAATGAAATTGATTAACAAATGATCGACCATTTCCAAGAATTGTTGATTCATTTGATTAAGTCGCAGAGGCAAATGATATGAGGTACAATCGAATCAAATGACCGGGGTAGCTGCAATTTCAAGAGCTCTTCCGTAGTGCATAACAATATTTTCTTCGATCGAAGAATCTCCTTGACTGATCTCCCAAAAACTCAACTTTTTAGCGGTTTTTAGTATTCCTGTCTGGAAGGAGAAACTTGAAGTTTGGTATACATGAAGTTTGGTGTCATGTTCAGGGTCTCATTATTGTGCCGGAATTTTTAAAGTGCTGTCGGGTATACTGCTGGCGGTTTCTGACGTTTTTTTAACTGCCCTACCTAGATGCTGATTAAGTACGACAAGTGGCTTTACTCTTTAAGAAACATATATCAGTATTCATTGAAGAATACTGTTTCGGAAGTTTACTTCAATCTTAGTGAATTACTATATAAATAAAATAGAATAAACCTGACTTCTGGTTACAGTAATTACTCGTACAGAGAAACACAACAAGTTTAAATTTCAGTAAATGACACCTCGTACTTGGGTTTGAATTTCTTTCCACCAATGTAACAGATACCAAGACAGTACGGTAGATCTTCGCTCGCTTGTTAAAAATAAATAAAAAAACTTTAAAAAATGTGTTTTATCTTATTTTTTTTTTCTTTTCTCTCTCTCTCTCTCTCTCTCTCTCTCTCTCTCTCTCTCTCTCTTAGGTTGGTAGGTACTGACTCATTTTATTTTTACATAAAAAATTGCTTTTAATGATGTAACCAGAGCTAGAGGGGAAATGAGTAGGCTGTTCTCTCTCTCACTCCCCCCCCAACCTCCGTGTTTGTTTACATAAATTAGGGCAAGGAAACTTCTGTTCGCTGACGACAATGAAAAACCAAACCGGGTTTCCCACAAAACCAATCTTTTTAAAAAAACTAATTTTGTTGTAATGAAGGATCACTTTCTAAGCAATTAGAAATATTATAAAATATTATTATATTATTTTGTAGTGTGAATCAATTGCAGGATTGTTGTTGTAGGGCCTTCTGTCTGGATACAATCTATCATTAACAAGCTTAGCCCCGCCGCATGTAGCATTTTTGATACGGGAATTATTTTTTTGTGGTCTAAAAAAATGTAAGGTAATACAGTAACAATGCGCTCGCCATGAATATCAATTGGGATTCTTGGAAGTCGAGACGATGCTTTCAACTATTTTTTTTTTAAAGTATTCTATTTCTTCATGAGACATATCCCTCCACCCTCATCCGAAAAACTTTCTAGATGTTCCAAGTATCAGGGGCGGATCCAGGGTAAAATTTTAGGGGGAAACTACGGAAATAAAATGCATTTATTGGTATAATAATGTGTCATTAAAGGATAATGTTTTTTTTTAAGTTGAGCAATATCTTTCGTTCCTAATTCAATGTTGAGCTTAGGTATGAGCAGACTTAAATTAAAACTCAGCAGAACGTCCCTAGAAAATTGCGTTTTCAAATCTTCTGTGACTATTTCAAGAACTTTTGGGGGGAGGGGAACTCTCCCCCAGCCCCCCCCCGAGGATCCGCCCCTGCCAAGTATGCATAAAATATTAGAAAAAAAAAAGTGAGAAGCAAATACTTTGCAGTTTGAGTATGATCTAGTCATCATAGTTCGTAGCTCAACAGGTTGTCAACTTCTGACCATTTGTTCCTTCATAATATGCTGAATAATACTCAATATTACTGGTAAAAAAAAAAAATTCAGAGTTTTTTTTGGACTTTGATAAGGATTTTTCCCCCAAAAAAGCCATAATCATAGTGTGAATAAAATTGTTTAAACTATCTGATTATTGTACCACGTATGAAGAGAAGTAATACTTTTTCTACACTGAAAAAATTCAAGGGTACTAACCCGTAGGCGAAAAGAGGCCTTTGATTTATGTCAAAAACTAATAATTTTCTTGTCTCTTCCAATTTTTCTATCTTTCATAATTTTGACTGAGATATACGTTTGAGTGTGTCTAGGTTGGTCTAGGTAGGCTATTCTATTTCATATTATACATGTTGAATTATTGTTAAGATTTCTCCACACTTATTATACTCCATTAGACAGATGGGATATAACTACACAGCATTAAACAAAAGGAAGAATTTGAGCGTCTCTTATCTAGTAGAACTTATCTTCATTGCATTGCATGAATCTCAACACAATCTCGTGTACTTTCTCACAAAGGTAACCCAACAGGCAACAGAACGAAAATTATTTAGATTGTTATTCTTGCAAAAATTGGCTGGGGGACGTTCAAAAGCTAAATATTTATTTTGTTTCGAGACATGATATCCGAATGAATCTGAACGAACTTTTAAAATAAAAAACAACTCCCGACAAAAATGACTTTGAAATAGAACACAAATGATTACAAGAAATGTTCGCCAAAAATTTTATAGATACTCTTTTGATTTTGATAAATATATTCAGAACTAGCTTCTCTTACCCGTGACTTCTCAATAGCGCAATCAATTTTTCTGAGCTTCGTATGTTTTTATATCTATCCATATGAATAAGTTGTGAAATATAGATGAAGTCCAATGCTTCCATGAGCATTTGGACAGACAACTGAAATTCTAGATATCCAAATAGAGCAAGAACAGATTTTCAGGAGAGTTTGTTAAAATATAAGCTGACCACGATAGACGCTTGTTGTCAACGGAAACATGTTGGACTTTGTACCGACAACACCTCTGCCGCCGTGAGCGAAACATTGATGCTGATGGAAAAACGATAGTAAAAACCATTCAAGGTCTCCAATAGTGGGGAGGCTTATATGGTCAAGTCCCCTATGATAAAAGACATGTCCTTCTACAACAGTATGCCAATGAAGACGGAAAAACTCTAGGACGGTGCTGCATTTGTGTCTGATTCTCGACGACATAGATGTAGTGTAGACGCTAAAAAAAAACACCAACCGGTTATCAATCAAATCCAGCGAAATAAGAAATAATCCTTTGAGCCTTTACATTCAAGGATTCGCAATTTACAGGAAGAAGTATTATTTTTGACCATATTATTCTGGAATATCTTCCCCAACTTATGGGAATAAGAACGAGCAATGAGCAAGATCAAAAGCTAAACCAAAGTAAATTCTAGTTTCAGTTAGAGAGCAGCCTAAATGACAATCAGATGGCATAATGATAAGTTGTTTGGCTTATTAAAATGCTAGCAAAATATATACTAAGTACGTTCACGCTCATGCTGATATCGTCCACACACAGGAAACTGGACTATGGTGGTATGTATTTACGATGAAATTCTTTGATAATTCCTTTTTATTATCTACTACAAAAACAAAGATCTGGTAGCTGCATTTATTATGTGTTTCCGTAATGATTTATAGTTTAATGATAAGAAATAATCCTTTGGTATTTCTGGTGACCTTTCTATCAAATGAGTAAAGTTTGGAAAAGGAATCAAACTTTACAGCTTAATGATAAGAAATAATCCGTTGGTATTTCTGGTGACCTTTCTAACAAATGAGTAAAGTTTGGAAAAGGAATCAAACTTTACAGCTTAATGATAAGAAATAATCCGTTGGTATTTCTGGTGACCTTTCTAACAAATGAGTAAAGTTTGGAAAAGGAATCAAACTTTACAGTTTAATGATAAGAAATAATCCGTTGGTATTTCTGGTGACCTTTCTAACAAATGAGTAAAGTTTGGAAAAGGAATCAAACTTTACAGTTTAATGATAAGAAATAATCCGTTGGTATTTCTGGTGACCTTTCTAACAAATGAGTAAAGTTTGGAAAATGAATCCAACAAATCTAGTTAACAATTATTAGCTTTAGGGGATAGAAATGGGTACGCGCCTCAATATCGACGTTTAAATTTCTCCCGTTACTGCGGTAAAAGGATACCTAAATTAGTATCCAAAGTGGGGACACTTAAGACGGTTGTGTTGTATACAAAGATCTGCAAGTCAAATTACCCGTCAGGAAGTAAAATCAGTCATGTTGAACTCTCTATACTTACAAATGGGTACAGAATTGTTCTAAAGACAAACTTATGACGTCACACGCATTTCCCCCATTTATAAAAGAGGAATTAAAAGGACATATTAAACTCTATCACATAATCAAATTGGATCAGTGGGATGTGATAAAAAGATAGCAACACAGCGTCGTAAATGGTAGCTCTGTCTTAGAAATGAGGAGAAATCTAAAATCCTCGAGAAGATGTGAATAATCTTACTCACATTGGATTTTGTACTCTTTTTTTGGGGGGGAAAAACGTTTGAGCACATGGTTCCAATTTGTTTCTACTGTGTATCAACCTCACACTCTTGCTTCTTGGAAAAGAAAATTATCTGGCAAATTTAATATTATTAAAAAATTCATTAAACTGTAACATTGCCCCCTCCACCCCAACCTATTACAAAACTCATAAAACGATAGAAAGCTATTTCGTTCCTTCTTAACACCATATTGGTGTAATTAAACCTCCCCTAAACAGCATGAACTCCCTCACACTTAGGACAAACACATATCGTATCGCACGCAGTTTTCTTTAGATAGATTTCGGTTTATCTTTTTTTACTTCCTCGTTTTTTTTTTTTAAAAAAAAAAAAAAAAAAAAAAATCAGAAGAATTAGAGATTGCTCTAAGAAGTGGTCAAACAAAACTTTATAAATCCCTTTGCACGCTTTCATGACTCAGTGGTCATAGCACTCAGGAGAACCGGGTTCGAAAGCGATTTAGTATTCTTCCAATAATTTTGACATCTGGGAAATAGGTGTTTCACGCTCCATGTTACTCTTCTTTAGTAAACACTGTCCATCGATCATTTAATAATCTGGTCATGTCCATTTTTTCGTAAACAGATCGCATAGTATTAATTTTATTCTTCCTTTTCTAAATTGATTTCACTCCTCAATCTGTGGTCTTTCAAGGCTTCTTCTTTAATTTCACCTTTCCCAATTACATTTAGGGTATCTTTTGTTCGGCGCTTTCTCTCTTTATCTGTATCCTTTCCTGGCACGGTAACCCTCGCTTTCTTCTCGTAGCATCAAACTGTCATTTGCTGATGACTTTTCATTTTTGGTTTGAAGCAGAGTTTTTTTTTAGAGAGTACGAAACTTCTTCTTTAACTTAAACTTTTCCAAATTCTATTTGGTTTGAAGCTTTTTAAAAGAGTGGATGCCCTTCCTAACACTAAACGTTTTGTATTCACGCGGGCTTAGGACCGTCACCTAATGAAGACCGCCACCTAGCTCCCCTCGGTGGCTACATTTTATGTGGTGTTTCAAGTATGCGTACTTTATTCCAAAGGCTTATACACCCTTTGTCATCATTCTGTTATTAAAATCATTAGTCGAATAACATGTTAATTATATGTGTTAAAAAATATTAACTTTTAAATAAATAAAACAAAACACTTACCAAAAACACTATTTATTATTATTTATGAAGAAACAGCACGCGGTGAATAATACCCAGTCAACTTCCATTCTTCGACCCGACTAGACTGATGATAAAAAGAATGATTCACAACTAGTTTCTTCATAAATAATAATAAATAGATTTTTTGGTGTTTTGTTTTAATTTATTTAAAAGTTTATAAAATCATTAGAACTATTGAATCAATTCATCAATTTGGTTCAATGCGTTATTGAAGATTCGAAAAGCACAACATGAAATAATTATGACGACATTTGAGTGAATCGTTTGAATGTGTTTCTACAAAATAGTGTTTTCTTAAAATGATTGTTTTTTTCCATTCTACTAACATATCCTTTATTTTATTGCATTTGAACCTAGCCCTTACAAATGCAAGGTTACTTTTCCTTGCAATATTGCAACGTGTTAAAAAATAATGCTTATTTTGAACTTTCCATCGACCCTTATCCTCTAACCCCAAAATAACATATTTTCTTTTTACTGGGTGACTTTATCAAATGAAGTTTCTCCTTCAATTTAGTGAAGATTTGAATATGTGCATAAGGGTGTTTTCTTGTTTAGATAAAGTTACTTATTATTCCTGGCCCGATCACCATGAGGATTAGCATCATCCAGACGCTGATATTAGCGTAATCACCATAGGGATTATAGCATCGGCTAGATGCAGATATTAGCCTAAAAGTTGAATACGGATTCATAGTAGTTTGACTTAATAAAGAATTAATTCATTTATTCTGAATAAAGTTCTAAATAAAAATATAAAATATAAATTAAATAAGACGCCCCTGCCCCTTATTTAGTCATTCCTAAATTTAATTTTTAGAGATTGTCATTATTTTTAAACAATTCCAGATTAATATTAAAGTTCTCCCTTTATCTACTCCTATATATACCTTCTTGGAGTCTAAAAACAGAGTTAAAGGGGAGTTGCGAAATTAAATTAGCTGTGCAAATACAATGTATGTAGGAAGAAAATTGGGGGGGATATGAATTCATTGGAAGCAAAAAAACCATGACTGAGCGCCGCCATATTTTTAATATTATTTCTATGTCTTTGTATAAACAACCGACCGACCCGGAAGTTTTGCGGTCTCCTTTGAGACACAATGATTTAAGAGGACTGAGTTAAAATGAGTGTATTCTGTCAACTCGACCGGCGTATATATACCTCAGACATACCTATTTCCTGTATTACCTAAATCATATTCCTTGCTACGGGAAAGATCGAAGTTATTGAGGAATTCATGCAAAGGTTGAATACAATTTGTCCTCATAAATTACATTTTTCATTGACATTTTGTGCGTCAGACCTTGTATGAAATTCTGGACTGACAACATTTATCGTTCATCGAACAGATTATGTGGTTCCCAGTTTTCCTTGACACATTTAGACTTTGTAGGAAATTCTGGACTGACAACATTTATCGTTCTTCAAACAGATTATGTGGTTCCCAGTTTTCCTGGACACATTCATTCCTTTGAAAAGAATAATTTGGAGTCCGTCTTTGGATGTTTTTGAAAGACATACGAATTTCATCAAATTTTATTGTATGTAAATCTATTCTACTGTATTCTACAAATTTTAGGATTCTATACACTTCCTTTTTATTTATAACTTTCCGTGTCCATCACAGAAAGTGATGATAATGGAAAGATTGGGTAGCATGTTATGTTACTGTGAAATCATCCGGACTTGATGTTGATAATCTTCCATGTCATCCCAATAGCTATGTTTCTTCAGAAATGAGATTTTATCCCATGACGGGAACATATCTCGTAAATATCTCAAATTAATGAGAATGAAATTCCATGCGTTGGCTAGGTTTGAGCTCACCCCACTGTTTACCAGTCCGAACGTCTTACCACAGCACCACCAACCTATACTAACCCTCCAAAAAGTCTAGAAACAAAGTTTTGGATAAGCTAATATTGTCCAGATGCAGTTTCTTCCCAGCAAGTTCAATCTACAAGAGTTGCACTTTCCATTCACCTCATTCTTTCTTCTTTGTATGCACCATAATATTGTTCCACACTTGAGTAAAGCTATGTACTTTACATAATTACTACAAGCAAGGAGCTTATGAGTACCTACTGACGAAATATTGACCAAACCATTAGGGTAGAAAACGTACACATTGATGCCACGTTCATCTCAAGTGCTGAACAAATAGAAACTATTATGAATAGAAGAAAGACACGCCCACGTGACAGGGTGGCATTAAATGATTTGTCAATATTTTGACTATGTAGAAGCATTCAGAACATAATTCTCAATCCTAAAGGAGAGCCGTGACAATGCCGGAAAGTTATTAACGCTGATTGTGAGCTCACAGTGATGCACTGTCACTGTTAAATGTTCCTTCAACTGCCTTAATATATTTAGTTTTGTCGGGCGGATCACTTGCCGATCACGGCACTGCCACTGCTTAGTGAGAATGCTCCTTAAAGCTTTTGGAATATCTACCGCTTCAATCAAGCTAAAAAGATCCGCGATCATGTCCTGTTCTATGCTTTTAAATATGTACCTAGTTTAAATTTTAATAGGTATTTTATCTATCCTTGCGAACTCCACAAACCGATGTAGGTACTCACATTACCCCTTTCCAACTACAAAAATACTTCTAATACCATCAAATAAATTCGAACAACTTGTGGAATTGGACCTAGAAAGAAAGTCGAATATACTGAATCGTCCTCGCCATGGGAAACACCTGGAACGCCTATCATTACAGTTCTATCCAAAGGCCATTCTTTTTGGCAACCTCAAATTTGCCTGTTTTTACCATATTTTAAAAGCCACAAATCTAGAAATGGGAAGAATAGTTGATTTTAAGGGGAACACCGCTACAACAAAACAAACTATTGAAAGCATTAGAGAACATTATCTACCTACCTGTCAAATATTATAGAACGACTCCTACAACATCTAAAATTATCAATTAACACATCAAACAGACGTACGAGTAATCCTCGATATTAATATAATTTTAGATCGTTCTGAGTCCGAGTTCACTCATCCCTAATTCATCATCCTTCATAACGTCCTGTAATTAACGATGCATCTCGTAAAATATTTATCACTAAAATAGTTAATGCGTCTTCCAATGTTGACAAGAACACTGTCCGAATTGGAGATAAAAATAGTGACTGCTCCATGGCCAAAGGAATCATTATCTTAATTTCAAATGCATTTTTAAGATCTATTTTCTATTTGTTTTGTGTTTGTCTATATGTTTTGTGTGTGTGTTTCTATGTTGTGTGTGTCAGAATTTAATATTATTTTTTTATTGATAAATGATTGCCCTATTAACATAATACATCACTTTGTATTTTAATATGCTCAGAATAGAATGTCATTTTAGTATCCAAATCACAAATCTACTGGGTAGGTCCTATATAATCTCCCTCTTGAATAGAGAAAGCAAGTGATTTGGGTGTTTCGGTTTATCTAAGATGGATTCCAAATCATTGACCGTCGCGTCGTTCCAATTCCATGATTTATCTTTGTTTGTCTTTTACTATTGTGATAGAATATACCTATGATAGTTCTTTTGTCTTAAGCCATAAGAGAACTATGATTGGTCGCAGTGACAGTCCATAGCCCTCTACCAATACCAATTTGTTACTGCGATAACTCTCGAATGACTTGTCCGATTTTAATTAAAATTATGATTGACAATTAGTTAGGTTTATTAAATTGACTTATTTAGGGCCATATTATAAAATTCCACTTGAGTGCGAGTTGTAGTGGTCACTACCACTTGAGTGTCTGATTTGTATTTTAAAAAATGTGACCAAAATAATTACATGCAATTTTATTCTAATATAAAAACAGAAATTTTACACTTCGCTAATTTGTAGTCGAAGTGACAACTCACACTTAAGTGGAATTTTATAATATGGCCCTTTACCCTATTGGATCAAGTGGAGGATTCAATAGCGTAGCCATTTTATGAATGGTCTGGTCTGCAATTCATAAAACTACTTGTAGTCTTTGAATTGAAGATATTACTAAATAAATTGGAGTCCAATTTCACGGAAATACTAGCAGGAATTGATGCCATGACAATATTGATGAAGAGAGAATATTGAGATATATTGTCGGGATTTATGTCTTAATGGATAACCAACCCTGTAATTTTATAGTCAGGTAGTAACAAATGGAAGTATCTCTAATAAGTCATTGATACATTATTAGTAGATACAAGGTCACTGATAGAGGTGATGGAGTTCATCATTATTGGAGATCACTGAACGTTGCGTGAAAAAAATTGAAGTAAAAAGAAATCAACTTCGGTGTAAAGATATTTGTAAAACATATAGAAACCTCTGCGGAGCTATGTTTCAGTCAATGGGATTCTATCTTATTTCTCAAACAAACATCGGAGCAAACGTTGCACAAGATCGGAAATATCTAGAATGTTGTTCTCAGTGAGATCCCAGCCACACAAAATAGCGGCAGTTACTACTGGCACATTTTCTGCAGTATTTATTAGGTATTATATCATTTTAAGTACGTCCTGCAGAACTGGCATGTTAGGATGTATTGTATTGTGCCGATCTCCGTCGCCGAGTTGTTAAGAGTATTGACTCTTGGTCTGAATGTTGTAGGTTCAAATCCCGCCCGAGCGAAAATTTTCTGATCGAATTTTCTCGTTTCAGGAATGGCATGGCTGTAAAAAGGGATGCTCTGAAGTAATACGAAATATATATATAAAGGATGTATTGTAAAATTTAAGTATAATAATTTTCAACACATAAATGAAATACATTTTTTCTTAAGATGGCTTCAAGAGGCAAACTTCTAAGAAATATTGCGACGAACATGACGGGACAAATATAGTGAGCATCTCCCCTATAAGGCGGGGACTCTCGTATATGTGTATCCCTCCTTGAAATCAAACCAAGAAAAAAATTAAAACTCCCATAAAAAATAGATTTTAGGATTTCTAGAAAGAAAATCAAATTAGAAGAGAGAGTTCTAAATGAACATGAAGCAAGATGCGGATGATGTATCCTTGAATGAGTTTCTTATCTCTCATCAAAAGAGAAAATCATCCTATCTTGGAGGGAAAAATTACGTAAAATGGAGGGAAAATTAGATTAGTATAATGGTATATACCTTTTATGTAAGACAATAAATTTTCATTTTTTAATAAATGAAATGTAGTTGTGAAGCCACCGAACCTATCACGTTGATAAAGCAGTTCTCATCCGAGTTGATGATTTAGGGCCATATTATAAAACCCCACTTAAGTGTGGGCTGTCACTTAGAACTACAAATTAGCGAAGTGGCCACTCGCACTTGTAAAATTCTGTTTTTATATTATAATAAAATTACATTTAATTTTTTGGTCAGACACTCAAGTGGAGTTTTATAATATGGCCCTAAATAAGTCAATTTAATAAACCTAACTAATTGTCAATCATAAATTTAATTAAAATCGGACAAGTCATTCGAGTCATTTTTACCACTTGAGTGGTAGTGACCAATCAAGTGGAGTTTTATAATATGACCATTAAACAGTGGAAAAATATTTCTTAAGGTCGTATCACATTACTTGTTTCAGAGGCTTTCAGACAAAATTATTTGCTTTCACTTTTTGTTGTGTTTTATAACCAGACATTTTCTGTTATTCCAATACGATTTCTGATCGAAAGTTAATTTAGTTTTTCTTCACTCGTGTATTTCCGACAATTATAAACGACAAAGGATGTAAGTTGACTTAGTCAACTCCTTCGACTCGACTAGACTGATGATGAATCCAGTGATTCGAAACTAGTTTCTTCATAAATAATTATAAATAGTGTTTTTGGTAAGGGTTTTGTTTTAATTTATTTAAAAGTTAATTTTTTTTAACACTTATAATTAACATGTTATTCAAAGGTCCTATAATATTGTTCGATATTTATATTGCTCCTTTCGATTACGAAATTTCTTCAATCTCTCTCTCTCTCTCTCTCTCTCTCTCTTCACTCACTCACATACACCTAAAACACCACAACAAATTAATAATAAGAATAACCCCTGTGTGTGTCTCTCTCTCTACTCAAATCCCAACTGAAACTTGCCTTCTATCAGTCCCAGTCTCTAAAACTGTCAGAAACTGTTGCATCAAGTTTCTATTGTGTTTAAAATGAAACACCTCTTCAAAAATGTTCTCTGACAAGACAGAAGACAGTCTAATAAGCTTCAATGAAACAGTCAGGTGTCATTCTGGTATATACTCGTACACCTTCCTTTTTGAACAGATCAAGTACACCAACATCTTCAGAATCAGGAGCGATTTCAGAACAAGGGGAAGTAGCGATCATAAATACCTAATAATGATTTCGAAAATCATGGGATTTAAATTGATACAAGAAAATCGGCGGAATTTAGTGTTCGAGCGTAAATTCAGATTTCGCATTCATTGAGATTTTATTTTGAAAGACTTTTTCATTTTACCATATTAAATGAAAAACCAAATTGAGAATGTACGAAAAACGATATAAAACAGTTTCGTTAATTCAATTTGCTTTGAGTGGTTCTTGGCTTTTCATATCGTATAATATTTGAAAATAACTGTCTTTAAATTAAGGAACTTTCTCTCTATAATTTCAGTCAAACCCCATAAATACAAACATAACAATGATACGAGAAAATGGCTGACGTCCCCAATCAAAACCAAACTTGGCAATAGTGATGCTATTGGATCGATCTCTTTATTGAGAGGTGGATAATAAAAAATTGCTCTTCTTTGGACACACAATGAGAAATTTTCTTTTTGCAATTTCTCGGCTTGAATTTATCCTTCGAGGAAAGATATTTTGATAAAGGAGGTCCAAGAAGAGTTCAACTTATTTTCGGTCCTGTAAACCGTGCATGTAAGTACTTCTTGTCTTTCTAATTGGGACTCGTTCGGTTTCATCCGTTAATATCCCACTTGAGTCTATCACCACCACTCTCT
The DNA here is from genome assembly GCA_012654025.1 of Pachypsylla venusta. NCBI lineage: Eukaryota > Metazoa > Arthropoda > Insecta > Hemiptera > Aphalaridae > Pachypsylla > Pachypsylla venusta. Next base: position 41,395,845 of record CM022874.1, read on the forward strand.
TGACATCTTCATTCGGAACCATTGTGACTTGATGTTTACAAACAGCTTCAGAAAATCATTTGGGATGGCAATTAGGAGGAGAAGTTAAAACAAAACCTGTCAATGCCAAAGTATAAGACAGGTTGTGGATGATTAAATCTGTAGCTGCCCATTAAGCATTGTCTCTTTTTCAAGTGTTCTCCTACATCCGCAGGGTTTTTAGAGCAACAGTGGGAAGACATCTCTTTCTAGTACTGTGGTTCTATGTACTAAGCCTATGTAGCCACCAAAAGAAGCAAGTCAGCTCCATTAGGTGACGATCCTAAGCCCATATAAATACATAAGGTTTGGTGTTGGGAAGGACATCCAGCCTTTAAAAACTCTGCTTCATACCAAAGATAGAGGGTCATCGGTAAGATGCGCGTTTCTACGAAGTTTCTGTACATGCTGTGAGAAGCGAGCGAGAGTTACCTATCGTGCTTGGAAAGGGTTACAGATGAAGAGAGTAGGCACTGAATAAAAAGTTGTTACAAGGTAGCATTGAGGAAGCCGATGCCGACGCCAATTAGAATTGGAAAAGGGTGAAGTTAAAGAAGAAGACTTTCGAACGATCCTTAACTTCGGTGATTTGACGGTATCTGTTAAACCCTCTGCATAGCTACGTAGGATAACTATTCTTCCGTCAAACGAAGCTGTATTTTATGCAGAAAGGGGTGGATAGTTTATTTCAAAAATTGTAAATCGGGAAAAGCCTAATTGCCTTAAATAACGTATTCCCAGAATAAAAAAAAATCATACGGGACGAGACAGATACTATTAATTTTTTTCTGAGCAACTAACCTAACTTAAAATATAATTAATTGAAAGTTGAAGGTTAATTTTCAAGATTAAATGGTGGGAAATACGAGAAAACTCATTTTTAAATGTTTAATTCACAATTTTATTGCTTGAAAATCGACGAAACTTTGGAGAAATCAAATGTTTATTCGATTTTTTTTTTAAATATGCAGAGATTTTTTTTTTGTTTTTGTTTATTTAACANTTTTTTTTTTTTTTTTTTTTTTTTTTTTTTTTTTTTTTTTTTTTTTTCAAAATAAATTAAAATTAAAGTGAATTAATTAATCTCCCATTCCCAAAAAGTTTAATAAGACTTTTTAAATTATAACCACATTTTTACACTTAAATAATTAAAAAAAGAAGTTTGTAAATTGCTCCAAAAAAAATTAATAGTATCTGTCTGGTACCTTTCATTAATTCCTAGGAAATTTTATATTCGGCCATACTTACATTATGCTCAGCTATAATCATGACTCGAATTTCACTTATGAGTAACGTTGAGTTGTCCCTCATACACCAAACGCGCATAATGTATCTATATTCTGGTACCTACTTGATCAGAAAGAAGCCAAGTAAATTGATTTCATGTACTTCTCTAACTGATTTATTATCCTGTTTAGGGTTTGAATTTATGAGTCTGGTCTCTCTAGAGCTCATTGAATCATGCCTTATAGCTATTGAACATTTTTTGATAATAAAATCTAATAGACCAAATAAATAATGAAAATAAAAACCAAATTTCAAATATCTAAATCATTATTTGAGATTGCGCGTGGAAATTAGAGTTTGAGAAGAAAAAAAATATTTTATCAAATGCATTTTATTTTGGACGTTGTATTGCATTTTTATCAAGATCATCGGTAAATGCATGCATGTCAAGATTAAGCAACTGCCGGCAATATTGAATATTAACACCAATCAGAGTTGCACAGTTTGCAAGTAAAGTTTTTTTTTTGTGTGTGCTTCATTCTAAAGTTTCATTATTGAAAATAAGTAAAATTAAGAAAATGTGACCACAGAATAAATATTTTTACCAAAATTTTCATTTTCATAAAAAAATCAACTCTTACTAATATCTCTAGGATATACCTAGGTATTTTAAAATGAATATCCTTGTTCAAATTTGGACCAATTGCATCGAAAACTCACACAAACAATCGATTTTACTCAGAAAACAGTAGAGTCAATATCAGCCTGATGATAGCAGCCTGAGACGTATTGAAAGATCGTCACCTTAATTTTTCCGAAAAACAACCCAAAATTAATTCGACATTTTTATTATAAACAACAATTAAGAACAAAAATATGAAGAGTACAACTGAGAAGCAGATGCTATTTTTATCATTTCCAATTTAGAATCATCTGATCTAAAGCAACTGTTGTAATTCGATTAAAAGTTTGCTGAAAAAAAAAATCAATTAATATATTCAAAGCCAGACTATAAATATAAATACACACTATAGCCAATACAATTAATAACAATAAAAAATACTGGCCACAGCACATTATTATTTATATTGGATCAAAACTTTTTTGCTTACTCTTTCCTCTTTTTTTAACGACTCTTTAACATTTATTGGTCACTCGGAGGTTTTACTCTCCATTCTCTGGAAACCTACAAACCAGCTATAACCTCATTGACCTAACCTAGTCGTGGAAGTGCCAAGAATAGCCAGCATCACGAAGGACACCCACCCAGTAAAACCTCTCTGTGGCTTAATTTCAGTGATATTACGGGAACTGGGGTATCTCATTTCGATATATTTTCTGTCAAACATGCTCAAAATTTTCATTATTTTTCTTTCCATGATTTCCTTTCTTACAGAGGACGAGGTCTAATTTTCTGAAAGACCACTTCGAAGGCATCTAGATCATGCTGGCCTTCCATATTTGTAGTTTTGGAAGCGGGCAATCACAATTATTTTTTACTGAAGTCATCAAATTCCAAAGGCTGGCCTTAAGGAGCAGTCACACTAAGCAGGACAGTGTCCTGACCGGCAAGTGATCCGGCCAGCAAAACTAAAAATATTCTTCCAGGCATTTGAAGGAACATGTTCATACTGGACCGGCACGTAACAGTGACAGTTCCAGCAGGAATAAGGGGTGTTCTCGATATTAATTGTTCCTAGTTCCAGGCTGGAAAAATTCTTTGAAATAATTTGAAATAACGGTAGCAACAACGGCAAGCTTTTGATGACACTTGGCTAAAAACTTTTTGGTGATATATATGCTCCATCATCACAGTTCTAGCCAACTTATTAAACTTTTATACCGTTTTTTTTATTTTTATTATTATTATTCCCTAGCACCAAATAAAATTTCACCTAAACCTAATTGAAATCAGCCTTTTTCATCTTGACAGGGCCCCTACCATTGTTAGACTTACAACACCTTGTCCACCGCCTGAAGCAATGTGTGATTACCTGTACAGATATGTTTTTATTATTTTAATATAAATAAACTCCGTTATTTATTTATTTTATATTAAAAATAATAAATAATAAACTTAAGGAATATTCCAGCGGTTAATGTTCACTCATTTATTTACTTTATATTAATATAAAGTAAAAAGTATATAAATATGAGAAAAATATTTGTACCTACTTTGGCTATAAATAATGTTGTGCATTTTATTAAAATTTATTCTTCCTCATTCTGATTGTTCCTCTTTGCCGTCATGTTGATCTTTCTTTCCTCGTTATTCACTCTGTCATCAATTTTCTTATGATGTTCTTTGTTTTTCTCTTTTCGTTGATGATCTGTGATTTGAAAAATCACATTTTGAGTATTTTTAGTCACAAGTTTACTAAGAATGCGTCGCTTTCTGTGGGTGAATTGGGCCGGAGACTGTTTTTCCTTTTTCATCCTAGCACTCAAATATGTGCTGTTCCAATTATTTCCGTTCTTTACATTTAGTTTCATTGGTGTTTTTCCATAATCTTTTTTTTTAAATACTTAAATTGTTTGACAGTATTCCTGTCGCGCCCATGTTCGACAACATTGTTATTTCGTTCGGTCAGTAACAATTTTGTTGTTATTTATTTTTGAAATATTGTGATCAATTGTTCTGTTTTATCTGTCTTAAAAAATGTTCTAACTAATCTTAGGGGTCAAAAAGCCAACAGCAATCTACTTTTTGACATAAAAAGAACAACCAAATTTTGGAGCCATTAGAATTGTCAATAGGGATCCGAATATTTCTTTCAAAAATGACTTCTTTAAGTGAATACAAAATGGTTTCTGATAGGGAAATACGAGATCAGATATAACAGAACTGTCATTTCATTTGTTTGTCACCCATTTTTTTATGTCGGTTTCATGTGAACATGAAGACTTTCATTACTGTCAACCATCATTCCTTCATCTATTAGTAAATCTTATCCAAGTGTTTGTCTGACAACATGCGCATTGTGTCTACACCAACTAACTCCATATCTTTCAATCTGCGTTGTTTTTGATGAAATTCATGATACAATTGTTGCGAAAGTGCTTCTCATGTGAAACTCTTGCAAAACTTAAAGAAATTTTAAATGAAAACATCCACAACATGTGATGCTTACAAGATCTGGGCACTTTCCAATGTTGATTTCTAATATCAGTTGGATCAGATATTTTCTCTTTATTATTAAAAAAACGGTTTTTGAAAGACAATGGAATTTGACTACGTGGTCACAAAACCTAGCTTAACTTCACTGATTTTCGGTGCATGTGTTCAAAACTGGTGCAAGAAACTGGTGCATGTGTTCATAGTACCATATTGGCGTTGGCAGGGCGGATCCAGGGTAACATTTTAGGGGGGGGAGGGGAAATAACGAATTTTCGCATGAGAAAATAATGTAGGTATTAGGTAGTTTCAGTTTTCAACAATTTGTTTCATAGGGGAACACTCCCCCAGTTCCCCCACCACCCGTGGATCCGCTCCTGGACTCTGGCTTTAGGGCCATCTCTTCATGATGATGATATCGGAATCTAATGTATCCATGATCACGCCACTTGTTGTCCTAACTACCAAATTAAAACGATATTTATTATTTATGAAAGCATGCTATTAATAGATGTAAATACTTCCGCTGAAGGGACATGCCACCATAAAAAATTAAATGATACCCTAAAATCTAATTGTATGTTTATTTCTAAAGATATTTCTTCTACTTTTGATTGGTATTTGGTATATATGATTGTGTCAAATAGATGCACTCGCCATGTTGCGTGATGCACTCTAATGGGTACCTGCCCCATAGGTATCGTTAGGAGAATTTGATGGGCTGTCAAAAAATATGGTGCCCCAAGAAATAGATCTATTTATTAAGAAAAGAGAAAAATAATTTGGAAATAAACAGAGGGAATTAGGTACTTGTGGATCCGGAATAGCACAAGATACTCTCAAAACAAGATACAATAAAAGGAAAATGAAATTGCTGACAAACACAACAGCTTAGATACCAGAAAGATTTTTGTGAAGACCTTTGTGTGGAGTATCCACCGAAGAAATTTTGTTCCAGAAAGAACACATCACTAGCGTTAAAGGTGTTGTAATATTCAGAATACTGTGAAATGTATCCTACTTATCAGGGTATCAATAAAAATTAGTTAATTGTTAACTTTAAATCAAATGCGTTTGTATTTAAATGATTAATATGCTTTAAAAGAACTCTCCTTGGGTTCTTTTGTCTTTTCACCTACATATTTCAATGTATCTTCCCAACATTTGGGATAAATTCTACGATAACTTAAAATTGAGGAAGAGCATCTATTCATTTCTGTTGCAACAGTGCATCTGTGTGCACGAATGAAATCATTCTAATTGCATGATAATGATTCTCCTGATAGGTATTCATAATTTGAAATGAGAGGCCTCTCGAAACCTCAAAATATACCTAAATACCAGATTCCACCATGTAACCAAAATAAACATATTACGGAATCAACAATCAATGCCAAGTACTTTAATAACTGGATTCAAGGCATACATTACCTAAATTTTGAGACACCAAAACATGCATAACATCACTCCTCTAATGAATGATGATGATGAAAACTCCACTATAGAGTTCATCATCATCGCCATCAATAGTGACATCATTCACATCGTTTCCGATGATAGCCGGATGTATGAGACTGCAGATCTAAATAAATTATTGTTTGCTACTAAAGGTTTTAATGTATTATTTTATAGTGGTGCGTTAAACTGCCAGGATCATATGCACCGCTAAAGTTTTAACTATGATCATAATATATCCATTCTAGCAGGCTAATTATTGGCATACGTCCCCGGAACCATGTCAATCACTATAATCTATAATTATAAAACGCAAAGCCCAGTTGGTATACTGACTGACGTACTGACTGACTGACTGACTGAATGATAATCAACGTAGCTCCACGATGGCTAAACGTAGAGACTTGAAATTTGGCACACA